>CAUJNA010001635.1:986406-1021406 GCA_963377175.1 Effrenium voratum | reverse complement strand
GATCGGCTGCTCTGCGCGCTGGGCCACTCGAAGCTCTTCGAAGCCTCCAATCCCTTCGACTGGATGGAGTGACGCGACAGGGTAAGGAAACCGAAACGACATTGCGGGACATATTGCCAGGGACTTGGGGAACCTTGCTGCAAATGGGGATGTTTTTTTTGCATGCCCTGCTTTTTGAGGGTACCCTTTTGGGTTTCGGAGGCAAACCAATCAGCTTCCCCTGTTATGTGGTTTGGTTCGGGCAGGAACTGGTTTCCCTACAAGAACCAGGGGTTCAAACCCGCAAACCACAAAATAGGGGGAAGCTGCCACACTGCGAGGCTGATTTCTTTGCAGGGCAAGACCAACTTCTTCGAGAAGAGGGTGGGGGAGTATCAGAAGGCAGGTGTGATGGGCGGTGCCGAGGAGGCGCGCTTCTCCTTGGATGCCGACTTCTGAGGTCTAAAGTGACTGGCTGACTCCGCGAATTCACTCCCGCCAGGGGTGGGCGGGAGCCGGGAGCAACGCTTGGGGCGCTTGGGGCCATTGCCGTTGGCAATGGAACTTGTGCGGACTCGCAGACTCACACGTGCCACAAGCACGCAGAGCAAGGATATTTGTCGCACGGCTTGCGGGACTCGCTGCAAATCGCAGCTGCTCCAGCAGCCTGAGTCCGGGCATGGGTCAAAATGCCGGTATCTAAGCGCATTTTGTTGAGCCTGGAGACATTGGTTTGAGTGTCAAAGGTTCAGGCCTGCTCTGTTCACGACTTGGTTTCCCTCAAAAAGACACTTTGAGATCGGCCTTCCTCATTTCGAGACGTGGCTATTTGTCACAAGATCGCGAGGGCCCTTGCTGTGTATGGCAGGTTTCCTCAGGTTCTAACAAGATATACGCCTACTTGCTTGCATGCGTTTCCCAGGCTACATGGTGCCCCGGTCCCAGGACCTTGTTCCTGGTATTGTCATTCCTTAAGAGTCTTCGGTTCGAAGTCATGGGGGAACATCGCCACCACCTCTGTAGGTTAAATTCCCCCTTGAAATAGGCCCCTAGCTGCTGGCATTCGATAGGAAAGCGGTATGTATCCTTTCATGCCGCTCTCGTGAGTATGGCCACAGAACATCTCGGGTCCAATGGCAAGGAGCCCAATTCTGCTGGGAGCAGACCACTAGCCCTGGGAGACTTGTGACCCTGACACACACACACACACTCACACATGCACATGCTATCCATTTCACCTACGAACCTACGCTTGCTGCCGAAGCAGCCGGACGTTTCGGTAGGATTGGAGGTTTAGGAGCGAAGATTGCTATGCCCGAAGTGTTTGTGACTTGAAGCATCGGATGGAGTGGGCCACGCGGTGAATCGGCTCCGAGTACCCAAGCTCTTGGGTATGTGGCTCCAAGTGGACGTGTTTACATGGGAAAACTCGTTGGTTTTTCAGGTTTCCATACTTGGTGCTGGATGCCTCAAGCTTTTCGGGGAGTCATGGGGGCTGAGGTCAGCAGCCAGTGGCATTGGAAGAAATCATTCCCATGGAATTTTCCGGAATTCGCGAGTTGGCTTTCTTTTCGTGTTAATCAAGAGAGTAGAGAGTTGTGTCAAACACTGGCTGGTTGGTTGTCTCCAGTGCGAAAGGCTGGAACCAGCAGGGACGGGAAAGAGCTATTTATCCCAAGCACAAGCCTTGCGAACAGAGGGGCCAACATACGCGAAACATAAAGTTGTCGGCACTCAGCAACAACAGGACGGCACCTAGCTTTTCCCTTGCCACGTGGTACTACTGCTTGTAAATCTCACTACCTGCACTCAACCTGAATGTTTGGGACGTTTCGCCCAAGGCTTGTGGTCTTCCCTGAAAAAACCTTCAAACCAGCCAGCCACACGCTGTTTTCCTCAACCCCAGGCTTTCATAGGCCCACCTTTGAATGCGAGGCAGCCGCAGACGGCGCCTTCCCCGATGCCTCCTCCGCCGGTCCAACGGGCGAGATGGTGCTGGTGGTGCGCAGTTCCACGCCGCAGTACCAGGCCGCGGCGCCGGCGCCGGCGTTTGGCACTGAGCTCTGGAAAACTTATCAAGGGGAGTGCTATCGGATTTTTTTGGAATGCAACTTGGCATTTGGCAGTTTTCACTTGACCGAAGCCAAACTGGAAGTCTAGGGACTCAAAGGTTCTCAGGATATAAAGCAAGAGGCCAGAGGACATGGTCAAGTGGGAATTGCCGTTGCTGATTAATGGCGCGGAAATCAGCTGAACCCTTGGCCTGCATCTAGGATGTTTGCAAAAGCCGCACGATCATAGCGTCGGAGATATTGTCCGGGACAAGTAGGCCCGGTAATTGGGAGCAGGAAGTTAGCATGGCCTCAAGCCGACATGCCTCAGAGCACTGAACTCCTGGTCTCGAAAGAAGCTAAAAGCGAAGCTCTCATGAGGGAAGACTTGTTTCGACAGGGCATTGTGGGCAGGGGTAGGAGCAGCATGAACAAGGCCAAAGAAACATTGGCTTGCCTTGCCACACATGCATGGATGATTTGCGCTGTGTTCACACGTGGTCACGTGGTTGCAGAAAACATTGGTGTTTGAAGGGGATATGGAAGCCCGACAGCTGGCTGATGAACACCGCTGCGCCTTTCCACTTTCTGGCTCTGTCGTGCATGCGTGAGGACAAATAGACTGTGATAGGCAGCAGCTTGGAGCCACAATTTTTGAACATCACCAGGTGCTATATCTTTGCCATTCCCAATACGAGCAGACATGCCCAGCCTGCCTGAGTACAATCAGGCCGGAGAAACAATGATTTGGAATAAGGGTCTGCTCGCTTGCGAGCATGCGCAAGCGCTTGACGAGCCTTGTCTTTTTGTAGGTTTTCCACTCAGCGCATATGTCGACCAGATGGTTCTTTTTCCACGTGCCTTGGGAATTCCCAAGACCCAGAGGTCTCACTCTCACGTTTCCCCCGCGCCCCCCCCCCCCCGCTGAAAGCTCGCCATGGGCTTCAAGAAGGGCCGCGCGGCGCGCGCGCAAGGGGCCAAGGTCTCGTTGAGGCGAGGCAAAAGAAGCCGCAAATTTTCAGTAACGGAAGCTAGATTGAAGCTGACGCAAGGAAAAGCTGCCAGACAGACCCATAGTGATCGGTGGATGCCGGATGACTGAAAGGAGCCTGGTTACAAGGAAGAAGCTGCCCCATCGAGAATCCTCTTCTTTTGGAGCCTAACCAAGGTATCCGGAAAAGCCATCAAAGCAGGTGCTGAAAATTCTAATGCGAAGGTAGGCAGACATTCTCTGAAATTTCAAGTGGTTGCAGATTGTTTAGAGGAAGTGTCACTGTCTCCAACGATTTAACCCCCCAATTACTTCTCATTTCTCTATGTGAGATTCTAGACATGAAGGATCTATGAACAGGCCAAGTCAGGTCAACCGGCTTCGGACTCTACTTTATATCGTGGTGGGTACTGTGTTGGGGGGACCAGTGAGTCAGCTTTTCCAAGTTGCCTTGTTTCAGGACGGAAGGCTCCCGTGTGATCTACGAGGCTGCGAACGGGTTCACCTATCGCATCGATGTGCTGGACATGGTTCAGGTGAACACCTCCAAGGGTAGCAGGCGAGGGAAGTTTTCCCTCAAGCCCTTGGCTTCCTTTGGCACTTGGGAACCCAAAAGTCTTTTTTTTTGTTGGGGGGGGGGGTTTATATCGGGCCTGCTTTTTGGCCGAGGCAGCCTCGGGCATGTTGCTTTGTTAATGTTGAAACGCATGTGGAAACATGAACTGTGTTTGAAATGCTTGACCATAATGGCATGTGCCATTTTGGCTCAAGCTTTGCCCGGGGTTCCTAGAACCCAATTTGTGTGAAAAAAAAATTGAGTTTGGACACTTTCGAACTAACCCCGATCAAGCAATGGCTTCCTCGGCAACCTCGGCCACCTCCTTTGAGCTGATTGAGGACCAGACGCTCACCGTGGAGGAGGTTGAAATGGCCAGCCAGGAGGCCCAGGAAATTCGCACACGCGAGGCGGCAGTGGCGGCCGGCCTGGTTTTGGACGAGCCCGAGGCCCCCCCGTCGGCTTCGGCTACCGACGTGATGAAGGACCTCTCCAGTGCACTGGAGCGTCTCCGTGTGGCGTTTGCCACACCGGCTTCCGGCTTGGGTGCCCCTGGCCCCGCCGAGGAGGAGGACAAGGACATGGAAGATGCGGACGTCACGGAGCGGGCCACTCCACCGGAGGAGGCACAGACACCACCCACGAAGAGGCTGAGGGGTTTCGTGGCGGCTTCCCAGAAGACCACGGCTCATGTGAACAAACCGGTCTCCTTGGTGCCGGTTGAGGGCCGACCCGGTTACTTCAAGCTGGTGGACCTCCCAGACCTCTTCCCGGTCCTTCCGGCATCGGCGGCCACTTTGCTGAGGGACGTCACGGTGGAGGAGGCGGTCTCCCTGTTCCACAAGTTTGTCGGGAAGAATCTCACGGAGGACCTGGTGATTCGTATCCTGGAGGCCTATGTCCCGATGAAGATCCAGATCCGGCAGGAGGAGGTCTGGGCCTCGCAGTTCCAGAGGAACAAGGCGTGCATTGGCACCCAGCGAATGCACAGGCTCGATGCAGGCCATTCCGATTACAAGTTCATGTGCAAGGCATGCGGCACGGGGTGGCCAGAGGCAGCCAAGCAGTGCTGGGTCTGCCCAGGCAAGGAGTTCGTCCCCTTCCAGGCACCCTCGGCCACCTATGAGGCGGACGGCGTCACCTACAACCTGCTCATCGTGGAGGGCAAGCCGACCTGGATCCAACAGCGGGAAGGGGGAAGCCTGGGTGCCGCTGGCCCCGGTGGTACCCGGGCACAGGCAGACCGCAACCTGGTGGACGGCACGGTCCTGGGGAGAGCTCCTCCGAAAACGGACACGGCAGAGGAGATCACCATGGCAGACGTGGTCCCGCTCAACAGGCGGGTGGACATCCGGCAGGAGATCCTGTCCATGGAGGCGGACGACGAGGCGTTGAAGGTCCGGGAATGCCAGGAGATCAAGGTCAAAGTGCAGCGGTCCCTGAAGGAGGCGGAGGCTCAGAGCTTCCAGCTCTACCACCCCCAGGTGGACCAGGCGATCCGGAAGAAGGAGGAGCTGCATAAGGCCTTGAGGTGGCCAATGAGGGAGCCCGTGTCAACCTGGAGCGATTCAAGGCCAAGCTGCGAGACCAGTACCTGGAGGGGAAGGGCGTGGACGCCAGCCAGGCACTGGCTGAGGCGATGGGCTCCATTCAGGAGGCTCAGGCGGCGAACAAGCGCACCCAGGACCCCAACCAGGCATGGATGCTCAACCACACTCCCTGGAGAGGGGGCTATTCTGCCCCCTCCTGGAGCTGGATGACCCCGAGGACATCCCCCAGGTGGGGACATCAAGGAGAAGTATGTCCCCTACATCAGGAGGCTCAGAGAGTCGCAGAACCCATGGCACCAGGAGGCGCTGCTGGAGGAGATGCCCGATCTGGTGGCCCCCCCTAAAGGTGCCACTGGCCCCGGGGGGGACCAGCCAATGTCACAGCCGGACCTGGACTCGGAGGAGGGCAAGCTGTCCCTGCTCCTCTGGGCGATGAAGAGGCACCAGGGAGAGCTCCGGATGTTTGGGGGGATCTGAAAGAAGCACGCAAGCGGTGAGATCCCCAGGGGCGCTGACCAGCAGTTCAAGCTCACGCCGGAGGAGCTCCTGGCCCTGGAGCGCAGGACTCACCCACTCACGTGCGAGCGGGGCCACATCGACCCAGTCATCTACACGGCCTTGGAGATCCGAGCGCAGGTGAACCGGGGCGAGCGCCCGGCGCCGGAGCAGGTGGTGGGGATCTTCTGGGCGAAAGGTGATGGGGTGTTTTGGACCAGGCAGACGAGAACGTGGGACCTGCCGAGCCTGACGGGGGTGTACGCCCACAGGTTCACTTTCAAGTACATCTACTCGGCCTGGACCACTTTCCCGTTGATCGTGAAGACGCAACGCCGGGGCCGCAATGCGGAGGGCTCGACCTCGGACAAGTGGATGGGCAACATTCTCCAGATGAGGAAGGAGGCGGTGCCCTTCCTGGAGAGCCTGGGCATCCCCAAGCCGCGCAGCAAGGCGGAATGGAGCTACATCTTCAAGGAGATGGGGACGTTTTTGGCGGCCAAGAATTTCATCGTCAACTGCCCGTTGCCTGTGATGGAGATCCCAGTGGCCGGTGAGAGCCGCTAGGTCGTGTCTCACAGCCCTTTTGGATGTGGAGTCGTGTGATCTCTTCCCGCCGGGACTTGGGTGCCTTTGGCCCCGTCTCGGGTGGGGGGAGGAGTAAGGGTGTCTTCTTTTGATTTCTTCTTTCACCATTGTTTCCCCCCTGTTCAACACGTCACGACTGCATTGGCTGCCCCAAGGACGGGCCATATCAGCCACGGTTCGGAAAAAGTGGCTGCGGCTGACTCTTGGTTTCCTTGAGGTCCCCTTGGGGTTTTTGGGGAATCCCCCGCCTGGTTGGTCTCCCCCCTCCGTGCTTTTGGGGATTTCCGGGGGTTGACTTTTGGTCCTGTCGGGCTGCGTGTGGCCTGCCTGCTCCATCTGCACTCGGCATTCTGCGCGTTTGGAACATGCATGCATTGTGCCGCGGTTGGGTCCCGGCCGTTCGATAGGAGGCTCGAACCCCCCCTTTTCCTCATGGCTAGGGTTTCTACCAAGTTTCTTTTGCGCCCGCCTTACACACGTCTTTGGGACCGCATTCCAAGGGTCCTATGGGACACATTGGCGGATGAGTCCTTCTCCCCGAGACAGACGGACGGGGAGCTGTTGGTCCTGATGTGCCTGCGCCATGGCACGGAGGAGGAGGGGAGGAAGCTGGGCGGGGAGCCGGCAGTCCGCTTCGCCCAGCTCCTGGAACTCTCGGGTATTCCGGTAGGGCAAGACGACCAAGTGGTCCCGACGGACTACTTCAACGGCCTGGTGGCGTCGGCGGCGGGCAGGCTTCCCCAGCCTCTGTCCGCGGCGGACCTGGCCGACCTATGGGATAGCCTATGGTTCCTCCTCATGGCGACTGCGGATGGCAAGCCGAGCGAGAACTTTTCCCCGCTGGAGAATGAATGGGACCGCCAGGACCAACTGAGGTGGTTCTCACGAGATGACCCACCCCCACTCCAACAACCGGAGCTTCTGAAGTGGAGGCACTGGCGGCCGGGGAAAATCAGGGAAATGGAGCCCACGACCCAGCGAGCGCTGGAACTCCATATGCGCGGGAAATGGGCGGAACGGCTCCTTGCCCACTTCGCCCCTTTTGCGGAGCACATCGCATACATGCAGGACATCCTGGGGGAGGACTTCCGCAAGGAGGCATTGGACCTCTTGGGGGACAGTAGGTTCCGGACACTCAGGCAACATTGCCTGGTCTACGAGAGTCTCCGGAAGAGAGGCTTCACAGTGATTCCATGGCAGGAACGACATGTCCGCTCTCTCCTTAACCAGCTCGCCGAAGAGGAGGTCACCCCGTGCAAGTTACGGCAGGTGTGGAACACCCTCAAGTGGTTTTCCAAGACCTTCGGGTTGCTGAAGATAGACGAGCTCCATCGCCTCAAGTCCAAGAAGAGCTCATTGGAAGAGGCGCTCACGGACACGGTCACCAGGCCACAGCGCAAGGCGGTGGTCCCCAGCAAAGAGGTCATATGGGCTCTGGAGGAGGGGGCCGGCTACGATCGCCTGGGTGCCACCGGCCCCGGTACGCAGGAGGCCCCGGGGAGGAGCAGACACGAGGTGCTGGACGCTTTCATCCTGGGTTTCGCCCGGTTCCAGGTTGGGTGCAGCGCTCGTTTCAATGACCTCCAGCATGTTCACCCCAAGGACCTTATCCACACCAGCAACACTGTGGAGCTGAAGGCCTGGCAGACCAAGACGGTCTCAGCAGCACGAATCAACCGCAACCCGGTCCCCTTGATTGCTCCGAAGTACAGCTTCACGGGGATCCCCTGGTGGACTACCTGGGTGGCCTCGGTCAGGCGACTGGTATCCGAGGAGGCATTCCAGGACATGGACTACTTGCTCCCGACGGTGAGCAAAGACTTTGCAGGGCTGATCCCGAGACCTTCCACACCGGAAAGGGCTCTGAGATGGCTCAAGGATGCTATTCTCCGTCGGGGAGTTACCCCGGGGTTGGTGAAGCCGCTGACGTGGCACTCATTCCGAGTGTTCATCCCGGACTGCGCTTTCCAGATGGGGATCCCCCGGGAGCGCCGCATGTAGCTAGGCAACTGGCTCACGGAGAGCACAGCAGACGTCTACGTGCGGGAGAAGCGCAACGTGGTTGTGGAGATTTGGGGCCAGGTAGCGCAGAAGGTCCCCAACCTGAACGGACCGGACGGCCGCAAGGACCAAACCGAAAGGGAAGGGGAGGCATCCCCCACGGTACCCTCAGGGAGCGCGCCATCGACTCGCTCATGGTCATTGGTGGAACAGGGACCCGAGGACACACCAGTGAAGGCCAAGGACCTGTTTCCCGCCACCCCGGACCTCCCCCTTCGTGTGGTGGCGGCGGTCAAACGCACAGGCAACGCCGGCCAGTCCAGAATCCACCTGCTGAATGTCGAAGGCACGGCTGTGGGGTGCGGGTGGCGACCGGCGGCTTCTAAGATCCAGGAGCTCTCTGTGCTGGAGTACATGACGGAGCAGGAGGCCTGTGGCAAGTGCGAACGTTGCTTCAAGAGGTATGGCTTCCTGGCGGACTGGGCACTGGAGCCTGCGGAGGTCCCCACACTGGAGGACTCGGACTCCTCGGCGGACTCGGGCTCTGAAACGGATGACTCTGTACACACCCAGTCGGAGACCGAGGTGGTGGCCCTACCTTTGGCAGCCTAGGTGCCCCCGGCCCTGGCGACCGAGGGGAGGGGAGGCCCGGGACAGGGCCCTGGCCAGGGCCCTCAGCACAGACTGGCATCCTTCGGGTGTGCCAGACTGTCCTTCGGAAATGGCGCTATCAGTCTGCACACCCGTTCTTCAGTTTTTGAGAGTTTGAGGTGGGTGGCCCATGATCCCACCCAGCCGTTGACATCTGACAGGGGAAGATGAGTCCCTGGCACCAACACATTGCTCGGATAAAAGAGTTATCGCGTGCTTGTGTGGTGCCGTTTGGTTAGCTTGCATACACTTTGTTAATGTTGAAACGCATGTGGAAACATGAACTGTGTTTGAAATGCTTGACCATAATGGTGTGCCATTTTGGCTCAAGCTTTGCCCGGGGTTCCTAGAACCCAATTTGTGTGAAAAACCCACCCACCCACACCAAGGTAGGAGGTCATGGCGGCCGCGCCCGCCAAACCACCGGAGGAGGTCCCAGCGGAGTTCAAGGAGGACGTGGCAAAGTTGCAGAAGCCACTGGCGGCCATCCTGGTGGGCAAGGAAATCCCCTGGGCCATCCAGGCGGCTCTGGGCGCATCGGGATACGTCACGGTGGAAGACCTGGCGGATCGCTGGAACACCCCGGCGGCGGCTAGGGACCGGGACCTGGGATTCCAGGATGGAGAGAATGGGTTCAACGCCCAGACCTCGGCCTTCACGGCGATGCGCCTCCTTCAGGCAGTTCGGGTGGCAGCCAACTTGGTCCGGGGGGGCAACCAAGGTGACCACCCGGCGGGCCAGGTGGGCCCGACAAAGGCTCCCTTGGAGGTCCTGTGTGACAGGCGCCAGCTGGAAGATGCTTAGGCCACGCATGGGACCCCGAAGCCGAGGTTGGAAAGGTAGTGATGGCTACCTCAAGAAGCAATGGCGCATGATTGCCAAGGGCGAGCTGGGCTACATCCCGGCAAAACACATCGTGAGCGCGCTCCCGGAAGAAGGGGAACGCCCCTCATCCACCCACAAGAAGATCACGGTGGACGGCTGGGACAGGGAGGATGAAGAAGAGGTGAGGAGCCACCCTACATCTCGGCGCCAGCTGGAACGATTGCACCTAACCTTCAGGACGACGCTCCTGATGTGCACGGCAGCACTGCCACAGTTTGGCAACCTGAGGGTCACCAAGGAGGAGTTGGATGATTGGTATGCCTGGTTCTATGGGGAAGACATAGCCGGCAGGAAGCCTCCCCCGAGCGACACCACCTTGCTGTTCGCAGAGCGCAATGCATGGCGCAAGATTCACGAGATGGTGCACCAGGGCACCACTCTCTCCGAAGCCCTCAAGAACATCAGGGGCGACTTCCTCTTCTGTGAGCACCTCAACAGGGCGCCGGAGAAGTGGCAGACTCAGTGGGAGAAGCCCAAGAAGGGGGGAAAAGGGTCCTGGCCCTCGGGGCCGACCCGGTCCAGGGCGGCAAGGGGAAGTCCCCCAACACCCCATCGACCCCATGGCCGGACCACTGGGCTTTCAAGAATCCCAAAGGGGTGGCGTACTGCAGAGATCATCACCTTCACAACAAGTGTTCGGGATCATGCAGCCGATCCCACAACTGCCCGGTCAGGAAGGATGGGTGGGTGTGTGATGCCCCCCCATCGAAGCATGTGCCACAGGCATGCCCACACCTTCCCAAGTGACAGGAGGCCACTCAGGGCCCCGTGGCTTCCTGGTCTCCGTTGGGATCACAGGCCACCAGTGCGAGAGTGCACACAGTGGGGGAGAGCCAACCCCACCAGAGCCACAGCGGAAGGCAGACAGAGCGGGGGAGGCCGGCGGTTCTGCCCGCCCTTGAAACGCCCCTTGCCGGGCGGATCCTCACCTCTGGGTCTCTCTGGGGGTTCTTCCCACTGCCTCGGTGGGTGCACCCTTCTGGAGTGCCCTGGCTGGGTCCGCTCCTCTTCTTCGGTGGAGGGGCTTCCGGGGCCGGTGGCACCCTGGAGAAATCCCCTCCCACCTGCGGCCGTCCTAGGGCAAGCAGCAAGCCCAGGGACAGATGACCGGAGGGTCAGACAAAGGACGCACGGAATCCCTAGGGGGGGCAAGCCCCACCTTCCCATGGATGCAGGACACCCCGGAAAGACTGAGGCTCAGACTAAGGTGGACGCCACGTCCGGTGCCGGAGTCGTCAAAGCCGTCCCTCATCCTGCTGTACGCTGGGAAGGATGATGCGGGGGCCCTGGATGCTTACCTCCATGCCAACAACCCGGCCTTCTCGGAGTACATTTGGGCAGTGGACATCAGGCGAAAGAGTGGAGATCTTGGACAGGACATGCTGGGAGATGAGCCTTACTCTACGATGTGCTCCATGGCCATGGCGGGCAAGGTCGCCTTTGTGGGGGGCGGCCCCAACTGCAGGACGTGGAGCATTTCTCAGATGGTTCCCCAAACGCCGCCGGTGAGGGGCAGAGCGGAGCAGACCCTGTGGGGCTTAGAGGACCTGGAGCCCCGGGTAATGGAGGACACGGACAACGACAGCGTGCTCATGCTCCGACAGATGTACCTGACCTCGCTGGCCTACCAGGTAGGTCAACTAACGGTCCCGCAGGTGGGCTCCTCCTTCTTGGAGCACCCAATGGACCCAATGGAGTGCAGCAAGAGCCCGAGCGCAGCGAGGTGCTCATCGATCTGGGTCACACGGGCCTACATTCAATGGGCGAACGCGCTCCACCACTCCCTCATCAAGTTTGACAAGTGCCGCCTGGGCCAGGTGGTAGTGAAGTCCACGACATTGTCAACGGACCTTCCCCTTCACCATTGGCATGATCTGCGATGCAACCACGGAGCTCACCCCAGGGAGGGGGGAAAAGCTCAACTCCAGTGACCTCAGCCGGTATCCAGAGCAGATGATGCAGGGTCTCGCAGCGGCCATCCTTTGCAGAGCGGGGCCCGTGGCCCGTCCTGGAGGCGCTGAGGCCGGGGGGCATGGTGCCCCAGGCGAACCCAACGACCCCCCCGAGGCGACAGAGGGAACCTTCTCCCAGCACGCCGGGGGACAACAAGCGCCAGTCCCGGAGGCTGATGGCCGGCCAACAAGCGTTGGCGGGACTAACCTTGGGCTCACTTCCGGTCTCGGCCTCAGACAATCCGGAGGTCCGGACACCAACGCAGCCGGCTGGCGGGATGGTCGATCCCCTGAGCCATGGGCACGCCATTGCATGGAGATCTCGGATCCGCCCACCACCCTGCCGATCACGCACGACCCAAATCTCTCCGACAAGGTTATGTACCTCCAGATGGCCTTCAAACAGCGCCCCCTAAGGGACGGGGGTGGGAAGCCCTCACTGGGACGGCTGGCCCCGTGGACTCGGCAGCAGCGATGGGGGCCAAGATCTGTGTCCTCACTTCGCCATTCCAGGAGTCGCTCTCTTTGGGGGACGGGTCACACCCCTTCCCGGAGGACCTGCTGGAGGATATCAGGGAGATCCTGGCGCCAGGGGCAGGCCGACCAGCGGAAGGCCAACCCTTCTTCCTGGACATCTTGCACAGCGTGGCGCTGAACATTCAGGACCCCGACCACCAGTTTCCTCGGGATCTGGAACAAGGGGTCCCACTGGGGGTCACGGACCCACCCCTGGCCTCGCCGGGCATCTGGCCACTCAAGAAGGAGCTAAAAGGGGAGGAGCCGGACCCTCTACCCTTCGGCGGATCACTTCAGTGAGGCACATTCCTGGAGGAGGTCCCCATGGGCATGGTAGAGGGCCCCTTCACCAAGGTGGAGGCAGCATCGTGCTGTGGCTGCGAGATTGAGGACCTTTGTCCCAGCCCCCTAGCGGGCATCGACGAAGGGGACAAGATCCGCACCATCTACGATGGCTCGGTGGGCGGGGCCAATGACACCATCAGGAACCAGACGGTGGAAAGGACAACGGCTCCGACGGTGCTGGATGGGGTACAAGCTCTTCATTGGCTACATGCGGCAGCTAGAAGGGGTGGGTGCTGCTCAAGGCGGACGCCACCAAGGCCCACCGGAGAGTGAAGGTCCTCAGCAAAAACTGGCGGTTCCAGGTGGCTTCACTGGGGGAAGAAACATACGGCATGGCCAGTGCCCAATCCTACTGGGGACGCCTGGCAGCCCTTCTACTCCGGGTCCTCTACGCACTTTTCCCTCAAGTGGATTGGAACTTCGTCTTTGTGGATGACTTCCTGTGGCTGCTCAACACGTGGCTGGGCTTCGTGGTCCACCCGAACATCCCGCACGCAGGTTCTCATGGCCGCCAACAAACACATCCTGGTAATGGAGGTCTTGCAGACCATGGTGGAAGGGCAGGCGATGCACTCAAAGGACATCGAGAAGGCCCTGGGCCGCATCCAATGGGCAACTGCTGCATGTCCGCTGGCGAAGTCGATGCTTCAGCCACTTTGGGCCTGGAAGATGGCCACCACCACGGTGGGGAAACCCCCCAAGGTGGTCAGGATGCTGGCGTTCATGCTGCGGTTCCTCTTCAACACGCCCTTCGTCCAGTACTCCCCTTACTTGCCGAAGTCCTCTTGGTGGGGTTGCAGCGATGCTAGCGCCTCGGACGAAGGACTGGCATTTGTGGGAGGATGGTGCTCCAACAAAATGGAGCCGGAAAAGAAGGAGGTGTACTGGTTCCACGAGCAGATCCACGTGGAGGAGTACCCTTGGGCATTCAAGAATGGGGATCCCAAGCGGAGGATTGCGGCTTTGGAAATGCTGGGCACGCTCTTCCTCTGTAACATGATCCTCACGCACCAAGGCCCTCTGTCCTCCCGGGTCCGACTCCCGGTGGGCAGTGACAATCAGGGCAACGTCATGGCGATGCTCAACCTTGGATCCAAGAAGCCCTACACCGCGGCGATCCTGATGGAGCTGGTCTTCCTGCTCCACACCCATGGCTGCTCGCTGGCGGCCAACCACGTGCCCCGGGAATTCAACCAGTGGGCTGATGAGCTGACGCACCCAGATTTCTCTGGGTTCGACCCTTTGCACAGGGTCCCCAAACAGGAACTCTGCGAGGAGTTCGTTTTTCTCCCGCGTCTCCTGAATGGAGATGCATTTGATCTTAGCGTGGGCCCACCCATGCTCCCGTGACCGGAGCCGGTGGGTGACTCACTTCCCCTGGTGGCAGACCCCCCTGTGGCCTGGGTGCCCCGGGCCCCGGCTCAGGGGCGGGCGCTATCAGTCTGCACACCCGTTCTTCAGTTTTTGAGAGTTTGAGGTGGGTGGCCCATGGGGCCCACCCAGCCGTTGACATCTGACAGGGGAAGATGAGTCCCTGGCACCAACACATTGCTCGGATAAAAGAGTTATCGCGTGCTTGTGTGGTGCCGTTTGGTTAGCTTGCATACACTTAAGGATGTTCCATGTAAAGCGAGAGAGAGAGAGAGAGAGAGAGTGTGCGAGAGAATGTGAGAGAGAGAGGGAGAAAGAGTGAGAAAGAGGAAGGCACAACGCATGTTGGGCCAGAGGGGGATCCTCTTTGTCATTTGGTTTGATTTTCGTGCAGTGGGCAGTCATTTTCCTGGGCTCAAGAGGTTGGA
Source organism: Effrenium voratum (assembly GCA_963377175.1). Classification (NCBI taxonomy): domain Eukaryota; class Dinophyceae; order Suessiales; family Symbiodiniaceae; genus Effrenium; species Effrenium voratum. The sequence goes on along the minus strand of CAUJNA010001635.1, from coordinate 1,007,047 downwards.
CCCTTGGGATATGGTGAAGTGGTCCGTGATTGGAGCCGCTTCCGACCAAAATCCAGAGTCCGGCTTTGGGGATAGCATCCCGTGGCTTTCCAGCCGGGGTTTGGGCTTGTCTCAAAGGATGTGGAGCCCCCAAAAATGGACTGCTGATGGGCTGCAGAAGCCTTTTGGTTCCCTTCAAAACCAATCCCAGAAACGGTACCCTCCAACAAAAAAGACACACACGCACACCGTGTTTTTTCTTCATGGGTTGGACTTGGAGTCGGCTCGCGCAGGCGGAACGTGTACCGCCACCAGGGTCATGGGAAGAATTGGTGCATGTGGCAGTACGAGCTGGAGCGCGCCGAGGGCCGCAACTACACGCACTCCAAGATGACCCTGGCGCCGTGTGCTGCATGATGGAACCCCTTGAAATGGGCGATTTTCCTTTGGTTTCCTTTGGTTCCCTTTGATCAAATGACCTTAATACCGTGTTTTTGTTTCTTGAGGGTGGCATCCAAAAGGCGGCGATGTGCCACGCCCGTTCGCGCAGTCCTTTGTGCGAGGCCCGAAGGCATCTCCGCCTTTCTTGTTTTTGAAGCGATTTCACAAGACTGGGAAGGGGACGACTGGCAGCTCAACAGGCCATGGCTTTGTGTTTGAGGGTCCCCTTGGACGTTAAAGCCAAAGCTTTAAGGATACCACCCATTTTGGGGGTCCGAACCCCTAGTTTTGACACGGGAATAACTCAGTCTTGTCGGGTCCCCATGTTGGAAAGAGCCAGAATGGCTAATGGCTTTTTGAGGAATTCCAGGTCAGTCCTCAACGCCTCACTCGCAATCCAAATCAGGTTCGGGGAGGTTTCAGTGTATTGAGATTGGTTGAACCCCTTCAAGGCCTCAAATGCTTTTCACGACGGGTGGCCTGGTGGCGCCGCGTTTTTTGGGGCGCTCAGGCTGCATTTGATCCCCTGGTCATTGTTTTGATCTGATGCGAAGAGACTCCCTTCACTGATCCAAACCACCAACTAGCGGGGTTCAACCCCCAAACCACCAATCCAACCCCCCAATTCACCAATCCTAACCAATCCAAATCAATTCGAGCCAATCCAATGTAAGCCCCCACGCCAATCCCAAAAAAGCCAAACTCCCAAACAATTGCCGGGTCTGTCTTCTTGAGGTCACCTTTGTTTGGTCCATAAGCCGTCCGGGTCCAAATCGACGAGATAAAATCCCCGCCGCAGAGGTGCAGTACCCCAAGGAGGTCTGCATCGCCCTGGAGAGCTGCTTCCGCGCCGCGCGGGCGGAGCTGCGGCAGGCGGAGATCGAGGGCCCCCAGGCGGTGGACCGACAGCGCGCGGAGAACGAGTGGCGGGTGCAGCTGGCGGATCTGCAGGTGGAAGGGTGGGCTTTCAAGGTGCCGTCTTTTTCCCAGAGATGTCTCATATCTTTTGAAAGACATTGAAAGTTTGGGGCATGTCTTTCTTTAGGGGCTGGTGATTTTGGTGCCTAAGGTCTCGGAAGATTGGGTCAGCAAGAATGGCTATTCAAGAGCATCGAGCGTTTGGGTCTGATTTCGACGTCCTTTGGGCTTTTGGTGCAGGGCTGGGGTTGGGTCTCATGTTGTTAGCCATAACTGAGAGTTTGGGGGGTCAAGCCTTGCGACTGATGGAAGGCGCCTTGAGCGCTTTGAATACAGCAGTTTGGTGCTTTCAGCAAGGGGCACTGCAGTGATTCTTGGTTGCCGGTCTGAAGAAAAAGGTGAACCAACCTAGCCATGGTGGTCTTTGAGTGTGGAGCGGTGGGCAGGGACCTTGTGTTGAAGGGCGGCCCATGTATCACCTTTTAAAGGGGATGCAAAAACGGGCAAATGTGGATAACCTCCCAGCTGAAAGCCAACAGTCTAGAGGTGAACCCGCCTTATCTGTATTGACACGTTCCCCTCGTTTCGTCCTGACTCGTGATATTCGTGCCAGAGCAAGCAGCTGCGTGACGTCTTCCTTGTTGCTGCGGACGCCAAATCTGCAGCAGAGGACCAGTCTGCGACTCTGGCAGCAGAGGCGGCCAAAGATGCTGCGCTGCGGGAGGCGGGATGCACACATGTGGCTGTCAAGTCTGCTGTAGCGACACTGTTGCAGACAGTTTGAAAAGAGTAAAAGGACACCAAATATTTGGCGGCGTCCCTAGTTTTGACAGTTTCGTGGGTCGGGTCCAGGAGATCTAGGCGATAAACAGCCGAAACTCCGCATAAAGGTCGGGCCTGTGTAGGTGTCTGTGTGTGGCTATCTGTCTGTCTGTCTGTCTGCCTGCCTGCCTGCCTGCCTGCCTGCCTGTCTGTCTGTCTGTCTGTCTGTCTGTCTGTCTGTCTGTCTGTCTGGCTGTCTGTCTGTTTGTCCGCAGGTCTGTCCGAACGTCCGTCCGTCCGTCCGTCCGTTTGTCCGTCTGTCTCTGTGTGAGTGTGCGCGTCTGTGTGCTGATGAGACAGGCTGACTTGCAATCGCCAAGCCAGGGGGTTTTCATTCTCCCCCGCCCCTCCCGCCCGAAACAGTTAAATCATAAATCGCAGCGTCTTTTAGACAGTTTGAAGAAGCAGCAAAGAGATCCCGTTGTCGCTTCAGCCGTCGTCGCAAGTGACGATTTAGCAAGTGACGCGCTAGCCCGACAATATAGGCAAAACCAGAACAGAAGAAACAAGTTGTGGCCTCAATGTGCGGCTGGAAATGTTCCCAATGAACCGACATTTTTTGAGTTGGTACTTTGTTTTTCTTCTTTTTTTGCTTTAAAGGAAAGCCAAAGGGAAACGGACAAGTCCTTTCTTTTGGGTCCATATCCTAGATGCCCCCCATATCGAGGTTCTGCTGGAGCTGGCGCTGCGGCAAACGAAGTGGCCCTGCGCCTTCGTGGCAGAGACTTTGCGCTGGCTCCAGCGGCGGGGGCTCCATTTGGAGCAAGGCCACGTGCCCTGGCTGAGAAGCAGACGCCGTTTTTTTGCCCCCCTTTTCGCGGCCTTTGCGCGTGATTTTTTTGGCTCCGGTTTTGGGGGGGGTACGCAGCCACATGTCTTCCCCTAGTCCTTTTCGCGGATAGCAAAGGCACTTCCCAACCAGTGAAAGGTTGCTCAGGAGCTTCTTGGAGGGGTTCCATGTTTTTAGAGCGAATTATTAGCCCTATGTTCATCCACCTGACAGGTTTGCGGATTGCCGGCTTTCCGCGGAGTAGCCGGACTGCCCCCTGTGAGCCTTTTCCCGTTGGGCGACGGCTGGCCAGGTGCGCAAGGCAGCGCTGTTGCACGGTGGCCTGACGGTGCTGAAGGTGCTGCTCATTGAGGCAGACGTGCAGGCGGGTTTCCAGCAGGTTTCGGCGGTTTTCGGCCGAGGGAAGCAGGTGGAACGCACCCTTTGTTGGTTTGTTTTTTTCGTTATGTGTCCTTTTCCAGACGCAGTTGCTTTGTCTTCTTTGGGACTTTGCAAAAGGAAAGCAGCAGGGCTTGGGCTCCAGGATGCTTGTACCGAGCATGTTGCAAGCATGAAGCTACAAAACACGTTCGACAGCTACCATCCTGGTACTATCCTGCTTTCAGCTCTTCCGACGTTCCGTGAGATGATCGTTTTGTTCGGGAGCTTGAGGGTTGAGCCTCTCTTTGAAGAACCAGTCACCCAACCATCACAGCTTAGCTGACTGAAGGTGCTTGTGGAAATTATGGGAGATCGCCGAGGATCCACGAGGTTTTTGGGTGGATCAATTTTGAGCAAACTAAATTGTCAAATCAGCAAACACACCACTGGGAGAAAAGGGTATTTTGTAAAATTCAACAGCCTTTTCATCAGGCTTTTGAGCCTGACTGGGGTTTCGATCCTGTTCTTCACGCTTGCGGGCCTTCGCATTTGGTTCATTCCTGCATCCATGAGCCATGGGTTTGTCTCAAAGGGGACCCTCAAAGGTGTTCCTTCTGTCCCCTTTTAACACCTCGAACTTCACCATCTAAAAAGTGCGCCCATATCTGATGAACTGGTGGTTTACTTTTGTACCTCCCTCTAAAACCACAAGCAAGGGGTACCCGCAAAAAAGACAACCCCACAATGGTGTGTGTATATATATATATATATATGAGCGCTCAAATGTGTATATATATATATATATACATATATGTTTTGTGAGGGTACCTGTCTCGGGGTTGGTTCTGAGGGCTGTCGCCTTGAGGTCGTGGGTCTTGAGCTGCTGGTGGATCACCGCTGCGCCAACCTGGGCCAGAGCACCTCGGGCGGGGGCTGGGTGCAGCGCTGCAAGCCCGCGCTCAAGGCGTGAGGGGTTTGTTGGGGCATTGGTTGGGGGTGTGAGACCTTTGGGGCTTTTTGGGGGATCGCTGTTCTTCTTTTGTTTTTTTTTTTTGGGGGGGAATTTTGAGGGAGGTTTTTTTGGGAGTCTTTTGGGGGTTTGGGGGGGAAGAAGCTTGTGGCAGGCACTCCTTGCGAGGGGCGCCGTGCTGGGCAGCCACTCCTTGCAGTCGAGGCTCCTGAAGCGCCTGGAGGACAACGTGCTTGGCTTTTCGGTTAATCTTTTTTCGGGTCACAAAGGGTAAGCATGTGTTTCCATGTCCTAGGAGCCGCTGGGAACGTTGGCAAGAACTACCCTCGCAAAGATAAGGAGTCGGAAAAGATGGCTGGCCAACTCTCCCTGGTGAAAGTATTAGTCAAGAGTTGGCACGCAAGGTTGAGGAAACGTGATGATCTGAAGGGAAAAAAAACATGAGTCTTACCTTCTGTGAGGGATTGGCAACTCATTTTCAGGATTTTGTGGTCCAAAGGCTTCCTTGGACCGCCTCCGTTTGTGGAGAGCTTGATCATTGCCAGTGAGGGCCTAACTTTGGCCGCTTCCGAGGGCTTGGTCGATTTGTCAGGGGAAGGCATATGGGCCCTCGTTCAAGACCACGAGGTTCCTTTTTTCGATGTCGTCAAACACGCGACGCTCACCATCTTTTGTTTTTCCATGGTGTTGTTCCCGTGGGATTCCCATGTTGTGAAGCATGTTAATCCTTTTCATCCATTTCCCATACTTGTATCATTCAACATACCACGCTGACCATGTTTATGTTGTTTCCATGCTCTCCCTTTACTCCTCACGCCCACCATGACCATGCTGTTTCTCCTGTCTTCTTGAAGTTGCCATACCCCTCAAGTTCTTCATGTGAACTCCTCTTCCAGCAACTGCCCAGTTTCTTTTTTCTTTTTCTTTTTTTTTTCTCCAAGCCATTTTCCTGAGTTTCCCATGTTCCTCCCGCCTCTCGTCGTGGTTTTCTCGCCGCTCGCAGGAGGACGGCCAGGCGCTGTGGGTGGCGCGGGCGGTACAGGGCCTCAGGTCTGGGCGCCCGGAGCTGCCGGACCCCGTGCTGGCGCGGATCGAAGACTTCGCCAGGCGCGGGACGTCGGTGTCGGAGACGTCGGAGATGTCGGAGATCGGAGTCTGGAAGTCTCAGAGGGGGGGGGGGGGGGGGGGGGGTTGGGAGGGGGTTGGGAGTCATTTGGGGGGGGGGGGGGTTGGGGTTGGGGTTCCACATGTGTGTGTGTGTGTGCTGTTTTTTGCTGGGAGTCTGGCATTTTTTTGTTGTTGCGTGTGTCTTGCCTGTTCGTTTTCTTTGCAGTTTACCGCTTTAAGAACCAGGCCGCAGGAGGCTCCCTTCAAAGAGACACACCCGCTTGGGTTTGTGTTGTTTTGAGGGTGGCCTGTTTTAAAGTGGTTTCAAAAAGGAAGGCCATTTTGCGGGTCGCCTATTTCATCACGCACCCATGTATTTGGATTCAAAACCGACATCAAAGGAAAGCAGAAAGCAGAAGCAACACATGATTATTGACAATAACATGGTGGTATGAGGATGAGGATGGTGAGCCACAATCCACGCCGAGGATAGACAGGTGCCAATCATGGGTGCGGACATCCTGCCTTTTGATTCGTTGCATGGTTCTGGCTACTGCCCGTTGGTATCAGGTTTGGATTACGACGCTGGTGACGCGCAGGTGTCGAGTCTACAGTGCCTTGTTTGTATGAACCGGAGTTCCTTTACTTGCCTCCTTGGGCTGAATGAGCCAACGCAAAGTGAACCTTTCTCTTGTGGGGTTGGTGTTCAAAGGACAATGCAGGGTAATTTGAGCATTTCTTTGCATATGTTCACGAAACCCAACCCTATCCGACCAAGGGTTCACTTCAAGATGCCACGACGACAGTCCCCTTGTCTGCTCTGCAATTCGCGGCAGGTGAACTTGCGCTCTGCGTCAGGCACCTGCGAATTGTACAGGTTTTCCCGTGTTCTTTTATGGTTTCACTCTGCATCGAGATGCGTTGGTTCAATTCGGTACCGCTAATGGCACTGAATGTTGATGCCGGCTAGAAATGGCCGAGTGGATTTTCGACGCGTGGGGCAAAAGAGGCGAGGGACATGTGGAGATTGCAGCTGCGATTGTGCCTGCCATCATGTGCCAGCGCAGTTCGTTGGTTACCAAGAAGTAAGGCTGGAAGGGACAGAACAAATTGAATCAGAAGTTTTCCGTTCAACACACTTACCATGTTCCGGTCCCAGGTTGCAGGAATCCGTTTTCCGCTCACACGGTACTCGGACGGCTGAGACATCCGGGCTCTCGCCGGCTCGCAGGGCTTCCGCGTGTCCTTCGCCTCCGGCACGCTGGCGCCGAGCTACGCCTGTGCCGGGGGCGGCAGCATCCCCATGAGCCGAGGCTGCTTCAAGGCGCGCGAGCCCGGGCATCCCGCGGTCTTAGGAAGCTGGTGCGATAGGCAGGGAATGAGGGAATGAATGCTGTGAGCCATCCCTTGTGGTTTCCTTTAAGGGGACCCCCAAGATTCATTCCCACACCCTGGCTCATTCCCTACTGAGCATCTTAGGAAGCTGGCGAAAGCGTTTGGAGAGACCAAGTTGGAGAGGGACGGAGTGTGGCATGGAATGGCATACTGCGCTGTCGCGTCCAGGCGAAGTTCCAAGTGCCGGCGGGTGACTTTGCGGAGGCGGGCGGATGGTGACGTGTGAAGCGGCTGAAGCATGTGGCCGATATTGGCATTGGTATCAATCCAACACGGACATGCACATGAACGATGAATCACCGCAATGCGTTAAGTACATCCTTCAACTCGTGCAGACATATTGATACAACAGCAGTACCTTGGCAAAAGCACTTGTGGCGCGGCATGATCAGGAACGGATACACGGAGACATAGTCACATGCCAAGACATAAGACATGTGCAATGATTTATCATGCCCACATAGCGTATCATGCCATGCCAGTTTTTGGGCCAGACCCGCACGATGTATTATTCATGTGAGGAACTGAGGGGTATCTAGGATTGATTTGGTGCTGCCTCAGGCTGGGTTTGGGGCTGGCTAGAGGTGAAGCTTTATGGTGGTCGAATTGATTTAGGTTCGGGTCTTCGTGATGTTTTGGCTTAAGGGCAGTTTGGGCTGGGTTTTGGTGGCTTAGGGCATCAGTGTTTTCAGGCCTCGGAATGCTCCTGCTCCGGCACGCTTTTGCCAGGTGCGCATCCCCTTCAGCCACTTCAGTGACAAGTGGAGCCCGGCCACCGGGGAGCAGACCGCGACGTGCAGCGAGGAAGTTGTTTTGGGTCAGCTGCAGGGACCTGCAAACACCCACCTGCCATGAGGCTTGCGACTGTGAGCCAAACACCGGCTAAGAGAATCGCGCGAAAGGCCCTGTCGCCCTCAGGTCTTCGGTTTCATGGCGCCCCCAAGCCCCAGGATTCAGGCCCCCACTTGTAGCGGCTGGTTTTGGCCGTCCGTTTTCTCCGTGAGGACCCCTCGGTGTGCCCAAGCGCAGCGCGGCTCGCGGCCATCAAGCGCCTGGAAGTCTGGGCCGAGGGAGCGCTGGGCAAGGTGCACCTGGAGGTGGCTGAAAGACGGCAAGGAATTGGCTCCATCGCGTCAACGGGAGATTGCCCATCCCATTTACCTTCCATCCCCATTTTTACCTGGAACCTGACGTTCGGGACCTGGTCCCTTGTCCACGTTAGTTGGTGGGAGGGTACTCAAAGATGACCCGTATGATTAAACCAGTCCTATTGCGTAATAGGGGGAATGTTCCTCTCCAAAAGTGATGAATTTTCACAAAGCGGAAAGCCCCTATAAATCAGCCAGGGTTCATGAATCCGGGGTTCCTACTACTTGCAACGAAATTGTGGCATCTACTTTGGTGTGAGGAGGGGGGTGTTGGTAGTCCGGATGAGCTCCTGGCATTGCCAGACTCAGCACACGTTTTGCGGTCTAAGTTTGGTCACAACCGGTCACCCTTTCCTAGATCTGGGTCTGGGCTCGGCCCCGCAACCAAGGAACAGGTTACTGCAGCTCTTTTGGGTGTCGACGCTTCAAGGGAGGTTTGTCAAAAGTTCTATAGCCTACTGCTGGGCCTTCATTCCCATGTGTGTCAAGGTAGGGGCTAATAGCGCCCAATGGGGCCCATTAAGCCTTAAAGGGTCTCTCATGAGAGACCCTGTGCCTGTTTCGGGCCGCTTGACAATATAGGATTCATTTCTTCTTTTGCCATGCCACGGCCAGGTGAAATCCATCTCGGCGCGCGGGGCAAGCGGTGCGAGCAGTGCGCTCGGGAAGGTGCCGGCGCAGTACAACAGCTGCAGCTCTGGAGTGCAGAGCTCTCTGCGGTACAACATCTCCAGCCGGAAGGCGCGGCTTCCGCGAACATTTGGCGCATCAAGTCGGCGTCTGCTTCAGCCGCGGCTTGAACGGGCCGGAAGTTAAGTGCGCCTTGCCAAATGACAGCGGTTTCCTTGCCGCTTTCTTCCTTTGCAACAACCTCGCCAGAGAGATCTCCCCACTTTTAGTTTGGTATAGAGGACCAGCAACAAGTCGGACCGAAAACTGCTCGTTCATCTTTACCTAGATGGAACAGAAACTACTTGCCAGTGCAAACTGGGCTTCTGACTCGTGGTTACACTGCTCAGCCGAAACGGCCAGACAATCCACAACATGGCAGAAGTGATCACAGTATTGTCAAGGAAGCATCGTGCCTCCCGACCTTTGGCACAACTGACTGTGCTTCTAAATTCTACACTGGGGGCCCTTCCCGCATGGGTCTCCTTTTGCATCCCAACGGTGATTTGCAAGGACTGACTTGAACACAGATGCATCCTTGTGTAATTTATGTGTATAGCATAGATGGATACACATAGAAAACATGCATTGCCGAGAACCGCTCTGGTTTTGCGTTTGCCCAACGTGAGGCAAACCAATTCCATCGCTTGAGACTGAACATGGGGATTTGACAACTGCCCCAGTTGGTATCTACCATTGTTGCTTATCAGCTTATGATGTTGGAGAGCTACCTGTGCAAGCCAGTGGATGCGCAACACAGGCAAATATGTATACATGTAAAATAAATAAGGACAGCACATATATATATATATAACTATGTACACATACACGATGCATGCAGCTTTTCCCCTGAAAAATCCATGGCATTCGGGCAGGAGCCGACGGTGCCTGTGCCTGTGGACCCCTCCGAGTCGCTTGCGGAGGCGGTGTGCTGCGACAAGCGGACCAAGGCGGGACCCGTTGGGTGAGCGATTGGCCTTGCACGGCAACCCTTTGGCAGGGCTCCTTAAAAGATACATTTTGCTCATTTGAAGCATGGTTTTTTCCACCAAAATAAACGGACACCACCATTTACAAGGAAATGTTCAGGTGTATAATGGAAGGATCCCTGTTTGGGTAAGAAAAGACTGCAGGAAATTCAAGCGAACACCCAGCAAAGCCAAGAGCCTTGGCCAACTTTTCCTGAAAATCCTGAAGCTGGTTTCTTAGGCAAAGGACCAGCGCTAGCTGATGCTTCCCACTTGTGAGTCAAATAAAGGAGCATTTGCAGTCCCTGGTTTTGGCACATGGTCGCATGTTGGCGCCTGCTGCCTTGGCTGGGAAAGTGGGAGCTGCTCACCCTCAAGGATTTGTTACACGCTGCTTTTCTTGTGGCTCCAGTTCGTTCGTGCCACATCCCACAGGCAAATGAAAACGCCAGTTGCAAAAGGATAGGCTAGAAAAATAGGAGCTGGAAAGCGGCTCTTCGGACCCAGAAAGGTTCATCGCCTTGCATGCTGGAGTAGCTCCTAGGATCAAGTGCTCTCCCTCCAACATTTGAACTTTGAACACGGCCTGGTTGTTTCCTCGGCAACATAGAGAGACGAGCGCGCAAACTGATTTTCAGTGAAATTCATGCGGTGATGTGATGCGGTGCGGTGGGAAAACCCGGGCGTGGTGTTCAAGTCAGAAGCTGCAGTCCCTTTCCCTTTCTAAATAAGCTAAGGATAAATTTGAAAGGTGGCAACAGTCATGGAGTTTGACAAGCCTCACCTTGTTCTGGTATTGGGTGGGGGGGGGGGCAATCACGAAGAGGTGCTTGGGGCAATCTGGGCGTAACAGTTCCTTTTTGCATCCGCTTGGCCTGAATTTATTTGGGGCTCACACATGTGCTGGGCCTTGCATTGGCTTGGATGTGGAATGTCTCATAGAAAAATATTGGAAGCGAAGCAAGGTTTTGCCAGCAAAGCCGACTGTTCGCAAAACTCACAGCACCCAATTCAAGCACGCATGGGGTTCTCACTGCGAACGGGGGGTCCCCTGCATAGTGGGGGCTCTGGCAATGGCGGTCTCACTGGCTCCGGTCCTCGATTCCCAGCCCCTCTTGTAGAGAGTGGTATGCCTTAGCTAACATGTGCTAAGCTTTTGAAGGTTTTGGACTGCCCAACTTTGGGTACTGTGCTTGAAAAGAACAGTGCCGATAGAGATCAACGCATCAACAAAGTGCTCAACAGTGCCAACGCAGCGCTTGATGCACATGCTGCCCTCCTGCTAGCATACCCCTTTGCGTTTTGTAAAGATGGGTGCTCCCTCAAAGGTCCTCTTTGATGCGGATAAGCAAGCTGGCCGCTTGCTCAGGTCTACGCGGAGCCTCAGTTCCTCTACCAGGCAGGGCTGGTCGGGGGATAGGGAAGGATCGAGGGCTGTGTCCCTTAAGCCCTAAGCTTCACAATTGGTCTAGGGGCCGGGGCGGGGGAATCTCGTCAAAACCAAACGATGCTGGCGGGTCTGTATGTAGAATTGAGCAAACCGTTGTGGCCTGACCCCACTAGTAGATTGTTCAAAGACACCGAGAACACCCTCCAGTCAGATGCACACCAAAGCCGAAGTGAGCCGACAACCCAAGCGGTTGGTTTTCGTTTGCCTTTGATTTGCCCGTTGGTTTCCTGGCCTTGATTGATCGTTTTCCAGGGTTGCAAGGGTGAAAACCAAGGCCAAGGTGAAACAAACAGAGGGTCCGAGGTGAAAACCTAGGTCGCCCTATGCCTTCAACCTAGCTCATGAAAGGCACACCTCATTAGCGGGAAGCATTGCCAAAGGTTACCCTCTTCCCTTCCAATTTGCCAATGAACAGCTTACCCCCACCCAAGACCAAAAGCTGACCAGCAAGTTGTCCTTCCTTTTGGCAGGCGCCGGACATCGCCCTCTTCGAGAAGCTTGGAGAGGGCGCCACCTTCTACGACTCCGCCTGCGGCGTGCCGCTCTTCCGGGCGCCGGTGAACAGGACGGCCGACGCTTCCCACCGCTTCCCGCTTCTTTCCCGCTTCGGGCCGCAGAGGTGCGATGGAAACCGGATGGAAACCGGATGGCCTCGTCTCCTCGGAAAAAGTGGTTGGCCTTTTGTGTGTGAGAACCAAAAGGAACACCACCATTTTGGGGGTTCCACCAGATTAAGACAAACCCTCATGTTGACCCTGGATGAAGAAACCTGTCCTGTTTTCTGCGGCCAATCCATGCGATCTGCCCCAATGCCCCTTGGGTCGGGTTGGCCGCAATTGCAGATTGCGCCAGGGCCACTGTTTTGAAGCTTTGAGGGCTAAGCTCCGACTTGAGCCCCAGTTGGCCAACTTGCAAACTCGGCTACGGAAAGCAAAACCTAAAGACCTAAACCTAACAACTTACCCAAGCCCTAAACCTAAGCCCCAATCTTAAACCCCAAGCTCAACACGTCGAGTGGGCGGAACGCATGCATTGGGGTTGTGAATTGGGGGGGCGGGGTTCCCTCCACAAATGAATCTGAATCCCCACGAGAAGGAATTGGACACCCCCCAACGAATCACCCAGGGGTTGTACTTAGATCCGGGGTTCTCATTATGGGGTTAGAGATAAGTGCATTTTTTGTTGTTTCAGAAGCAAGGATGGCTCACTCTGCATCACTTCTACCTCCACTCAGTCCCAGTGAAGCCCCTGTCAACCCTCAGATGCCCGCCTGGCAGGAGCATGGCGGACTTTAAGGCGGATACTGATGAGCATGGCTGGCCATCCTTCCGCCTAGAGGAGGTGGTTCGAGAGCATGTGCGGGTGGACAAGGATGGCTTCGTTGGTGGCAAAATTGTTTGTTGGCCAAATCACGGAATTCCAGGGCTTGACGAAGTATTTGAACTGGAAATTACTTTTGGAGTTGAATTTGCGACAGTTTAGTGCTTTATTGCAATCTTGGAACAGACGACGTTGTCGGCCAAACCCTGACAAGGACGGCTTCGTGTATTCCTCCTGCGGCACGCACCTGGGGAGCTATTTGCCCGACAGCAAGGGGCCGCGCTACTGTATGGACTTATCTTGCATTGCGGGCAATCCTTCGGAGATCGTGGTTTGAGCCACGGTCCATTGTTAGCGAAGTTTTTTTGGTGTGTCCAGGTCCTTGTTTCAAGCCACAGCCATTTTGCTTTCGGAGTTGGGAATGGCAAAGATATAATTTGTTTGTCCTCTGTGTTTTACCAGTTTTGGCCACACATTTCTGGTTCATGCCCTGCATTCTGAACGCTAAGGATGCAATGAGCCGACTGGACTTGTACAGAGACACACGCGGCGAAGGGCCTACTTGGGGACTTCCGGTACAGAGTCGCGTGTGATTTCCGAGTTCAGGTCGCTCTCGAGCGGCTTGGACGGGTTTTGACCCCGGATTCTTGTTCGAAGTGAGACATCTGAAAACTACCAGGCCACCAGCCCAAATCACGGCTGAGTGGAACCAATTTTCTGTCCCGCTTGGACTCTTGGGTGTCCCAAGGATGGATCTCTGACAGAGGACAGGGACTCGGGCGCAAAAGGCAGAACGAACGTGGATCCGGGATTGTGTCAGGCACGGCTCAAGCATGCCTTCTAGCAAATCCAGTTTGCTTTTGAGCTCTTCCCTCAGAGAGCCACATGAGAGGCGCATTGAGGCTTCGTGCTTCAGAGTCCCTTGAAAGCAACTAGGGCTAGGGTACTAGCTTGTCTCTGTCGCAGAGCCTCCTCTCACTTTTTGGAGTCCAAAAATCGGGCGTTTTGAGGCGTGTCAGGGAGCCCGAGCCCGTCGCCCAGTGCGTCCCCAAGCTCTGTGGCGCCCGAGAAGGACGACACCGAGGCGCCGAGCTTTCCAATTGGATGGGAAGCATAGGCGTCCTTTTTGGTTGTTTTGGTGGAAAATAGATGGTGATGCCTGGTTTACCTGGTGGTTTAATCATCTACCAGATCTATTTGCCCTAAAAGGACACCTATGATGGGAAGGCGTTGCTGCCTTGGGATGGAACGAAACAGCCGCCCAAGAAAGTACCCATGTGCCTGGGTGAGCTGATGTTGTATCCGCATGTTAAACAGACGTTCTGAGGGCGAAGGAACAACTAACGGGTCATTTAAGGATGTCGTCGCACCTGCCAGTGAGAGGCTTCAGCAACTTGTTTATTGGACGATGTTGTTTTGGTGCTCTCGAGGTGTTTCTTGTTTCTGTTTGTTTTCCCTCTGTTTTATTTTGTTGTTTGGCATGGTTCAGGAAAAAAACACAAACAAACTCGAGGTTTTTGATTTGTGGACATCTGCCCAACTCAACATGGAATGCCCCACACTTGCATCTTAAACATCAGTCGACAACTCTTAAATATCACAGTTTTGGCGACGCCAACAAGCAATAGGTAGACCATGGGGGGCTGACCATATGTATATAAGTATATATATATATATATATATTGTTGTATTCTACATACATATAGTATGGCTTAGATAAATAGACAGAGACAGAAGATAGGACAAGACAGGACAAGACAGTATGAGACAAGACAAGACAAGATAAAATGGACAGACAAATAGACTAGATAGATTAGTCAGATTAGATTGGATAGAGTAGATAGGTTTGATAGATTAGATATATTAGATCGATTAGATAGACAGACAGACAGACAGACAGACAGACCGACCGACCGACCCACCGACCGACCGACCGACCGACCGACCGACCGACCGACCGACCGACCGACCGACCGACCGACAGACAGACAGACAGACAGACAGACAGACAGACAGACAGACAGACAGACAGACACACAGACACACACACACACAGAGACACACACAGACAGACAAACAGACAGACAGACAGACAGGCAGACTGGCAGACAGACAAACAGACGGACGGACGGACGGACGTGACGGACAGACGTGATGGACGGACGAAAGGATGGATGGATGGATGCATGGACAGACAGACAAATAGATAGATGAATAGATTCCGACTTATATCTCGACCAATAGTCTTTCCTGATCTTTGCCCTTCCCAGGCCTTGTTTGTTTGACTTTGACATAAAAATGGATCATGTCCGATTAGCTTCAACGCATTCCAACGTGGAACGCTCCTATTTTTGTTATGTTCGAAGTGTGGAACCCTTTTTTGGGAGCAAATCGGATCCGGGAACCCTGGTCTAAATTGATGATTGTCTATTTGGGGGAAACTAAAAATTGACTGGCTGGCAAGATGGGAGTTCCGCTGGCTTCAGTTTGGTTCTGTCGTGTTCTTTACCATCATTTGATGGTGCCAACCTCCAAAGCCCACCTAACAACGGTTGCACGGCGGCTGAATGAGCCCGTTTGGACAACCTGCAGTGTATATTTTTGCGGCACTCCGATTCGGCTTCTGTGTCTGGCCGCTGGGGTCTTTTTGGAAACGGGGCAACGGAGTGATGTGGGGTCAGGCTGGGAAAACAGAAAAATGTGTCTGGAGGCAAGGGAATTTCAGGCGCGTCGAGAGGGGGGGAAAGGCAGAAAACCGGCTGTGCATCCACGTTTGACCTGGTAACGCCTGCTGGGTTTCATATTTCTACAAGAAAGCCAACAAGCAGCTGGGCACAAAACTTCAAGACAAGCCCACAGGAGTCAGTTTCTAAAATGTTGGCGCAGACTGTCAGTCTCAGAATCAACCGAAGAGGCTGGTGCAAAGGAAACTTGACCTGCCAAGAGCGGTCAAAAGTAATGGTTGCCGACTTTGCCACACTTTGGTGGGCAGGGGCAAGGAGATTTGGAAGATGAAGCAGACCTTGTCATGGGGCATTCATCAAGGAAACAGCCTGCTCAGCGAGCAAGTTCGTGCATGTCTCTCCTGAAAAGTCTCAGGCAAGAATGCCAGGTCAAGATGAGCCAAGCCTGTGACTTGGTAGCAGACAAAATTTGACCAAGCCTGGAACCGGTAAGCGCACCTCAAGTCACATATTCAAGGATCCAATAAGAAGAAGAAAAAGAAGCAGAACAATAAGAATAAGAAGATGAAAAAAAGGCAGAGGCAGAGACATCTGAATCCCAAATATCCAAACTAGAAGTTCTCAGTCCCTCTGAAATTTCCGCAAGCAATACTTCTGCCTGATCAAAAACTAGAAACAGACATCGGCGAGTTTGCTTGCTACATGCTACGAACAGGGGTGGCATCACTTTTTTCTTTTGTTTTCTGGAGTTTTGTTGGTTTTTTCTTTTTCCCACAGTTTGCTTCCCTTTTTGCATTATCCCTCCCAAAGGCCAAACACGTTACTGGCTTTTTCGCTTTTTCCTTTGACATGTACGGAAGATCAGCCAGCCAATCATATTTTTTGGTTTGTCGGCATTGTTCATCAGGTTTTGTTGTTTATTGTTGAGATTTGCTCCCTGATGTTCTTGCTGAAGGTGTGAGCATATATGCACACGATCTTTTGCTGAACATTTTTACCAGCGAAGAAGGACATTCTTGCCCACTGGACTTTGTTTGAACAAAGTATTGGAATCTAAACAGAGCTTAAAAAGGACAGATCTGGCATAGAATTTCGACTTTTACATTGTAAGGCTCCTTTTTCGGCTCCCTTTAGCTCCTTGTAGGGCTAGTCAAATAAATCTTGGCTCATTGTCCTTGCGCAAATCCTTCTAAAGCTGCTTGCAAAGTTCCTTATAAGGCCTCTTATGAAGCTTCTCTCTTCAAGATATTTTTTCAAGGCTCCTGATACCAAATTCAACTATCCTTTCCAGACATGATTTTCATGTTAGTATTTTTGTTCTAGCAGATCAAAACCCTGAACGAATCTATTCAGAACTCCAAATATAACTCAGGATATAAACAGGCATTTGAGTAGAATCTAACAACGGTGGACTCTCGTTAGAAGTTTCATTTTGAAATGGATTGAATTTCATATAAAGTCGCAGATGGGACACAAAACAGGCAGGAATGGTGTGTAATGGCCTGCAGGTGGGACATCTCAGATAAATCGTTTTCCAGCAAGATAATTTGAAGAGGAATTCCGTTCTAACCATGAAGAGTTTGATCCGAATTTTATTGAGAAGTTAGATATGTTTCCTTTTTTCAACAGGGTCTCGAGTAACCTTGAAGCAGAACTTGAACAATTTAATAACGATGCAATCTTATTAAAAGTTCGATTTTCAAATTGAATGCAGTTGACTGAGAAGTTGCAAATGGGATGCGGAACAGGCAGGAATGTTATGCAATGACCTGCAGGTGGGTCATTTTTCAAAAAGCATGCGCTTTGAATTTGCAAATGGGACAGAGCACAAACAGGAATGATATGCAAAATGTAGATGATCTCTATATATATATATATATATATATATATTTCTTTACAATTCCAACGGCCTTCATTTTTGCCGCCGTTTTTTCCCTCTCCCGGTTCGGATTTTTACAGTTCGCCAGGAGCTGCAAGCTTTGGTGCGGGAGCTGGAGACGCAGCTCGAGTCGACCAGCAAGCGCATGAAGGCGATTCGACGCGCGGGGGGCGGCATCCCTGGGGGCGGAAGGGGGCATCCTGGGAGACCCTTACGAGGCCGACCATGAATTGGGGTTGCTTGAAGTTGGAGCATTTTGAGAGGAAACGCGGGTGCACCGGAGCCAGTTTTGGGATTTCAAAGTTTGCTGGGCGGAAGATTGTTCTGCTTTCAGGCCCGCCTGATTTGTTCCATGTTTAGCCAAGCACCACATGTGATCATTTGCCAACGCCGATAGCAGGTAGCCCAATGCACATGCAATTTTTTGCCCAAACGGCGATTGCTTTCCTGCAATGCCAAGTCGTAGATATTGGCTACTTAGTTCAATCAGGCGCCAGAGGCTCATACCATGGCTTTGTCCCAAGGTTTCACTGAACGTGAGTTCACAAACTGAGGCCCTGACAAGCTGGATGTTTATTTGAATCTTGTTCAGGCCCAGCTGGCAGGGCTGCGTTTTGCCTAGACTTGTATTCCTGTTGTTGAGCGGACTAGAGTCTAGAGCAACCCGATGCCTCACTCAGTGCTTTCTGGCTGAGCGCCCAAGGAGGAGTTTGGATCCAAGCCCATGCCCGACGTGGCACAGGCGGGTGCAAGCTGTCGTGCCCAAGTGGCTCATGCAGAGCACAGCACACGTTTGGTGTACGGGCAATTTGGTTCAGTTCAGACAGACGGTGGCCGAAATTTGCAAACAGATGCGCCGAAACTAGTTTAGTAGAGCCCGCTTTGGCTCATTGCAATTGAGCAGCGTAATAAATCGAAGAAATGAGGGATCGCTATGCCTAACCCATTTCCAAATGCCGCCGGGGTGTTTGTTGGATCATGCTGAAAAACTGGGCTGGCTTGATGAATGGCTCCTTTTTGTTAAGGGAGCATTGGGACGAACAGTTGGTACCAGTTGGTATGTGGATGGGAGCAATGAACAGCTGCAAAGCTGGTGCTTGCAACGTTCCTCGCTTTTGGTTTGGATTGGCGGTTTGGGGTTTGAACCCCTGGTTCTTGTTGAGGGCTAATTGGAAGCTACCCCCCCCACCTCGAAACTACCAATCCAAACCACCAATTGGAGGGAAGCTGATTTCCAGGTGCTCCAACAAGAGGGCGCCTGGCAGCGCGAAAGCTGCGCGGAGATCGAGCGGGACATGTCGCGGGGGGGGGAGGGACTCGTTTGCTGCCGAGCGAGTTGATACATTGCGAATTTTACTGATGACACACAAATAAGGCGAGGAACAGAAACATATTTAGGCCCAAACTATCATGGGTTCGGATCAAGCGTGCTGGCTTCGAACTCATGTACTTTTCCCACGCTCCAAGAGTATGGGGTGTAGGCGGATGGCTTTGCTTGGAATTGGTGGGGATGCTCATGGGGATTGCGGACCATCACACGGCCATGGCGGTGTGGAGTGACCATGCACATTACGTGGAAATTGAAGGTGCACATCAACAGTCCAGCCATGCACATGGGCTTCACCGATCCTTTGAGCCGAATCCTTTAATGAGATCCAAACACATGGGGTGGCGAGGCTTGATAGAAAAGCTAACCGACTTTTTCTTTCGTAGCTCTGGATGCTGCGCAAGTAGAACACTTCCCTCTCTGTAGCGCGTGGTTGTTTTGCCTATGTCCTGTTGAATCCACAGACGCTTGCACTTGAGGCGACCAGTCACGTATCCCTCTTGCGCCGCTCGGCCCACTGCGTTTGGGGATCCATGTCTCTCGCCTGGGCTGAGAAACAAATCGGCCAGGAGCTTGTGGAGCTTGAGGCCGGGCTTCGGAGATCTGCCAAGACACGAGGATTCAGAGAGCTCCATACGCCGACCTCTTGTTGCGGTTTGGCAGATGCGATGGCAAACATGTTTTCTTCTTAGAAATCATACACGGTTGAAATCAACCAGTTCTCCAGAGAGACCCGCCATGCCCTGCGATTGTTGTTTGAAGAATGGGTCGAGGAGGGGCGGTCCATGGTTGGTCAAGAAAAAGTGGATTCTCTCTACTGCGAAATCGCAGGACCCGCAAATGCCTTTTGGAGAGCCATGCATCTGCTTTTCGGGGCTGTATTGTTGCACTCTGACAGTCCCCGCCACTTTGAAACTCTTTAGGAAAAGATTAAATGGGCGTGGCTCAAAAATTATTCAAGAGCTGGGGTTACGCAATATTACGCAGGTTTTGGTCTTTGTTTCCATCCAAGGGCCCAAGAATGGGGGCCGCTTTTTCGAGCCACAGCCAAATGGAGGAGGTCTCCAAGCATTTGTGGTTTCCAGGGCGCGCTCCCTTGCCCTGGGCAGCGAGCCAGGTCACTCACAGGACCATGCAGAGAAAAGTCGAGGCGCTTTTCTTTTTCAAGCTTCCGATGTACATGTAGATGCCGTTGCCAGATGTTTTGGATTGGCTCTTGTGGCCCCATCTACAGCATTCTTATTGCTGTTCAGACGTTTACAGCAATTTTTTATGCTTGTTGAGACTTGTTTTGCGCGAGCAACATTGGTTTGCCTCAAGAGTCTCTTCAAATCGCTCTTCGACTTTCCTTTTGACTTTCTCTTAAAAGCCGCCCAAAGGGCAGGCTTTCAAGCCTAAGACCACTCTTTGCAACTTGAATGTTCGGCACAGTTAGCAAGTGGTCAATGGCTATGATTACATCCCGCGTGCAAGTTTTTATATGGAGAGCCTTGTTGCCAGTGAGCAACGGACAACCTTTTGTTCATCATGTCACCCTCAATAGCTGAATGACAGAGGCTACTCTCAGCAAATCACCACTGGTCAGGGGAATCCGGAAGTGAAGTCATTCTCTAAGTTCCCATGATGGACATGGAAGGCTCCAGCGGTTTTCCAGCAGGCTTTTCGCGCGGGCTGGGCTGGTTCCAGGCCTCAGAGAAGGTGGAGAAGCAGCTCAAGAGGCTGGCGAAGCAGTACAAGGAGTCGGACACGCAGGTGCCAATCGATGCCGATGCCGATTCTGTTTGGAGCACAGCCGCTGTGGTGTCGGTGTGAAATCCCCGCATCTCGGGTGTTGCGGCTTTGCGCCGATGTGCGACAAAAACCCGCCCATGCGGTTCAGAAGGGGCCAAGGCGAATCTAGAAGGGTGCCCGAAGGGGGACATGCGGGGCTCGGGCGTGCGCGGGTGAAGCACCGATAGGTCTGGTTATTGGCTAGCTTATTTCCCTGGGCAGAGTTTGGGCAAAGGGATCTCAGGTGAGGTTGCTCGGCAACAGGTACAGAAGCACAAAACCGCAACAAAACAGCACATGCTCAGAAGCATGAACCAATCCCCAATGCATGGGAACAAAACAAAGGCACTTGATTTCACCCTTGACTCTTTATATATACATATATATATATATACACATGTTTAAGCCTCTCATTGGTACCTTTGGTTTTCGGTTTGGCCCACCACCGGCCGGGCGTTTTTGGCCGTCCGGCTGGGACTTTTCAGGCGCAGGCCATGGAGCAGCAGCTGGGCCCCGCGAAGGCGGGCTGACGCCACGAGGGGCAGGGCCGGAGGAATCCGACGGCGCGTTTTGGGGCTTGAGTCGGTTTTGTTGGGGGGGTGGGGGTGGGGGGGGGGGGGGTAAATGAGAAGTTCAGACTTTGG
>CAUJNA010001635.1:956406-981406 GCA_963377175.1 Effrenium voratum | reverse complement strand
TTCGGGTTTGGGTTGCAGAAGCCTGGTGTTGCTTGGCTCAACCCTGGCATGCGCCGTTCCAAAGGATCAAAAGGACCATTTTGTTCCTTTCCTGGGAGCGTCTAGGGGGGGCGGTGTCTTCTAACCTTGCTGGCTTCCTCCCAAAAGCGGTAAGATCCCATTGAGCAATTGGTTACCTAGATGAAAGCGCCTGATTGACCACTTGACGAGAGTTGTTGTTGGCCAATCCCGGCCGGCCCGTTTTCTCCCGCGACTGCTCTGAGAAATTCGTCTTGTTCTAGTCGCCTGCGCGTTTTGCCAAGCACCTCCCCAATCCCCACAAGATCACAAGACCGCGCTGACGGGTTCCGACGGGTTCCGACGGGTTCCGACGGTTTGTGTCGGGTGAGCCTCGGGTGAGCCTCGGGTCCGGTGCCCGTAGGCGCTGGAGGAGACGCAGAGGCAGGCGCAGCAGCGGGTCCGGGCTGGAGAAGCCAAAGCCCAGGCGGCCGGCGACGCCTCCAGGCGCGGGATTTCGGAGCTCGCGTTTTCGGTGGTGCCCTTTTCGGGGTTGGAAGGGAAAATCAAAGGACGCCTTTGCCATTTAAGGGGGTTTCAGAGAAACGCATGCGAACTTTAAGAGTTGGAATCACCAACCGAACTCTGTCCAGTTCGGGTTCTTGACCCATGAACATTCACACTTGCTTCAAACCTTGTGGGGTGACGGGACACCAAAAAGAAAACCAGTTTGTGTCCTCTATTTTGCCACGGTTTGTTGAATTCTTGTTTTATCCCGAAGCAAAGGTTTCGTGTCATACCAGCCAGTGTCGAAACAACCCTGAAAGCCTTTGAACCATCCCCACGCCGGAACCCCCACATCACCAAGAAGATCAGCACACAGTGAATGTGCTATTTCCCCGGGACAAATCACATGTTGCCGCTGCAAAGGGGAAATGTTCGACCCGAGCGAGCCACTTCTTGCTCTGCGCGTCCGTGGTTTCGACCTTCAGGCGGCTGGTGCAGTTCCTCAAGAAGCTCAAGGGGGAGGTGGGCCACTTGAAGGCGCCGGGCTGCGCCCGCATCCTCGCGTCTTGCAAAGGGGGCTGCTGGCCCTGGTCTCGCAGAAAAAAACACCCTATGTCTACGTTTGGTAATCAGAGCATGTTTTTGCTTGAGAGGTGTTGAGCTTGGGACTGGCCAGGATTGTTGCTTTTTGCAGGCGGCGTAGGGCTTGCACAAGAATGGGCTAACGCCCTGCCCGGCCCGAACAATGAGTCCAGGGGCGAGGGCAGGTGGGAATTCTGGAGTGGAGGGAAGCCCCAGCCCTTTTCAATGGCTTGCTTGTCCATTTGGCTAGTTCTGATCAGGCTGTGCAAACCATTTTGGATTGGGATGCTTTGTCTTTTGTTTGATCGACTGTGTATCCCTGAGGTAAGCATGCTTCGGGTGCCTTTTATGTTCCCAACACGCATGTAGCTGGCCTTTCCTCCTTTGCAGGCAGGTGAGCAGGCTCTTAAAAAGCAAGGGTACCAGTTCCCCCAGAACTCGATACGGAGTTTATTTAATTCATGCATGGATCAGGGCTACTTGACACCCAAGGCAACTTTGCTGGTATGAGGGAGACGACACCCTTGGAGCAGACATCATTCAACTGGTAGCGGGGTAGATCGGTTACAGCTTGCACTTGCCATCCCCGAAGCTTTGGCTCACAGTCGGCAACGCTTGAGATAGAGAAATCGCTTAAGGAAAGAGCAGGGAGCGCTCAACAAGAGCGCCATGGGGGCTCAATGCTGCTCCTACTCGGCGCCCATCCCGGGCTATACTGGAGCCAGCCATGAGGAGATGCTTAAGGCCAGAGAGGGGAGGGGTGGGTTGGAAGTCAGGAGGCGCTGTGCTGTTGGAAAGGTCGGAGGCCTAGCAGAAACGCAGAATGCAAGTGAGTCAACAGCTGCAATTCAAGGTCCGCTGCAGACGCAGGACGGCATTTCAATTGCCAAACCGCAATCTATCTTTCAATGAGGACAGCAGCTGAACACAACATGAGGCTGAGATCTGTTTCCCTAGAACTGACTAATTCACCATGATCGAATGACCCGATGTCTTGGTCTCCTGTTTGCTGGACCACCTTTAAGTATCTCCTGTTTGCTGGGCTGACAAGATCTGATGGGCTTGTTGGAAGGAGCAGCGGCAGAAACGACGACCCTTTCGACCCTCTTGTTGGTTTGAGTTCAGGGCAGCCCCTCATGCTTTCAATAAATTCAACCAGCAACAGGGCAGTTTTGCAACATGTTTTTTCTTCTTTGGACCAGACATTTATTGCTTGCCATGGCCCTGTTGTTGCAACGGAGTCTGTGTCAGAACTTCGGCGACCTCAGCGAAGACGCGGGCATGGCCTCGGTGGTGGCGGCCCTGGCTCAGATTACCGAGGAGCATCCGTACCTGCCTTTCGGCTGCCCGAAGGACGGCGTTTTGAGGACGGCGGGTTTTGGAAACTGGCTGGTGGGAAAGTGGGGAGCCAGAAGAGGACAAGACATGCTTAGGGTCTATGCTTTGAGACCCCCGCAAACATTCTGCTTTGTTGGGTGTCAAGCTTGAGATTGGGTCCTTGCCAGCCAGACACCGATGCAGCCAAGGAAGCCGATGGGCACGGAGCCCACGCCGCACCAGCTGCTTTACTGGGTGCGGAGGCGGGCTCCGGGGTCCCAGGCATGCCTTTTCTGACCACCTTCTTTGGCCATGCAAAGTATCACCTGGCGAACCAATAAGTAACTTCTCTTTGCTATTCTTCTTGGCAGGCAACTCACCATTGTTTCTATGGCTGGGCCCAACAAAACCTGAAGCGCCGGGCACCATTTTCCGATGGGAAAAGGCCATATTGCGCCCAAGTTAACTCTTTCATTTTTTACAGGCCAGTGGCTTCCAACACCGGGTGGCTGATGGCTCCCTTGGCCTGGTTTATACCTTGCCCCTTGCCCTGGTCCGCCTGGCCTCTTGAGGAAGTTAGCAAATTGGACAGGCCTCACCTGATTCTTTGTCAAGCTAATGTGAATTCCCAGTACCCCCCCCTTGGTATCCCTTTGTTATGATGCCCTGAGCTCCCCTACTTTCACAGCCGCAGCTCCTATCGCACGTTGCTGGCCCCCGTGCCTGTCGCTTCAGGTGCCGCGAGTTCATCATCCTGCGCAACCCTCATGAGGCTATGAGCTGCGTCGAGCGCATCAACCGCAGCACGGGGCTCAACCGAATCGAGTCAGCGCGCGCAAAGCGCGCGCAAAGCGGCGATGCGAAGCGACGTAGCCGGGCCGGTTGTTGTTCACACGTACAAGGGGTACGTTTTGTTGAACTTGGTCAGACGCCATCTTCTTCCGTTTGCACTTTTCAACTCTTTGGATTTGCTCCATCTGAACATATTTTGCGAGAGCTCTAGGTTGAGTCAAGCCGTGGCTGTCAGAAGAGTGCCCATGGTTGAGGTGTGATGGCCATCCGTCGGCCATAGGCGTCGGTTAGAACCATGGCCTCCCTTTGAATCTGAGGGTACTATTTCCCACTTCGTATGTCTGAACAAACAGCAACACTGACGATCCGCGGCCGCATGTTGCCTCAGAAAGCAGTTTTGTGCACAGACTTGAGCTGATCAATACACGAATGTGAACCCATCCCCGCCTTGAATCAAGTGACGTTCTTCTTCCAGTCTTGACCTTTGCGATGAACAAACAGTGGAGCTGTTGTCCTGAGGTCTGAAGTACGAGATTGCGCAGATCCTGGATGCATTCCGCAGGCAAATGGAGTCGCCGGGGCAATTGAGTTCTCACCGCACTCTGCGGATGTTGGTTACTTCTTTTTGCTGCTCCTGGTGTTGTGCAGGCGCCAACAAACAGGTTGATTTTCTGCCACCCGCAAACAGCGGTACAGATGAAGCAAGAGTTCGCGACGAGCTTGTCCTTCGCATGTGCACCACCACTTCTGCCGCACTTGAGCCATCTTGAGCCCCAAGAAAAAATCCGATGTTTCCCGCAACTCTGACACGGTGAAAGCCACTTTGAGGTTCGGAGTTTGGATTGCGCCCCCTGGAGGGGAGACCTGAGACCTCCCAGCTCCACGACTTTTGTCAGGTTCGACCACGACAGCTCAGGGCATTTGGACCAGGCGGAGTTCAAGTATCTCTGCGCCTACCTGGGCGGCTCGGAGCTGGAGGAGGGTTTCAGGAAACCCTGCCCAATGGAAGCTTTCCTACTGGTGGTAACATGGGGGTTTTGGCAGACTACTTTCCTTTTGGGGACCGATCGGCTACTTCCAGGATTGGACAGAGGGTAGTTGGTTGTTGGGATTACTGGCTTCGGGATTTGCACCCAGTCTTCTAGAGGGCAAATGGTAAGCCACCTCGAAACGTCAGACCCACCAATCCAAAGCACCAAATAGAGGGAAGCTGATTGGTGGCCAGAGATATGAACTTTTTCTGGAAGAAGCCCAGCAATGCCAAGACACAGTAGCGCCCAGGCAGAGGATGTGTTTGATTTAAATGTGTATGCTGTCCTTTTGTTTACTTGTTTATCAGTCTTTGTTTGTTTCTGTCAGTGCCCGTCTGTTTCTGTTTGTCCGGTCTGTTTCTGTCTGTGTGTCTTTGTCTGTGTGTCTTTGTCTGTGTGTCTTTGTCTGTGTGTCTTTGTCTGTGTCTGTCTCTGTCTTTGTTTGTTTGTCTTTGTTTGTGTCCGAGCGTCTCTCTCGCTCTCTCTCTCTCTCTCTCTGTCTCTCTGTCTGTCTGCCTGCCTGCCTGCCTGCTTGATTCTTGCTTGTTTGGCTCTTTCTTTTTCTGTCTAGCTTTGTCTGTGCTTGTTCGTCCGTCTGTTTCTGTCTCTCTCTGTCCTTGCCTTTGCCTCTGAATCCGGCCCCTCTTTTTCGCTGTCTGTGTCTGCCTGGCTGCATTGCTTGCTTCTGTTGCTTTGCTTGCTTGTGTGCTTTGTCTCTGTTCGTCCGTTTGTTTCATCCTTTCTTTCTGCATCATGTCAGCTGCCCGGGCTTGGGGCGGCTTGGGGCACATCTTCGAGCCGTGAATGGATGATGCCCTAACATCACGCGGGCACTTGTCAAGATCAGTGACGCGCACTAGGCCGTCTCCAAACTGGTTGGCTCTTGTGCGATGTGTATATATATATATGTATATAAATACACATATATATATATATTATTATTATTATTATTATTATTATTATTATTATTATTATTATTATTATTATTATTATTATTATTATTATTATTATTATTATTATTATTATTACATACATATGTAGGTGTCTTTTTTGGTTAGTTTGGTTAGACACAGATGGAACTGGTTCAGGTTTTGCGTTATTTCGGTTGCCAGGGCCTTTCTTCCCAACAAGTCACCCATGTGTATGTACATGTTGTTTGTATACATACGTAAGCTTCATAGAACATACTTTAAACAAACAATTACCCAGCAGGGCAAAAGGACAATTTGCATGAGAGGCACCTTGAGATCTCTGCTGATTTGGATGCCTAAGGCTGGGGAGAGGAGGAGGCCCGGCTCATGGACATGGATGCGGATCAGAAGGTGACCGCCGAGGAGCGGCGAGCCTGAGCGTTGCTCGCGGAAAGGTGGGACTCGGAGTATCTCCATTTTGTTCCCTTTTAGCTCCGGACCCGGGCTGTGGCTTTTTGGCCTTGAATCAAAATTAGACAGGGATGAGTGTGCACCACCCCGATCGGAGGAACAAAATCGTGTGCCACGCAGGAGTTCCGCATCTTTGTTGGCCACATGGGCCTGCTGGCTGCAGATTTTCTTTGGGACGGGTCGCACGCAAGTGCGAATCCCCTGTCTCTCCGGGGCAGCTGAAAAATGGGTCTAGCAAAACCGGGCGGCCCGCCATAGTTTCGAAGGTCCATGCAGAGATTGCCGGGGAAGGATTCCTGCATGCCTCCGTCCCGACTTCACCCTCGGGCCATTCTGGAGCAAATATGTACAAGAAACCTTGGGCCAATGGCTTCGTTTCCTTCAGCCCATCCAAAACGGCCACTTTCAAGAAAATAAGAACAGCTCGCCGAAGCAGCGCCCCGATATTCCAAGGATTCTTGGTCTTTTGGAACGGATCCGGAGGTTCTGGGGAAAAAATGCTGCATCCCTCCAACCACTCCGTTTCGATTGTGGACGATTTTAGGGCGGGTGCGTGAAGCTTACGTTCCAATACGCTGCACGAGGTGCTATTTGCAGGTTCCGATGGATGTCTTCCCCGGCTTGTGTGATGCGTATTGGCCCAACGACTGAATGGTCATCCAGTTGTACAGGTGCAAACTGGAATGCAACTTTGAACGCAATAAGTTTGGACGGAACAGCGGTAATCCATACAACGCCCATGCCCTTTGATACTGCCCATGCCCATTTCTACTGTTATTTTTTGTTTTGGGGGGGGGGTGGGCGACCCAATTTCTCGTGGAGACCTGAAGGCGTGTTTGCGCAATGTGAGCCAGGGTCCAAGCTCCGTGTGTGCCATGGTCAAAAGACCGGTTCCTTTACCTGGGGTCAACAGGGTCATCCACCTGAGGTAGTGATTCCTGTTCAGGGAACCATGACCATGAGTATCGGCACCATTTGGGTCATGGATTTGGTCCATCCTCTTGAGTAAAGCGCTGTTTTCACCGTACGCCCGGTAAACCCACTCAACCACCTCCCCTTCCCCTAAACCCCCCCAACCACCCCCAAACCCCCCCAACCCGCCCCCCAAGCCCCCAACCACCTCGAACCATCCCCAACCACCCCAACCACCCCCAACCACCCCCAACCACCCCCCAAAAAAGTAAACCAAAGTAGAGAACATGACATGTCACCCTGCTCGTTTCCGCCGCTTGAGGCGGCCTGGCGCAGCTCTTCGAGCACCGGCGCCAGCGGGTGGCCAGCAAGAACTGGGGCCCGGAGCCCCGTTCGAACCAACGAACCACTCGAGGCCCCGCCCTTTTGGGCGAGCCCCGTTTTGAGACGAGACGTCTTCCAGAGAGGACCCCCTAGGCGGGGCCGCCAAGCAGAAGAAACGTAGGAACGTCTACCAGATTTTTCGGAGGCGAGGGGGGTCCATCGACAGGCATTGGAAAGGAAGGACAGCTGTCATTTGCTGGCCTTTCTGGCTTCAATTGTGGCTCCATCCTAGAAAAGAGTGACAAACGAGTTGCGCCAGAAGGAGGATGTGAGTGCCGTCATTCTCCGTCTAGCAAGGAAACAACCACTCCAAATCCAGCTCCCAGTTCCCTACCCTCCCTACCTTTCTCCCAATACACAGTGGCTGCATTTTGAGCTTTGACCCCTTGACTCGTGGAAGGCGAATCACCTCCTGAGCTTTGGATCCCAAGGGGTTGACCAAGAAATCCTCCTTCCACAGAAACCTCGGGGAAGCGGCTCCATCCCGGCCGGCGAGGTGAGGATGCCCCGGCGGTGATCCAAGTCGGCGCGCGGATCCGCGCTTTTTACTACACCGAGGCGGGCCTTTTCTCCCTGCGGGCCCGGACACCCGCGCGCAGGTCACAATTACCTTCGTTTGTCCCGTGGAACAAGGGAGGCCCGCAAAGATATGGAAAGCTGACAGAGTGCTCCAAGGCTGGAAGTTGGCTTAGCAACTTTTGTGTGCAAGGATTGACCGACCGATTTGTGGTTGGTAGTGTTCCTTTGGTTCCTTTTGGCATGCCTCCTTTGACCATGGAACAAATGAGTCCGTGTTCCTTTGGGCACACCTTGTCAGGTTGGTTAACGGAGAAACCAAATGGACAACCACCATTGCGGGGGTCCAAATCCCTATGTTGACACATACTCACGTTTCAGGTATCCCTCAATCGGTGCTTTGGATCGGCTTTTTTAGCGATTCGAACCCTGATTCGAACCCCCGGTTCCAGAGGGTAACATGGGGTCTCCCACCTTGCAAGTCACCAAGAGCTGAGCACTGAGAGTTGGCTCGTTTCAACTCGAAGCGCGATGTCCAGGACGGCAAGAAGTCCAGCAGCTGGCGAGAAGCCCAAGTGCTGGAGATGAACGTGATGCCGGAGAACGGCGTGAGGTCCGGGCCTGAGGAGTTACGCTTGTCGCTTAATTTCATGCCTCTACATATTATATATTATATATAGGTACATATATATATATATATATGTACATATTGTATACGCAGATGTATTTTAAAGGGCTATACAGTAGTTGTTAGTTTATGTGCAATTGCATGACCGTGGGCAACAAGCGACCAAACTGCATGAGGAAGTAGGAGAAATGACCTTGTCCCTTTCATGCAAAGGCACATCAATTTGTCTGGAACAATGCTCCGATTGGCTCGAAGAGACCCCACATGGTTGGTTTCCTCGCACTTCCAGCCTACCTAGGTGTACAAAACAAAGGTGCCAGCCGAGTTTCAAAACGACATGAGGGTCGTAGGCTCAGGATGGCGGACATGGTTTCTTATCGAACGACCAAATTTATTTTAGAGGCAAGTCGCCTTACCTTCAGAAACCAAAGAGGCGATCAAGGGCTTCATCCACGGGTGTGCTGGGGTTCCTAACAGTCTGGCGGTGTTTTGTGTTGTTCCCCAGCTGAAAGCTATGGGGTCTTTGCCCAGATAGGCTCCGGGTCCGGTGCGGCTCGTGCCGAGGAGGGGTTCGGGCTTGCCAGGTTGGTACACAATCTGAACAAAGCTTTCGCCAACTTCCATAACCAAACCATTTTCCACGGGTCCCCCCTGATCTGCCCCTCGCCCTCGCCCTCGCCGCCGCGCAGGCTACTCTTCGGCTTTGGAGAGGAGACGTCGGAGCGCCAGGCCGGAGCTTGCGGTTTGTTCAGTTCAGACAGGGGCCTCCAAAAATCGGATCCTTGCCAGAAAAAGAATGGAACACGCAGGGGAAGCGGCTGGGTTTGAAGAGAACGGTTGGAAAGAATGGGCAACAAACGGGAGTGCGTTAAGACCTCCAATGCATCAGTTGGAAGTTTTACTGGTTCATAACCCACCTGGTGCGAAATGGATTTTGTCCGTCCGCTCCCCTATCACAGGTCCATGTGTTGCAGGTCCATGTGTTTTGCAGTACCTGCGTTTTTCCCAAGTGGATGCGCGAGCGATGCGGCTCTTCGGCGCGGAGACCCGGCAGGTGGTGCCCCCGAGTTGGATCTTCTTCGACAGCCGCGACAGCGAGGTGGTCTCCGCCCTGCGGGAGGTGGGGGCCCCGGCTCCAAGCGCTCGTGGCCAATTGCCATGGGCTGAAAGAAGCCCCTGGGCGTCCGACCTGTGACTGCGTCGCACTTGTGAGTGACTTGTAAGCTGACAAGGTATTTAAACTCTTCCCATGTGGAGACTGTGCTAGTTCAGGACTGCGTCAACCATACATTAGCATCGCTCAAGCGGACACAATATTCGCCAAATTGAAAGCCTTTGTTGCCATGTGTTGTGATTGAGGCATTGACGTCATATCAATGGCATGGTGTTTGGAGGAGGCAATTCAACAATCTTCGCCTGCGCGGCAAATTTGGCAGCGCCTGGTAGAGTCATTTGGGAGCGGAAAGTCAGCCTGGTTATCTTGTTGGGGCTAGCTCATTTTACTTATCCTTTTCTTAGAATCGCGCTTGCGTCAAATGGCTTTTCGGTGGGTTTGACAGCAATCCCGTTGAATCTGTTTCCGCCAGTCGCTGGAGGATTAATAAATTTTGTTGTCAATCCACATCCATGAATTTCACGAGGATTCCCTAGTGACCAAACTCTCCAAACATCCTATGGTTGTCTGGGTATTTGGCCTTCCCCGGTTTGCCACTTCCGGAAACTGGATGTTTGAACACATTTGGTTGGGTGTGTCTGTTTTTGATGACACCCTGATTGCGTGGTTTTGACGGGACACCAACAGGAAACCACTCATTTTGGGGGTCCCCTAAAAAAGACACACCCATTTGGACGTATTTGGTCGTATTCAATGTTCGGGGGGTCCTGGTTTTTAAAGAAAACAAGCCAATGAAAAAGACAACTTTTCAGGTAACCCTTAGTTGGTGGTTTGGATTGGTGGTTTGGAATTTGAACCCCTTCCCGTTAGAGGGCGAATGCCATGCGTCTCCTGAACAGCCAAACACCACCAATCCAAACCACCAATCCAAACCACCGATCCAAACCACCAAGAGGGACGCTGAACTTTGGGGGGTGAAACCGGTGAAGCCGCCCTTGTCGCAGGTCGGCATCTTGGAGGAGCAGCAGGCCTTCTGGGCCTCCATCTTCCCGCAGTCGGAGATGCGCGCGGCCGGAGGACCTGGATGGAGCGATGTTCCCCGGGTCGTCCGGTGGTGGGTTGGGTGGGGTTTTCCCGGGATTTTGCGAGTTTGAAGAGGTGCATTTGAGGTGTGTGGCATGGTTGCTGGCCTGAGGCTTGACAAATTTGCCTCGTGTTGCTCTTCAGACTCTCAGCTCCCCAACTCCAAGGCAATTCCAAAGGGCACCAAGGCTTCGTTCTGCGACGGTTTGATGGGTTTGGCTAGACTGGACACTGCAGACCCCCTTGCCGCCTTGCTGTAGAACTTCTAGCAACAGCCACCACTATGTTAACATGGCTCCTTCTGCACCTCAAGCAACTGGCCAGCGTTCGGGAGCAACTGAGGGCTGGCCATTTCACAGACTTAGAAGCTGAGCAGATATGCCGAGCTTTCTACGACTCGCTTTGTGCAGAAGTATGGTGTGTTTCCTCCTCAGCGGTTGGCCTTGAGGTGGCAGCCCTGGTACCTTGCCAGCGACAAGCGTTGGCACATGTCCGGGCCAATGCCTCCATGAACCACGACAAGGCGTGATTTGGGTGGTTGACAGCCTTCTGAACCCCAGAAGAAGGAAGACGAGCTGCGCCCTGTTTGGTTTTGCGAGACCGGGTACGGCCTATTTGGTGGGTTGGTTCCCTTGATTTGACATTCGAGGGATCAACAAGAACATTTGGTGCCCGAAATCCCTTATCTGGGTGTAGAACTCAAGGTTTTTTTCCAGGCCACCGGAGAGGAAGACGACATGGACTCATGTCATGTCATGTTGACCCCTGACTGATGAATCAAGGCTTGTGGGGGGTTTGGCTTCTTTGTGGGGGAACCTCCTTGATCAATCCAAGTATTTGTGATTCGCCGGAGCCTCCTATGCGCCGTTGGCGTTTGTTCAGAGTTGCGTACGTTGCTTTTCCCATGGACGCCTAGGACCGACTCCCCCAAAGGTAGGGCACCGGATCTTCGAACCTCCAAGCGAGAAGCGCCAAGCAGCTTCGCTCCGTGCCAGGCCATGCCGGCGGTGCGGCAGAGGTTCAACGACTTGGGCTACGGGGAGGAGCAGCTGCAGGCGGTGCTGGGCTGGATTCAGGCGGGAAGGGCCGTGGGGAGCAGGCTGCGGCCTCGAAGGGCGTGGGGGATGTGGCGGTTTAGTTTTTTTGGGTCGGAGAATGGAGCGGCCCCAACTGGGGGTTCGTCAGTGGTGTGTGTGACTCTGTTCTCGCCGGAGCTTTAAGGTTCGGCGTTAGATTTGGCGGCGAAGACATCTGGCTGCGGATTTGTTTATAATGCTCCGCAGGTGCCTCCCTCAATGTGATGACTTGTTGGTTCCATTTTTTTCTGACTCTCTGGCGTCACGGAAGTTCACGGCATGTTGGAAGACAACTGTCTTTTTCCAGAAAGCGCAGCGAACAAGGGTTGCTCAGCTCCGCCTTGCCCTGCTCTGCATGGTCCAGCGCCAGCGGGATGAACCCCCAAGAGAGACGCTGGTCCGCTGGCTGTGGGGCACTGCCTTGCACATATTTGCTATGCCGCAGCTCTACTTTGCACAGCTCCGCTGTGCGAATCTCTGCTCTAAACAGTTCGGCTTTGCACCCCTCGTCAGCACAGCGCAGCGCGTCTCAGCATAGCCTTGCAGCGGGGCGTCTGAATAGTTTTGCTTTGATTCAAAGCGCATCTCAACATAGCCTTGCTGGCACAGCACTTCTCAACATAGCCTTTCTTGAGAGCGCATCTGAACATAGGCTTGGTGCGTAGCACATCTCAACATCGCCTTACTTCACAGTGCATCTCAACAGACCCTTGCCGCGCAGCGCGTCTCAACATAGTTTGCTTCAAAGCGTCTCAACACAGCTTGCTGCGCAGCGCATCTGAGCATAGCCTTGCCGCGTGGCACATCTCAACCTAGCCCTGCTTCACAACACATCTCAACATAGCCTTGCCGTGCAGCGCGTCCCAACATAGTTTTGCTTCAAAACGCGTCTCAGCAGCTTTGCTTGCGCAGTGCGTCTCAAGCAGCCCTTTTTGGTCTCTTTCTTTTTCATAAGCGCTTTCAGGATAATCATGGTCTAGGATGAAGTTCAATTTGTAGCGAGCTCAATGATTGGAAGAAGGGTCTCCTGTGAAAGGAGTTTTTTTTCTTCCTTTTTTTTCTTTTTCCGTTTCTAAAGTGGGCGCAGCGGGGTTGGGAGCAGCCTGTCCTCCCGGCCAGGATTTGGCGCCCATGTGCATTCACGTGCACATCGACAACGTTGGCAGGTTCCTGGAGACGGAGCGAAGCTGTCTTGAAATCGGGGGCTGGCCATGCTGGGCGGGGGCCGCCGGGCTCAGATGTCAGGGTTGCGAAGGACGTGGACATGAATGACATATGTTTCCCAGAGGGTCTTTACAGGGCAAATGGCATTTCAAGGACAGTGTTGCAGCGGTTTGCCTGTTTGAACAAGAATGTGACAATCACTCCGACTCGCACAGCCTACTTTTGCTGCAAGTTTGCTCATTGACTCATTGAACAAGCTCTCAAGGCTTGGGCTGTCCACTGCCACAGCAGATTGTCCTTCTGGGTGGCTGTGAGTGTGTCTTTGGGCCTCTGCAAAGGGTTGGTGGTGATGGCCCTGGACAAAGATGGGTCTCCGTCCCCAGAAGCTGACATATGCTTTTGGGTTTTGGAGCCCATGCTTTGTCAACCTTCAGGATCTTTCTACTCGCACCGCTGCCTTCGCCCTGACCGATTTCTCTGTGCCTAACAGGGCAACTAACTTGGGCAAATGCGATAAAACCAGTTGGACCCCGGACAAAAAAAACACACACACAAAAAAAGGAAAACAGCAACAACATGCTGGTTGGACTATTGCCTTGGCAGTGTGCCCAGCATGTCTCGTAGGATGAGTTCTACCGGAACCAGTTTGAAACGGGCACCTCCTGCGGCGCTCTGGATGATGGCAACAGCATCCGCAAGGCGGGCCGCCGCTTGCCGGGGTTTGTTTTGCGGCAGCTTTGGCTTGGCACAGCCAAAAACCAAAGGAACAATTTTTTGAAGGTTTCCAAGCCCAAGGATTGAGCCGGCTCGCTCATTGGCAATCTCAAGGGAATCCGGAAATCCAACGTCACGAAACGCCTAAACATCTAAATAATTGTGCTTTCTATTTAAAATATATCATAAAATATGATACCCAACAAATAATGATTTCCCTTCACGTTCCCTTCAAACCAACCCCAAAAGGGTACCCACCAAAAAAGACAGACCTGTTTTGCTCGAAGATTCTTGGTTTTTCCATAAGCTGCAGTACAACCTCACGAAAACCAAATGAGCCACAATCAAAACCCGGGTAGATGAAGGTTAGTTAGTAAGGGATAATCCCAATCAGAAATGGGCGCAGCTGCATTTTGGTTCTTTGCATGGTTCTGGGTCTGTAGACTACTTGAATACCCGGGTTTTGATTATGACTACAATAAAACCACAAAACACCAGATTGCGGGGCCTAAGGAGTGTGCGGGGCTGTGCAACCAGATTGTTTTGCTTTTATGGCTGCAAGAGAACTCTCAAGAAAACCGAACCAAAACCAAAACATGATTGCATGACCTACGAGGTGTATGCGATGTGCCATCTTGTTCGTGGGTTCTCAAAGTTATGTTTGCTACAGACTCCGGTCACCCTAAAGAAAGGACCAGCGATGCGAGTGCTGAAGCTACTGCGTGGTAGTAAAGGGTCCCAAAAAACAAATCGGATGGAGGGCAGAGAAAGCCCTGAGAGCATATCCCTCCCCTTTTTAGCATGTTCTAGGAACACCGTGCATTTGATTTACGATTTATGTCCAAACTCAAGTGGTGACCCAGCCGCTTCCTCGGACGTTCGGAATGGTTGCTTGTGAGACCCTCATGGGCCGTCCGTCACCCTGCCGGTTGGACCTTTCACAGGGGTCCCTGAATTTCCCTTTTCTCGACCTAAAGCGGCTGTTTCACTGGAAGCCACCAGTTTGCAACTTTTCAAGGGAACTCCAGTGAGACCCGAAAATGCAGCGACTTTCGCCTTGCCCCTGACAACAAGGGCGGGCAGTCACAGCTGAAGACGTAAAACTCGGCGCAGGGCTGGGAGAAGGAGCTCTTCGGGGGTTGCTACGACGACGCCAAGCCCTTCGAGCGCTGCAAGTACGGGGCGCTGAGCGTGCCTTGCTTAGCAGCGCAGAGCGCGGGCTGGCCTCTCTGGGGCACGGCAAGTTTGCTTTTGGATTTGGACCCCCCAGGATGGTGGTTTTCCTTTTGGTTTCTCTTTAAAACCACCAACGGGGGTGCCCTCAAAACAGACACACCCATCTGAGGACCTTGGGGGGTGCATTTTCTGCCAGGGTTTTGGGGGGGGCTTGTGTTGAGCCACGAAGCATGTAGAGGTTCTGGAACCCACCCTGCATAAACCCTTGACCCAACCCTCAGCCTTGAAGCCGTCCCTGCCTCTGAAGCTGCCATACATGCACCTGACACCCACCCTCGGCTTTGTGGCCTCGACTTTTCCTTTGCAGCTTTTCATTACTTCCCTAGTGGCTAAAAGAACTCAGGCCTAAGGGGAGAGTAAACGGCGGAAGGAACCAACTTTTTTCTTGTCATGTGACAGAGGTCAGAGGGCACGCCTTTCTCAGCGAAATGGGAATCGTGCCCTTCTCCCTTGCGCGGAACAAGGGATCTCCGGCTTCATCTGCCATGTCGTGCACCACGCGCCCAATCTACTTGCAGGCGTTGGGCATGTCGCAGCCAGGTGGATCCTTGTGAAGCGGGCCCTTGCCAAAGATTCCCAATCAATGCTGGTTTATTGCCATGAAGGTGGCGTTTCAGTCCAACCCTGCCTACAGCCAATTCTCTGCTCGGACACTATGTGTGGGCGCAGAGACGTTCGGCTGAGGTGATGAATGACTATCGGGGCGTGCTGAGCGCGTATCAGTATGGCGACTCCTACCTTGTCTTGAAGCTTTGGCTCCACGGTCTTTGTAAACCAAATATTGGGACCAGCCCCTTGTGGATGGTCTGAGCATGTTGAAAGAGGGATCCTGACATTCGAAGCAAGGGTGCGTGGCTTTGGCTTGCCCAATGTCAGTGGTGGGGGGCGGAAGGAGGCATGACTCGCGACTACCAGGTTGGTGAACTTTCTGAACCAATTGCAACCAACTCCTTATGTGCTGTGCTCGCACGACCAATCACATCGGTGTGGGACCAACTCCTTCGCTTCGAGAAGAGCGTTGTGGCCGTGGGTTATATATATATATATATATACATATCTCCCGTAGGCTTGGGTCCCGAGTCCTTTGAGTGGTGGGAAGATCAAGCCCAAAGCCACCCACAAGCCAAATCAAACCTACTCCCTATGTATCCTACCCGCTCAGCCCGGGAAAAGCGATCTGCCAAACCTAGGAAAACCAAACCCTGTTCTGACAACAGCAACTCAGTCTCCGGAAACCAGGGTGACATTTGGACTATTGGACCTATCCCGCAGCCCGGGGATTTCTCAAACTGCCATCGCACTAAGCCTGGAAAGACTCGTTTCCAGAATGATGGTTTGGAGGACATGGATGCCAAAAGCCTCGGTACCCAAATCAGAGGATGGTCTGTTGGTGTGGGGTCAACTCCTCTATTGTTGACCCCTGATTCATCACCCCTCCCCCCAGTTTTTAATTAGGGTGGTCCCCCACAAGACAGGATTCCCCACTACGCTCCTGAACAATTGCTGGGGGGTTGTATGAATCAGGGGTCAACATCAATTGAACAGCAACCCCAGAGGCTGCGTTTACGCGTCGCCTGCGTTGGATCGCTGGTGAAGCAGCACCTAGGAAGGACGTGCGGCTGCGGACCAGCTTCGCAGCCACCGACTCGGGTGGCATCGAGGGCGCGGGCTTCGATTCGGATTCGGGGTTGGCCGGGAAGCGACCGCTTTGTGGAGGCCGGTGGCCATGAATTTTGATGAGGGATGCAACCGCCGACTTCTGATGTTCGCCAGAGGGTCCAAATGTCAAGAGACAGCCAACTGTCTTTGAAAGGAAGCCCGCCGTTCTGGGGAGAGCCCTTCTTCAACGCACACCGCAGCGCAAGATGTACTGGCTGTTCTTCAGCGGGGTTGTCTCCCTCCTGCAGACACGGGAATCCAGCCGGGAATTTCGGTTCTGTGAGGCACCACCGGTTCAGTTGGCTGCCCACCTGTTGAGTTGGCAAGTGTGAGGCTTTTGTTCGTAGCTTTCCTCAGAAGGCCTCAAAACGTCATTCCTGGCCTTTCAACTCAGCGTGTTGGCAGTTTGTCAGTTTGTTTCTGGAAGCTGTTGCGCATATGTCACTGTCTTCATAAATCTCAGGGCAACATTTGTGGTTTCGGCCTTCTGCAAATAGACGCGTAGAAGGACACGACCTTTTTGCTGACCAACGGCCCGCGCATCTCTCTTGAGGCACGCAAAAAAGCTGTCGCCTGGCGCAGGTGATCGTTTGGCTGTGCTGGACAAGTATGCCCACGTGCTGAAGGCCGGGGAGTTTCCTTCCGGGTAGCGGCTTCTGTTGGAGAGTGGTAGGGAACAGTTGCGGAGTGAGAGATGGGTCATGGTCTGAAGCCCTCCAACTGAGCAGTGCGCAAACCTGCTGTGCTGGAAAGTTCGACTCCTTTCTTTAGTCAAGCTGGTGGTGAGGGCCTACCGAAGCATTTCTTAACATGGGAAGCCCTTCCTCGGGTGCTTCGAAAGGGAGGCAAGGAGGAGAGGAACCCTCATTGGAAGAACCTCAGGTTGGAAGAACCTCAGGTTGACAGGATTGTATCTCTGCTCAAATAGCTCCACAGTGAACTGCTTCGAGAAGATCAAAGCTCTAGAAAGAGGTTCCTTGCGATATTGTCAGAGTGTGTTAGCTACGAAGTTTGCGGCCCTGGAGGCACTTGAAAAAGGGGAGCGACACAAATGAGAATGTTCATATAACCTGCGATTGTTGTGGCTGGTTTACTGAGAGAGAGCCGCCCCTGCGCGAACCACAGACCAAGTTGCTCCGTCCAAGTGCTACATATGGACTTATGTTTGTCAGGGAGCATCTTACAAGGCAAACTTAGTACTGTCAAGGTGTCAACTCGAGCGAGCCTTGGCTGACTCCCACGAAGTATCTTCCTGTCCCGGAGAACCCATTGGTGCCAGCTTCTAGTTGGGTATGTGTCAGAACAGGGGGAGCCCAGAAAAGGGGGTATGTTCCCTTGGTTCTTTCTAAACCAACCTGGGCAGTGTGCTGAATGCCATAAACACCCCAACGGACACCAGCTGACAGAATCTTCCGCCAGGAGTACGGTGACAGGGAGCTGAGGGAGCTCATTGAGGTGGGGGAGGTTGTGTAGCCCCGGTTGGGGCTTGACCCTGGTTGGCTGGCTGGGTTGGCTGGGTGGTTGGCTGGGTTGGCTGGGTTGGCTGGGTGGTTGGGTTGGTTGGGTTGGTCGGGTTGGTTGGGTTGGTTGGGTTGGTTGGGTTTGTTGGTTGGTTGGTTGGTTGGTGGGTTGGGATAGGAGATCTTAGCAAAAGGGCTTGCAAGGAAGGCAAAGCGAAGCCAGCGTTGGGAACAAGCATGAGCAGCATATGATGCGCGCGCTGGTTGGGTGAACCTGTTGGGCAACCTCAGCTCTGTCCAGGGTTTGGATATCCGTGCAGAGTAGTCAGAGTAGTCAGACACCTTCAAGCAAGCTTTCTCCCCATCAGACGTAGTAAATTACACATCCTGGGCAACTTTGAGAAGGGCACAAGCATTAGAACAGTTGGTTTCACGGTGCCAGCCGACCAATGGATGGATCGGCTGTTCGGGTCGCTAATCCCAGGTTTCCCCCGATAATCCCAGGTTTCCCCCGAAACCCTGGTCTTCCCGCGCAGCCCTGCAGATGGCCTGGTCAAAACTCGGAATGCCCAAAGGACGTGTTCGAAGTGTTCGCCATGGGTCTGAGCCAGCCCCTTCCAAATAGTCATGCATTCATACATTTGGTCTCAACTCCCTTGGTCTTGTTCTTTTTGTAAACCATCCTTTATACTATATATACACATTTTTTTGTTTGTTTCTTTGTGTGTTTAGTGTGTGTATATATATATATATATATAATATCTAGTTTTCCTTCAAGTACAACCCAAGGTTTTATAAGGACCCCGCTGCCCACCGAGCTGGTGGCATCGCTTGAGGTTGCTAGCGCCAACACCTCGCTGATGGACGTGGGCGGCGCCCAGCCGAAGCTCATACGGGGCATGTCCACGGACTGTGCCTCCGAGTGGGTCACGCCGCTTCCCCGCAGACGCGAAAAAGCGGGGGGGAGGGGTTCGGGTTACGGGGTTGGGTTTTTTTGTGTGGGGGGGGGGGGGTGGTAGAGGTCTGGCAGGCATGGGATGGTTGATTGTCAGACTCTCTGTGCAACTAGACCACACATACAACTTATATATATATATATATGCATAGTTGGCGGACATATGTATGATATATGCATTATATACATATGCCTTTTGTGTTATGAATCTTGGCTGCGGGTCTGAGGGCGTATTGCCATTTGCAGCTGGCATGCAAGACTGCTCTGGAAGATGCACGCGTTTTGCACTTTGCTTGCCAAGCAGCTTGCAACCAGCCTCACTGCAGCCCTCAGGCAGAAGGCAGCTGGTTAGTGCATGTTTTCAAATGAAGTTGTGGGGCAAGTCGGATGGTTCTTATGTATCTTTCTGGCTTAGCTGGCTTGCTCGCGAAAATTGGCCTGTTGGTTTTTGTTGGAGGGAGGTGAGCTCATTCTTTCAAGAGCTTCAGATGCAGAACCTCTCCCCAGTGGTCAGGCGCATAAGAAGCCGCGCGTCAGTCCGTTGGCCGAGGGTCGGCTTTCCCGACCTGCCGCAGAAGAAGGGCCGTGTCTCGACAGCCTTTTAGAAGTGAATTCGCGGTTGTGGTCTACCGTTTGGTTTTGCTTCAAGGGGGGATCCAAATGGAAGCCGACCAAGCTCTGTTTCTAACAAAAAACCATTTGGGCATGTCAACATATTTTTTGACCCCACAATGGCTTCGATTTTCCTGTTGGTTTCCGATGAGCAAACGGCTCGGGGTAGAGAGGGACAGACCGTGGTCTTTTGAGATTCATCGTTTGAGCCGGCAGCTTTTGATGGGCATGAGGGATGAACAACAAACATGTGGGGTGCCCCAAAAAGTGATGCGGGGTGGCCAGCCACTTACATTTTGGCTGGAACTTACGCTGTCCACCCACTTGTGCCTCACCAAGTACTTAGTTACACCAGTGTCTACAGAGGTACAGTATTGGATCCCCAAAATGATGGGATGTTCCCAAAGACCGACCGCTGGGTTCGGGTACCCTGACTAGGAGCTGGACACCGAGGCTACTACTTCGAGGTGGAGCTCTATCGCGGCTGCCGCTCCGCACAGGTGGGATTCCTATCCAACCAGCCCCTTGACGCCTTCAGAACAAGCAGACCACCCAGGTTTTTTTTGACGTCAGGGCCAACAAGAAACATGGATTGAGGTTGTGGGGAATACCCAAGTAGCATCATAAGAGAGTCATGCGTGTTTCTATTTATATTGCCCAGCGTGAAGAAGGACCACCAAAGATGTTATTTTGACCTGCGAGATGTTGGTTTTGCGCCGACCGGCTCAGTCCAGACTGTTTTGTTGTCCGCAGCCAACCCCTCAAAAGATCTTATTCTAACCAAAAGGGGGGTTTCCCAAAGGACAGACTCAATTGCAGTTTATGCGCGCACAAACGCATGTCTGCGACCAAACCAACGCAACTGCCCATGGACACACAAGCCAACCCCATCAAGCAACATGGAAATGCGGCGCCGCACTTATTGGCAGACCCAAGCTTCTGCGGCAGTTTTTGAGCTTTCTACATGTGTTTGGGTTTGAGCAGGCACAGACATATGTACTGGACAGTGTTCATCAACATGAGATTCAATACAAGCAGCTGCATGTTGCATTACTTGAATGTGGACTCTGAGACTATGCACACAGGCTACGTAGACCAATATGGGTATTTAGCGAGTGCTTGGATTCTTAATGAACCATGCAGCCAATATTTAGTGTATGTCCAGCTTGATTCCGGTGCAAGATGCTTGCGCCTTTGACACTTCCCAGGCAGTGTTTGGCATGTAGTACTCTCATCATTGGCATGCATATGCATATAAAGCATGTGTCTGTAGCACAGGCCAGCTTGTGCCTGGCGCGTGCTCGACAAAGACAAGGTGCAATACTACATGTTTGCTAGCGTGTTTTGTGTCTAGTACATGTTTAGCTATTTTCTGTTCCATAGGCAGCATATGTTTGGAAAATCACGAGCCACACATTTGTAGAAGGCTTTGCATGGTTTTTGGATTTGATTTGCTCCGAATATATCGAATTTGTCTAATGGCAGAGGTCAGCCTGCTCTATTGTAATTTCATCATATTGTTCTATTTGCCTGATATATTCCTGGCATCTGTCTTGCATATAGTATATGGCCAGTGAGTACAAAGCTGTTCTCTCAGTTCCTAACAGGCTTAACTCCTGTTGTTTTGCACGATAGTGTTGTCTATTTCTGCTGTGGTTCCCGGACATGTCTTGCATGTCCAGCATGTGCCAAGCACATGCCTAGAATATGTGTTACGGTCTTGCAGCCTGACGTCTAGTACATATTCATCTGGTTTTGAGTATGCTTGACATATATTCAGCATGGAGCTTAGGCGTGGCATTTGGGACACTGTCTTGACATGTTGACACTCGAGGCTTTTTGCATGCTTCCCTCGAGACCCGGCCCAACACTTGCACCGTGAGACAAGTACAGCGCACTCCAAAGTACCTGTGCACTCGCACAGCGTGCCTCCCCTACTAACACCATATGGCTGTGTCTGTTTTGAGGGTACCACCTTTTCTGGAGGAAAACCACCATTCCGGGACTGTCCCCTAAACATGACAGACCCAGATGTCTGAGCCGAAATCCGCCTTCAAACCCGGTGGGTTTGTTTCGCCCGCGCCATTCTGCTGAGCTTCATCATCGCGCCCAAGACTGCGGGCTACCAGGGGGGCGTGGGAGATGACGAGCACGGCTGGGCAGTGGATGGCCAGCACGCCCTCAGCAGCTCATTTGCATGAAGTGGACGTTGATCTTGTGGGGAGGCTCCGGCTTTGCCACAAGGTCAAAGAAGTTCTCATCTGGGTGTGTCCTTCTAGGGGGACCCCCGAAAATAATGATTTTCTTTGGGTTCCCTTTGTTGGGGTTGGTTTACCCTCAAAAAACGAGAGAACCACACCTGGATTTGACCTCCTGCAGGTGTGGGGGTCCCCCCAAAAACCAGAAATTCACAGGTTCTCGAACGGCGCCCAGAAATCCCACACTTAAGCCCAACCCGGTTTACTCTGCACGGTCCGCATGCGGAGTTCGATTTTCCGAGTCTTGCATCCCGGCTTTCAAGTAGCCCTGGCCACTCGTAGCTTCAGGTGGTTCGGCCTGCTTGCCCCCCGACCCCCCCGAACCCCCCTCCCCCCCCGCCCCGCCCCCCCGGCCCCTCGTCCTGTCGGAATCGGTCGGAGGATGGCACGGTGGCAAGAAATTGCCCTGGGACAGGCCGAAGCGGTTTCGGGCGAGCGGGCGGGCGTCAGTAGAACCTGAGGTCTGGTCTGGGTGCCCATCCTCATGTTTTTCCTTGGACGCGAAGTCAACGTTAAGAGTTGGAACCACCAAACGTCGTGGGCATGTTCATCCCCGACTTGTCGGCCATTTCGGGTCCAAAAGGGACCCAGTAAGATTCACCACATGCCTGTTAATTTTCTGAGGCCCACGGGCAGAGGGGTAGCGGTGCTTTTCATTGGTCCCACTGCTCGAAATTTGGCTGCATGATTTGCCACGACTCCTCTCTGGTTCACGTGATATGATATCGTGGATGCACCTCCGTTGTTGGTGGCACCTCCTGGTTGCAGAAAACTGACGCACCATAGTCTCCGGCTTCCACCAATGGAAGTTGTTGCTGGCTACCTGGAAAGCAAGTGAACCAGCCAAGCTCCTTCATTGTGAATGCATGAGAACCCTGGATAAAACCTGGTCCACTGTCACAGGATCTTGCAATCCCCCGAAAGAGGCGCATCCTCACTGGAACACCCCCCCCAGATTAACCCACCAAGGGCTTGCGAATCTGAGATTCCCTTGCCTGCCTCGGCTCAGAAGAATGCGTTTGTACGTTCCATCCAAAGCCCAGGGTATGTCCAGGGCCTTGGCGCTGTCTTGTTTGCGAGTGCCCTTCAAAGGTTGAAGAATCTTGAAAGCAACATTTGATCCTGGCACACACCTGTTCACCCATGTCGGCAAATGCCAGACCGAAGATATGCAAAAGCACATGACCAACACTCCAAACACCTATTCGCCATTCCATTTTAAGAGAGGCTCTACGAGGCCCGTACAAGCCTTGTAACCATGTTAGTAGAACCAGAAGTCAATGCGTTTGGGAGCTGTGAAAAGAAATACTTGGCACACAGAGTGACAGCATTTGGTGCATAATCAAACCAGTGGAGCAGCCGCTTGGCATATGTTGCGCTGCCTCTACCTAGAGGCAGAAGATCTAATGCTTTGCTTCCAGAGGGCTCCAAGCTGTCTCTCCCTTTTCGAGAGGGCATTTGGATGAAGGATCAGCTGGGTAGACGGTTTCTTCATGTCTGGAGAAGTGCGGGAGACACGCGTTGTGTTCGGTCGCGGGGTTTCAGCTTGCAATCCAAAGCCAGGGCCCGAACTGAGCTGCAGAACCGGGCGAGGTATTGGGAGGTGTCCCCGGAGGACCCCAACTCGCTGAACCAGAACGTGATGGTGGGCGTGGCCGTGGACATCGACGCCCGGGCGCCCCCTGCCTCACATTTGGAGCGATGGAAGCGCGGGGCCGGTTGGTGGGTTAGGTGTGCCCCCAAGGTCTTCGAACTAACCTTGCTTGCTTGCCACTTGGCTAAGCAAATTCAACAATGGACAATGGCTTGTAGTTGCTTTACTGCTAATTTTGGGGCATGCGCCTTGTCAAGCCGGCCCAAAGTTCAATGCGGATTCCGCCTCTAAATCCTTTTTTGGCTTCTGGACAACTCGGCCAACATGTTGGGAATGCGCTGTTCCAAGCCAAGCCAGTCAGCAGTCACTCATTGCCATGGACATATGCAGAGGAAGCTTGCTTTTGGCTTCCGGTTGGTGTGTTTGCGTTGTCGAGGTCTGTGACCCCCCCCCCCGTGTTTTTGCTTTTTTGGGGGGGCCTTTCAAGCA
This sequence comes from Effrenium voratum, assembly GCA_963377175.1. Taxonomy (NCBI): domain Eukaryota; class Dinophyceae; order Suessiales; family Symbiodiniaceae; genus Effrenium; species Effrenium voratum. The sequence goes on along the minus strand of CAUJNA010001635.1, from coordinate 957,944 downwards.
CGGAATCAGAATTCCAAGCCGAGTCCTATTCGTGATCCCAGGTAGGAAAGTCCAGTTTGCCATGACTGACACGATTGGATCGTGGCACATACACACGTGTTTGTCACTTATTGTGGTGCTGCTGCACAGCAGTCATTGGGAGCGAACGCCTCTGCTTGTTTGAGATTTTTCAAATGGATCCTTCATAAAGCTCTCACATACCCCTACGGAGATCTTCGCCAGCCATTTAAGAAGTGCTTGACTGGCAAGGCCAGACATATCTCTCGGAGAACGACCAAACAAAAAGCCACCCGGGAGATGAATCCACAAACGGATGATCAGCCTAATGCTGTGGTGCGGGCTTGTCTTCGGCACTCGTGGATCTCTTTGCACTCCAGACAACTGCTGGTGGGAACCAGAAGTGCAACGTGGAGACCTTTGGAGTGTGCTTTTGTGTTGTTCTTGATGACAGAAGCAATGTGCACACACATGTTGGCAAGCGAACAAGTGAGTGTAATAGGAGAGAAAGCCATTCATGAAGGGGCAATTCTTGGGCATGCTGCTTGCCGGTTGGCGAGTCGTTTGTATTGGGTGCACCAACAATCACCACAACCGAAATGTCAACCGAAATGTGGCATTGTTCTGCACTCGAGCTTGGAAAGCCAGAACCAAACATCTGGCATACCCAGCATCCATCCGGCAGATCGCATCTTTTTTTTGTGCCACCAGGTTGTTTCAGGCAGCCCGAGCCCGTTTCGGGCTGCCTCCGAGGATTTGGTTCGCCTCGGACGGGGTCTGGGACGAGGAGAAGACCCCGAGCTTCGGGACGGATCTGATCCCGAAGGGCCGCCTGGCTTGGACTTCCGGTTGGCGACCACATGGGGAACCTGCGATAAGGGGAGCGCCCGAAGTCTGGGAGAAGGCGAGTGATTGCACCCCTGACTCCAGACACTTGTTTTTTCTTCTTTTCTTTTTTTCCCCCTCCGTTTGTGTCATGATGGTGATCCGCGAATGCTGAACAAGGAGGTGCCGTCAGTTTGGAAGGGCGGGCATCTCAGAAAGTGCGGGAACGCCACTTAGTGCTTGGTTTGTGAGCAGGAGCGTGCCCCGCCACCGGGTCTAAGTCAAAGTGGGCCTCGCCGCAGAAGCGGCATTTGGGATTTGGAAAGATGAGGCTATGTGGCTATGTGCCCCGTTTTTGTATCTTAGATGTCTCTTCTTGGACTCACGGGCGCCAAACAAAGGAGGGTTGGGTTCCCGGAACATGTCTGGCGGATGCCCTCAATATTGCCACTGGAGAACACGGGAATCCGTGCGAACTCCAGTGGCTTGTGGTTGGCGTACCTGTTTTTTTTAGGGCATTTCCTGCTTGCAAGGCACCTCGGTGTACCCGGCGGTGTCTCTCAAGGGCCGCGCCTGCTTCAACTTCGGTCCAGACTTTGCCCACAAGGCCTTAGAATGTGGGAGGGGGTGCAGAAAGGGGTGTGTGCGTGTAGGGGGGCAGGAGGCAGTTCCTTCAGTCTTGTGATTACGTAACTGCCAGGCTGATGTTTGGACGT
>CAUJNA010001635.1:933906-951406 GCA_963377175.1 Effrenium voratum | reverse complement strand
CTGCGAAACCATGGCTGAAACCATTGTTTGCTGGTATTTGCGGGGGAATCGAATCATTCCAGGGATTCTTAGGTGCAGAATTTGGTCCGTCCGCAATCTCGTGGTGTGTTTTTGGGAGCGAGGACGCGCGTTCCTGGGCCATCATCGTGGATGGCTTGGGTGCGGCGGAAGGCACCTACGCGCGCACCGGTGCGGACAAGGGCGCCTCCATCTTCTCCCAGAGGCCACCGACCGCGCCCGGGTGGGGGGGTGGGGGGGTTGGCCCACTGTGGTTGGGTCACTCTGTTTTTGAACTTGGGGCTGGTTGGGGTGGCAAGGAAAACCTGAAAAAGGAGTCACCACATCAGGGTTGGCCCACAGGACTGGGGGAGGACAGAGGCTTGGATGCCGCGTAGCGGAGCGAGGCGGCGCTTGGCGCTTTGCCCTTCCCTTAGCCGAATGCCCGGACTCCGAAGGCGGATGCGGCATGGTCAAATTGCCAGGCAAGAATAAGTTGTTTCATCATTGACATCAACAGATGCCAAAGGATGCAAATAAATACAGCAGACGGAGAGATGGAACTTTCCTATGAGGTGGGATCTTGCAAGAGCCCAATAGGCAGTAACACATACACACACAATCATTGTTTACCCAAGATTAGTCATCCCTTGATTGATTTTGACCTGGGGTTGTAAAGCAAACCAAAAAGGGGCCAGGTTGTTAAATTCCATGAGGCGCAAGGGAATATGTGCACATCAAGACACGGGATCCATGATGCTTCTGTCCAAACAATGAACACGAGGCTGTGGCAAAAGCACGGACCCAAACAGCTTTAGACGTGGTCCTGCGTCCTATGGCCGCCATCGGGCCTTGTAACCCAGTGTTCCCGTGCCAGGGATGGCCCACACGTGATGCTCTGCGATATGGCCAAAAAGATTTGGAAGGCACGGCGCCTGTAGCCTAAGTCCATTCGCTCGGTGTTCGAATGGAGAGCGAGAACCATGCTGTTCAAGGTTGACCCCTGAATTTGATGGGAAGGGCATCGGAAGAACAGTGGGTGCTTGATATGGATGGAACCATATCAGCATTCTTTTTTTTCTTGGGGGTCGTAAAGTGCCCAATGCCATCCTATGAACCCGACCTGAGAGTATTCTGTGGTGTACATGAGCCCACCGTGTTGCATATGAATCGCTTGGGACCAGGGGTATGGTATGGGGTATCTCGCTGTCGCTCTTCAGCCATGCGACGGTACACCTCGGGTTGCCTCACTCCCTGAGGTCCTGGACTTCGCATTTTTTGGGAAGACCGTTTTAGTGGCAAGTACAACGTTCGGGCTCTTTGGCCAATCAATTCAGAAAGTGAGTTACCCATCCAGGTTGAAGGGTGAGATTGGACTTCACTGTGAATACTCTGATTGGTACGGATATCCGGAAGATTGACTTTGGGAGCGATGAACTTGGCCAGCTCAGGATCTTTTGCGCCATGACTTGTTGCGTTGCCCCTGCTGAATGTTCTGGTTGTGGGGTTTTGACGTTCCTGTGTTCGCGGAGGACTAATGCCGCAAAAGAATGTGCTAGTCGTAAGTTTGTGTAGACCCCACGTGAGGCTAACCCTCGCCAAACTGCCCAACCATGCCGACTCTTTTCGACTGTTTTCGCTTCAGGCTAAAGGATCAAGACGCACCCGAATTTTCTCGCTTTTTGGCTACTTACTGGTTTTTGACGGTTTTTTGGCCTTCCAAAATCACCCACTGTGGTTGCTTTCCTTTTACCAATCTTTGATGGTAAATGAATGAGGCCAGGCTTGCCTCAGCAAGTCATGTGTACGATACTTGTCCGGGCAATCATGATGACCTGGCTGGGTCCTGAAGGAGAGATCCATAACCGCATGGCACTCTGCTGACAGTAGATAGCATGTTTGGCCCTAGGTCCCGATTTGCGAATCCCCGTGTTTATATAGGGACCTCAAGATCCCGCAGCTCTGCAGGTTGTCCCGAAAGACAAGACCGATGAGATCCTCGCGTCTGCACCGCTGGAGGACGTGGGTCGAATTTGTTTCAGGGCCTAAATCCTTAGAATGGGGTTGTGGGGTCCTGTACAAGCAAGTTACCTCAATATCATTGGAGGATCATGAGTCTAATTATTGAGCCCCTTACATCACTTCCAGTGACCTTAGAGTTCATCAATGGGAGCCCAGGAATTTGACAGGGGGTGCCATCCCCACCAAAAGCGGCCCCCACAAACGAAAGCCGGGGTTTATCAATCAGGGCTTCGCTACTACACCTGGTTTCGATACATTCAAATGGCGACGCTTGGTTGGCACATTGCGGTGGGAGTTCTGTTGCATTTCCTGTCAACCTTGCCTGTGGGCCTCTCCTGACAAATTCTCCTGGAGCCAATCTTTGTCAGTGTGAGTAAGCGCAAGTTTACCCAGCATGTTTCAAGCACATGGGCAGCTTTCCTTCTTGCAACAAGTGGTGCCGGCGGGGCTTACTGCGCCTGATGTACAAGGGAAGTCCAGCTGGTGATGCTGATTTTTCCTTTGAGCGTAGGAGGGGCGCCTTATGGACCCTCCCCGCTCGGGATGGATGGTACCGCCGGAGAGCCGCGGGTCGGTGACGCAGGCATAGGGTGTGTAGGGTGTGTGGGAGATTGGTGACTGGAGGGAGTGGGAGAGAGTGAAACGCGGGGCAGGCGGTCATGCTGCGATACTTTGATTGGGCGGATGTAGTTTTGCCCGGCCAGTTGCATGACTGGCTTCGACATATTGACAATGGCATCCCTCAACTTAGCATGTTCAGTCAACTCAACCCACCACAGGCTAGCTGAGCTCAGTCTCACAACAAATGGCAGATTGAAGCCTGTTCATATTTGCAAGCAGGTATCCCTGCTGTATTCCTGCTCCTTCTAACCGTGTCAATTTCTTTGCCCTGGTGGCTAGTGTACGTGTTCATCAATAAATCGTGCCCGCATGTTTGACCAATGACTGGTCCAACTTGGCGTACTAAAGAAATCCCGCTCACTCTACACTTTAACTCTGCTCGTATTCATAGCCAATGGTGGTGTGCTATTGGACCTGCAAACTGAACCCCTCCTCAGACACACCCAAGTTGGCATATACGTATATGCATGTAATCTGTACAACTACACATGTGAATATATACACATGATATACATGTATACATATAAACACTGATCTGCGCGATTGTAGTGCATGTGTACACACAATCTGTCTCATCCGATCAATGCCTAAGTTGAGGATCACACGACATAATTCTCCCGAATGCCGCAGGCGGTCTTCAAGCAAGCAATGAAGGAGCGAGCCGGCCGGTTGGGCGGGGTGCGGGAGTGGGCTGGTGGTAGGGCCAGAGGTGACGGGGGCCGAAGAGTGGGTACAAGTGCTGCGGGAAAGCTTCCAGAATCAGATGAGACGCCAAGAAGAGCATAGGCATAGAAGAAGAAGAAGAAGAAGACGAAGAAGAAGAAGAAGAAGAAGAAGAAGAAGAAGAAGAAGAAGAGAACACCTCCGTTCTTCCAAGCTGTTGATAGGGAATCCGCTAACTGCCTGACCTGTTCCCAGACTCACCACCTGTTAAAAGACCCTTTCGCTGGCACCTTTCTCTCAGCTTGGAAAGATTGCCCCATAGGCTTGCTGCTAGGCTCCCGTCCCAGTCGATTGTCCTCTCAGGAGGTGGGTGTCAGCGACACAGACTGCAGCTTGGCCCATCTCCTTGTGACATAAAGCCAAGAGGCCGCTGTGGACGTAACAGTGGAATTGCTGCCGTGCTCTCGCAGATTCATCAACCCGTTGGACAGACTCGGATGGATTGTTCCAGTGGGACTTTGGCATCATACTTGGCCCCCTTGCCTTCGCATGCCCCGCTGTGTCTATGGGCCCCACATGCGAATCCGTCCGAAGTCGCACTCGGCTGGCGCCTGAGGCAAGACGTTGATCACCGCCTTGGGGAGCGACTCCAAGGCGGGGCTTCGGCGGCTCGTGGGCGTGGGCCCCGCTTCCGGGGCAAATGAGTTGGAACTGGGTCAAACCATCCGGGACAGCCAAGCTCTCCTCTACTTAGAGATTACGATGTCGATCTGCTGAAAAACCAGGTTGCTCCAGAACCAAAAGCCAGGCACCCTTCTGGTCCCTAATGACCCTGGAGCTCAAAGTTGAGGAGAGGGCAGAAGGTGACTGACGTTTGGCAGTTTTGAAGAAGGAAGCCATAGTTTTTGACACAGATGCAAGCTTGGCAAGTAAACCGACCAGAAGCCCTTCTCTGCTTATGTGTTTGTTGTCGTTTTGTGGCTGTGGTTGTTGTTGTTGTTGTCCATGTGGTGGTGATGGCGGGCCAGCAACAGCGGTGGTGGTCGCTGTCCTGCGTTGGTCAGACCCATGATGTCTACGGTTAAGCTCCCTGGAACAGCTGGTTGTGTCTCTTAGGAGACCCCCTGTTTTGATGGTTTAAAAGAAGCCAAAGGGAGAACCCACTCCATTTTTTCTGTCCAAGTCCGAAAAAAGGGAACCGCACCCAGCTCAACGGTGGGGGCTGATGTCTCCTCTTCAGGTGTTCCGCTTCCGACAGAAGACAAGCTTCGTGGCGGAGTGGGCGAAGCTCAAGCATGCCAAGACGGCAGAGGAGGCGAAGAACGAATTTGGGTGCTGCTCATTCAGTCGTCTGGCCGCGTCTTTCTTTTTCTTTTCTTTTTTCCCGGACGCATGCGAAGGGTTTTTCTTCTAAGAACTGCTGCAAACTTCGCCTGCCAGCTTCTCCTGCTAACTTTGCGAATGTTACTGGACTATCCTAAAAGCACAAGCCGCAAGCTGCGACTAGCATCCCAAATGCACGAGCAGCAAAGTAAGACAGCATTTCGGGTTTATTGTAAACGCTTCGCGTTGCCCGCCTCGGCCAGTCCGCTTTTGGCTGGCTTTGAGGTATACACCGTGCTTTAGTTTGCCTTGAAGTCTTGTGTTTGTGTGAGCTGGTTTCGAGGTAGAGGGTGGGTGCATGTCTGCATGTTCCCGCATGGCTTCACGCGCCAATAACGAGAGCTGCAGCAAGCAAAGGTGAATTTGATTGGGTTTTGGGGGGATTTGGGCCTGTTTTAGAGTGGATTTGGCAGGTTTCTAGAGGGGAGCTTGATCGGTTTCTACCGTTTTTTAGGGGATTGGCTTCTGGAGGGGAATTTGTCCGGCTGTAGGGGATTTTGCCCGGTTGAGGGGGAAATTTGACCGGTTCGAGAGGGATTTGGCCGGAGTTGGACCAGTCTTCAGATGACTGGTCTAGATGTGAAGTTTCGACGGTTTTAAGAGGGGATTTGCTCAGTTGGGCTTTCTTGAAGGAATTGGGCCGCTTACCGGCCCTGGGCCTTCCAAGCTTGCTTCAGGCGGACTGGAGGTAGCTGGGGCAGGGATTTTGGCTGTGCGACAGGGGGGCAATTCAGCGCTTTCGCTTTTCGCAAAATCAGTCAACAGCTAGCCCCACGAAGGTCGAGGTGAACCGCCTGAGGCGATGAGGTGCTTTCACAGGGCTGCTCTCTGCATTTAACTTCTTGAGCCTTACCGAGCTTGACAGTTTTCTTATGTGCTGGCGAACAGTTTACGTTTTGCAGAAGCCGGCGGCGACCAAGTTCAGTGGTGAGCTGCCGGGTTGGGGGGGGAGAAGGGCAGCGCAATCTTGGGTGCGCGCCTTCTCACCTTCTGTGCGACCCGAACGAAGGCGGCGAACACGCAGAGCTTGAGCTGCGTGGTCCGGCCACGCGCGGGGCAGCGCGATGTGGTTAGACGGGGACGGAGGGTTAATGCTGGAAGACGGAAGGGCAACGGTTAAAGCGCTGCGGATTCTGATGGAGGCCATGGGCGCGCATCTGTTTCCATTGCCCTTTCCTTAGCTTGCCCCAGCCAACATCCTAGGTGTAGCTTAGCTTTCTTCACCCGCACCGCAACAGGAGTATGTGCAGGCCACAGCTTTCAAGCAACCTTGTGGATGTGCCTGTCGCTGGGAGGGGAGCTACGACTAGATCAGTGTTGCGCGGCAGTGGTGACCTCGCACAAGGGCATCGTGAAGGCTTGCGGGCAGTTGGCCGCCAACCCGGCCACAAATCGAGTCATCAGCTTCCTGGACAGCCCGTGGGGGGCAGCGCCAAGTTTGCAACCTGATGGTTGTTGGTGTTCATGGCACGGACCGCGGTTTTGAAACGGACGGTTGTTGGTTTTCAGTTTGCGCCGCCGCTGGTGTTAACAGAAGTGCATGGCTTGGCGCAAGCCATGCCCAAGATTCAGGCATCATGGAACGCCATATGCTTGCCCGAGATCTTTAGAAGATCAAGAGCGCCAGCGTCAAAGACGCTATGCAGTCGAGGGAAGCTGATGCATGGTGCTCACGCTGCCAGACAAGGAGATGGAGGATCCTTTTAACAAAGGCGCCGCGTGAGGCTGCCAACGCGCAGCTAGGTGACGCGCGCTAGTTCTCGACAACTTCGCAGATGCTGAGCAGAGTTTGTCGCGCGCACCCCCCCCGGCCGGCGCGTGGTCTTTGTGATGGGCGAGTGGTATGTGCAAATTTCGTGGCAGGCGCAGCGCTTTCGCAAGGTCAGGTGCAGATTTTGTGCACCCGCGGCTCCAGAGATGATAGGTCGATAGATAGATAGATAGATAGATAGATAGATAGATAGATGTGATAGATAGATTTGTAGATCGATAGCGGCTTCTTTCAGCTCACAGCATTAATGCTTATATCAAGTTTGCAGCTTGCTAAATATGTTTGCTCGATGGCCAGTGTTTGCGTGTGTGGCTGTTGCCTGGGTTCGAACTGGGCGATTCCAGATTCATCGCGATCTCGCTACATGTTCGTCATTACTGTTTTTGTATGCTTCCGGGCCATGAGTCATCTTGTGTTGTTTTTTTAATTCTTCTTCTTCTTCACTTGCTGATCTTCATGCCTTTTTGAGAGGATTCCTTTTGCAGAACGGTTCAGGCCTTTTGTGCAATGCGTTTAGGAAGGGCAGTTGCTGACACTTCTGGATTCAAACAAAATAGTTGTTTTCAAAGAGAAAACCAACATTTTAGGGGACCCCTCCCCCAAAGTCAAACTCAGATCTGAGCTCGGAACAGTCCTCAACCTAAAACTTAAGACACCGGTCGGCGGGTAAGTGCCCGAAATCGCTAAGCTTGAAGCCATGTTTGAACCCTTTCGTGAACCTGCACTGCCCGTTGGAACGACCTTTCAGCGCCAACTCAACCGATTTGTCCCTGTCGACCAAGAGCAGGTAGCCCCCTTCCGCATCGACGCTCTATGCCGTGCTGGTATGCGCAGGCAGCCCTTGGACACACCGGCTTGACATTTGTTTGGCTCAGCTAACCTTGCCTTTTCTGCTTCCTTAAAAAAAGACATCAATTTCCCATTGAGCATGAACGTGTCTGTGTTTTTGTGGGGTCCTTTTGGATGGGTTATGCAAGTGAAGGGTGACAGATCTTGAACCCTCCCAATCTGAGGGTCGAAGCTGAGTGGCCTTAGATTTGCACGCTCTTTCGCAGGCTTGGGCTGCTTGCGTGTCAACAGTGCAGAAGGCCTTGATGCAGGACGCAAGGGTTTCAGAAACATGGCAGTCTGCCTATGCTTTGCTGTTGCTGCTGCCGACGCTGCTGCTTCCGCCTGCGCTCTTGCTCTGTTGTTGTCGCGTTTCAATCGTTTGCATTGTGTGGTTCTCCAAGCAAATTTCAAAGGTTGCGTCACGCTTGCGGCTGCTCGTTGCAGTCGTTCGGCTCATCCATGGCTTCTCCATGGATGGGTCCCGCAAGCAAGAGCACGTGATGCGGCTAATTATAGACTTGCCGCTCAATGACCATCTCCGGCAGGAGAAAGTTCGCAGTCCAGACAAAATTATTGCTTGGACTTCTGCCCTCAACCAAGAGTCACGTCTTTTTGGAATTTCTGGGTCGGGCGGGTTGTCTGGTTATGTCGGCTTGGAATCAATTGTGCCGCCCTTTCGAGGAGCATGGCATTGCCGATGGCAAGGTCTTTGAGACGCAGCACCCTTATCCGGCAAAGAGCCGGGGGCCGCAGAGGGGCAGAGGGCAAGTTGTTGGAAAGCTAATTGTGGGCCATGGGTTTCCTTAGCCTTTCAAGAGCTCATGGTGGGTTTCTTCCGTCATACAGGGGATGAAGCCGGTGAAAATGCATGCCGACATTTGGAGCACGTAGATGGTGACAACACTGTGAGACCTGTCGCAAGGTGTTCCATGTTTTCCAAAGTCTTTTGGCCTTGTTGGTTCACGCTATCCGTAGACTGCCCCGCATTGGTGTCCTTTGGTCAAGCTCGCCACAAAGAGCCAGCCGTTTGTTGCCAAAATCCCCCCTCCCTTTCATCATCCACCTGCAACTTGAAGCTCCCAAGGAGCCAGCATGCCCTGGGCTTTTTCTCCGTGTGGGGCTCACACCTCCACAAGAGTAAGGGTTCAGAGGGCATATCCGCCAATGCGGGTGTGTTCTCCCCTGCATAAAAGGGACACCAAGAGGAAACCGAAGCCTTTTGGGAAAGTTCAATATCCGTTCTACGAGACAGACCCATATAGAGGAGCATGGGTACCCCATGATACCATCATCCTGAAGGAAGCATACAAAACCAAATTGTTGGACAGGCACCTGGCACCTCAGAATGATGCCAATTGCAGGCCTCCACATGTCATGTCAATGCAGGATCCGGGCCAAAATGAAATAGGATTTCTCATCCCCAAATCCACATAAAGCATGTGATGCTACAGCTCCCAGATATGAAGCTGGCTCTGCTGGAAGTCTGCGCGACAAAGGCTTTCTATGGATTCCAAACGCTCGGTCCCCCAAACAGTCTGCAAGCGGGACCATCCTCGTGCACAAATCCAAGCATAGCAAACGCGTGTTCGAGAGTGAAACAAAGGAGCTGGAAGGAGAGACGTTTGTCTCAAACGAGGGCCCAAAGAAAAGAATTCTTCTCTTTTGGTTTTCCTTTGTTTTCAAACCCGGTGAACCGCGCATCCTCCCACCAAGACACGGCCTCAAAAAGACTGGGACCCCATCGATCGAATCGATGGCCCGAATCGCTGAGGTGCGCGGCATTCCCAGACGGTGAAGCTCGAGGGCTGCGAGAGGCTCCAGGCCGCGGCTCGTGGGGGCTCGCGGGGGGGGGGGTGGGGGCTTGGGGGTGGCTTCTCTTGGGGGGTTGGTGGGTATTTTGACACCAATAGCGACAAGGGGCTGTGAAAGGCGGCTGGGTTTTTTCTTTTGGTGTCTGAAGGGCTTCCAAAAGGAAGCAGTGAAACCCGCGGTGGTTTTGGGGTCTATTTTGAGAGCTGGGGGTTGGGAACCAACCCTTGAAATTCAATGCGGCCGGGCGGGGGAACTGGGGATTTGTGGGGACCCCTACCTCCAAACCACCGGGCGCAACAGAAGCTGAATCCTGGCTCCAACCAGGGCGTCTTTTTTCCGGGAACGTGATGCCAGAAAGGGCTGTCTTGGGGCTGACTTGCCAAACGTTTCATGGCAAGCGGACGCCAGCACAGGATTTTGTCGGTAAGGCGGCCGCGTCAGAACTTGAAACTGACGACACCACCAACCGCATGCAACATTTTGTAAGCAATATGGGCATGATTTTTTTATTGGGGACCCTGTGGTGGACATACTTTAGGTGGGACTTTGTGTCCATCAACCACTTTTGAGGGGGTTGCATCTATACATGTAAAGCAATGCAAGAGGTCATTTCAGAGCCACCCCAGGTTCACCGTTATAGGTTTGTGTCAATCGGATCCTAGCGCGGGTTGTGCTTGGCACGAATGCGAGGACTTGGGGCTTTGTTCAGATATTTCTTTGGGCCATGTTCGATTGCTCCAAGCGCGTACCCTTCAGATATACAGCGCAGTCTCGTGAGTGTTCTCCAAGACCTTCGCGCCTTAGCGCCTCCGGTCCTGGGGCGTGCATTCTGTTGCCGCCAAATCCAGCCCATGTCCCCCACAGATTGGAAAGGGCACAACGCAACTTGCCTCGCCCTCGCTTGTAGCTCTATCATGACATTGTTGGAGGTGGAACATTATTGGTTGGGGATGGGACTCCTCCTGACTTTGGCTCAGGATTTTTGACAGGTGTTGTCCCCCCGAGGTGCTGAATATTGCATTGAGCTTTCGCGACAATGCTTTTACCAGATCGCTAGGTAGCTTATCGAATTGGCACTCGAACTGGAAGTTGCCCAGAGGCCCTCTAGCCACATGTCCAGATCACTGGTCTCGGGCCTTAGAAGCACGTGAGGTGACTTTCTCCAATAAGTGCCGCACCTACGACTCCTGCGCTAATTTCAGTGGCCTGGCTGCAAATCCGGGGTCAGACCTCTGGAAGAGGTCTGACCTTCGAGGACTTTTGCTTTTTTGGAATAGCTCACTGTTGTTTTTCCAATTCTCGCAGATTCGTGTTTTTTCCCCTCTCTTTTTTTGCAGTCCTTCCAAGAATGTGCTAGACTCTTCTCGAGTCAAGCAGCACATCGGGCCCCATCCTTTATTGAGGCTTATGTCCACAAAGGTTGATGCCCCTGTGTGTTCATTCCTTTTTCTGGGCTTTTGAGGATGATTATGTTGTCCGGTCACATCTTTCCATTCGGGGTGCGGCCAAACGCTGCGCTTGGTTTCTCAAACTCATGGGGAGGTGTGAAAGCCATCCGGGATCCGACTTGATCTGAGACGGCCAGTTGGCCCCCAAAACGCGCCCATTTTGGGCAAGACTAACCTCAATCAACACTGGAGGGCCGGGCTGGGCGCTCTTCCGGAGCACTGCTGTGCGCAGAGCAATATGTTTTTTGGGCACTCCATGTGTGTCGTTTTGTTCGGTTTCCTTGCGAAGCCTCCAGAAAGGTCTATATCAGACCATTGAAGGAGTGGTCAACTGAGCCAGTCAAATCGTAGTCCGACACCTGCAGATCGTGTCAAAGCAATTGGGAAGCAATCTGTGGGAACCGTTTCTTTTGGAAAAGGGGAGAGAAACCCTGTGGAATCGTGCCGTGCTCATGGGCTATCCAAGGCTAAAAAGCTTGCCTCTTGCCTTTGTGTGAAAGAACATACTCAGAGTGCACACGCCTGAGGTCCGAGTCAGCCCTGTGCTCCAGTGCACTGCTTCTCTAGAAACTGCTATTTTTCGCTAAATGCTAACCTTCTGTGAGCAAGACACATGAGCACTTGTCCGCGAAACCGGGAATCTCTTGAGGCTACCAAGAGATGCTGAATTCGCCGTTTCCACCTTGGGACACTTCTTGATCATGCCTTGGGAATGAAAGTGGAATAAAGCTCAGATGGGCTGTGAAACCTTCCGGAGAGCAAGCCGAATACCAAAGATGTGTCCTTCAGTTAAACTGAGGCAAATCGAGTGTTTCAAACCGTGCCCGGTATTGGGCTATCCACCATATTTTTTGCTTTTTCAAGGCTCCCTCTTGCTTGTTTCTTTTTGCGGTTTCGTTTCGTTGGCCTGAGCGCCCTGAGACAACCCATAGTCCGTTCCACTTTTCACAATGAGTCATTCGGTCGCCCATGAGCTCCGAGTGATTCGGAGCATGTTCAAATAAGCTGTGGGTCAACAAAAAGCGCAATGCCGAAATGAAACCATGGGAAACGGAACCAAGGACTAAAACCTGCGGTCCCCGGCCCGTGGTTCAATTTTGACTCCTATCCATTCGGGGAAACCGCGCGGATTCGGACCCATGTGGAGTCCCTCGCGGACCCGTTCTTTGGAGCTCCGAGGCATCCGCGCCGGGTCCCTGAGCAAGGCCACTGCTGGAGTGGGCGCCCGCATTCAGGCTCAGGCGGGGGCGATGTCAATGGAATCCACAAGTTCTGTGGGCTGGGAGGGCATGCGGCAAGCCGCCCACGTGCAGAATTAGTCGCCCACCCATGGACCAGGAAAAGTGTCTGGCATGAAACGGCCCAACCCCGGCATATCAGGGGAAAATAGGTCTCACACTCGGCCTATGTTGTGAGCAGAGAGGTTCCAAGCCCTAGGATGGCACGCCTGACTCTAGCTCTCACTGCTAGGTCTCCCACTCAAAATGGGCAACCAACAAAAGGGAGCCCCCTCTTTCAAGCGAAGGAGTTGCGGTGGGTGCCCTGCGGTTTAACAGAAGGCCATAAATCAGAACGGCATGCCCCGAACATATATGGGGCAACGATACAGCTCGATTTCAATGGTGCGGCGCCATTCTTTGAGCGTAAGATATGATGCTATTTTCGGCACAAAGTGATCGCTTCTGTTTTGACCAAGCATAAATCACCGAGCCATCCAAACAACTTGCTCGCCATCAATCATACCCAACAAACTGCCCCAGGAGCGATGCTTTGATGGGGCTTCATCAAAAAGGTTGCCATGGGGTGGGCTATTGAAACCTGCCTGAACCACGATCACATTTTCAGCGCGACTGGGCCGTAATTCCCTTCCTGAGTTGGACTTTGATTTGACTTTTGAGAAGACCATGATGGTCAACAACCGGTTTTGCGCGTTTTTGGTCGGGAAGCCGGTTTAGGAAGCCTGCGGTCCAACTCATGAGAAGCAAAAGCCCCGAGGGTCTTCGTTTCCCCTTGGGCAGGTGGGTTATTGTCACGTCTGGAACCCCCAAGGGTTCTAGTTCTTGTTACATTGTTCCACTGTTCAGGGCACTGGTTTAGCGCACCTACTCAGAAAGTGGGGGAACCCGTTTTGGGCCGTTTTGAATTGGAAGCCGGCCATACACGGGGCCGAATAACAGTTTTTTCCCATGGTCATGTCATGATTGAGCCTGATGTTTATGGCCCCCCGAACCCCCATTCTAACTATTAACCCCAAACTAGAGTACTCCTGCACCCTTAAACCACCCAATCTTTCGAGCAACCCCCCCCCCCGTCTGCCCAGCTGCTTTTTTTTGTTTCTCGAGCAGGCGTTTGCCAGCTCCGCGAGCATCCACGGGACCTTGACTGGCCGCCTCGAGGGTGACAAGTGGAGCGCCCGCCGCTGGCCTTTGTTATTGTACCGAACGTGAGGTAAGGGAAGGGAAAGGCGTGCGCTGGTGTGCCCGTTTTGAAGAGGGCCGGGGATTATTGTAGTAGGGCCATCGTACATACGTGTGTACGTAAGTACGTACGTACATACATTACATTACATTACATTACATTACATTACACTACAGTACGATACGTTGCATTGCATTGCATTGCATTGCATTGCATTGCAACGCATGGCATTGCATTGCATTGCATTGCATTGCATTGCATTGCATTGCATTGCATTGCATTACATACACATACATACATACATACATACATACATACATACATACATACATACATACATACATACATACATACATACATACATACATACATACATACATACATACATACATACATACATACATACATACATACATACATACATACATACATACATACATACATACATACATACATACATACATACATACATACATACATACATACATACATACATACATACATACACACTTACATGCTTACATACTTACATACTTACATACTTACATACTTACATACTTACATACTTACATACTTACATACTTACATACTTACATACTTACATACTTACATACTTACATACTTACATACTTACATACTTACATACTTACATACTTGCATACTTACATACCTACATACTTACATAAATATATACATACATAAATACATACATACATACATACGTACGTACGTACATACATACATACATACATACATACATACATACATACATACATACATACATACATACATACAACACATCACATCACGCTACGCTACGTTACGTTACGTTACGTTACATTTTACATTACTTTAAATTACATCACATTACATTACATTACATTACATTACATCAACCTACCTACCTACCTACATGCATACATACATACATACAGACACAGACACAGACACAGACACAGACACAGACACAGACACAGACACAGACACATACACAGACACATACACACATACATACACACATACATACATACATACATACATGCATGCATACATACACACATAAGCAGACATGCAGACATACATACATGCATGCATGCAGGCATACATCCATCCATCCATCCATCCATCCATCCATACATACATACATACAGACACACACACACATACACACATACATACACCCATACATACGTACATACATACATACATACATGCATGCATGCATGCATGCATACATACATACATACACACATAAGCAGACATGCAGACATACATACATGCATGCATGCAGACACACGTAGACATACATACATACATGCCTGCATGCCTGCATGCATGCATACAAACGTACACAGACATACATACATACATGCATGCCTGCATGCATGCATACAAACGTACACAGACATACAGACATACATACATGCATTCATGCATGCATGCAGGCATCCATGCATCCATCCATCCATCCATCCATCCATCCATCCATCCATCCATCCATCCATCCATCCATCCATCCATCCATCCATCCGTCCATACATGCTTACATACATACATACATACATACATACATACATACATACATACATACATACATACATACATACATACATACATACATACATACTTACACGCACATATGTTTGATGCTTCCTTCCAAGGGGCGCATAACCCTGGGTTGATACTGCGACCCTTCTTGGCCACGGGGGTTGAACTCTTGAAACACGGCCAAGCGGGCGCCTCAAGCCTTTGGGGCCATCGCGCTCAAAGCGAGCTTGGAAGATTCGGGAAGCCTCGAGTCTCGTTTTGGGTTCTGAAAGGGGACATGGACCACAAAAATGGTTCCCAGTGATTCCATGTCCCTGTGTAGGTAACCAAGGGATCCTGGCTTTAAAGACCAAAGGGGCAATGGCTGGTTACCTATATAGGTAACTTGAACCCGTTTGGGTTGGCTTGCCTAACCAGCCCCCAGAAAGGGTAACTCCAAAAAACAACAGACCCTTGGAACCCAGAAGAAAAAACGAGGCATCGACCACGACGAGGTGGAGATCTCCGGGCAGTTCCGGGAGTGGCTGGAGGCTCGCTGATTTTTTCGCGACTTCACTCGCTTTTCATGGCTTTCACCAAGCTACGTGTTTTTTGCAGGGGGTCCAGTTCTTGTCCTCTTTTTTTTGTTCCCGGAAGAGAAAGTGGCCAGAAGCTTGGCACATATGGATAGGTGGTGAAAGAATGTGCCTAACTCTTTGAGAAGTTCCACAATATAAGCTATTTCGGCAAGCAAGCTAAGGAGAAAACACGTACATGTCAATTCACTTGGTCCCTCAATTTATGTTTGTTGACGCCCATCCAAAAGATGGCCTTCTCTCATCTAGCGAGGCATCTCTATGTTCAGGGCGCTGAAAGCTTCCGTTTCCTCGACAGACCAGGCAGACACATCGCGGCAGAGTTTTGTGATCCTGGCGAACGAGGTGAAGACTGCGTGCGCCTACTATGAAGATTCGCAGGCCTTGGGGCGTTGGGGGGGGGGGGGGACTAAATAATTAGTGGTCCGTTCAGCTGCTTGGCATTCTTTTGGTTTCCCTTTAAATATCAAGCAAAAGGGGGTCCTCCATTTTGAGAAGCACTTATGCAGTTCAGACATCACCGTAGAGCCGCGGGGGTTGTGGAATCACTTGGAGCTGGGAGTATCGGCTGCATGTTTAGCAATGGTTACAATGGCCTCGGGTCTCACGGGAGGTTGACTTGTGGGGTAGATACGGGAGTGGCAAGTAAACCAAGCCAGAAGTCTGGCAAACACGACACGAAGCGGCAAAGCACAACTCATACTGACTGAGACTGGGGAATGCCTCCGTACGAAGTCCTCTTTGATAGGCGACCGAGTCTGCACAATGTTCATATCTTTTTCATATCACACTCATCCCAATGTACTCAACATTGATACGCAGCATGATGCAGTATTCTTCTGACATGGTACAAGTATCACCATGAAGTCCAATTGCAAAGTTTAATTCACACGTTGGTGATTTGGAGGACCCCCTTTGCTTCTGGTTGCTTCGGGTGTTGTGGGCTCCGTAGACCAGTCTCTCTAAACCGGAGACAGGCCTTTTAGGTTGCAAAGTCTGCGCAACCAGCACAGGGTTGTTTTTGGGACCCCTGCTCGCCGACCCTCCAAAACAACCTTTGTCATGTTGGCTTTTAACTTAGGAGCCGCAAGATGAGAAGGAATCTAGGAAGCATTTTAAACACCACGTTGCTTGCGCTGGAGAGAGGGTCAGAACTTACATAACCGACTTACGTAGGACATTCAACAGACATTCTGAGGAGTTTTGAGGATGCCATAGCCCTGAACGCGGCCACAATACAGTTTGGGCCGTGGCACACAAGTCTTCAACTGGGTCTGCTTCAGCAGCCCTTCATCCAACCAGACATGTTTGAGGTGGCTCTCATTCAATGACACGCTACCTGAAAGGGAGTGTTGTCAACCGCTTAAGGAACAAGGCAAATCGCCCAGACTGAATGCTTGAGGGATGTTTCCCGACTTGTCCACGAAGTTTGCTTGGCAGGTGCCTTCTTTTGAACGATTGCAACCAAAGACAGAAGCCAAACTCAAAACCGGGAAGTTGGAGGGTAGGGCCAGTCCCAGCCAGAAATGGGTGCTTTGCGCGCCGACGTGCATCTGCGCGTCCGTTGGCCGCGTTCGGGCCTCGCGAAGGCCGGCTCGGAGATCGCGGGCTTCTCGCTGGACATGTCGGCGCCCATGGCGCCCTTCAGCATCGCGGGCTTCAAGAGCGACGGCCCTGCGCAGCAGGACCCAAGTGGCGAGTTGAGGTGAGGTGAGGTTAGGTGAGGTGAGATGAGGTGGAGTGAGGTGAGGTGAGGTGAGGTGAGGTGAGGTGAGGTGAGGTGGAGTGAGGGAGGGAGGGAGGGAGGGAGGGAGGGAGAGAGGGAGGGAGGGAGGGAGGGAGGGAGCGAGGGAGGGAGGGAGGAAGGGAGGGAGGGAGGGAGGGAGGGAGGGAGGGAGGAGGGAGGAGGGAGGAGGAGAGGAGGGAGGGAGGGCGGGAGGGAGGGAGGGAGGGAGGGCGGGAGGGACGGAGGGAGGGAGGGAGGGAGGGAGCGAGGGAGGGAGGGAGGGAGGGAGCGAGGGAGCGAGGGAGCGAGGGAGCGAGGGAGCGAGGGAGCGAGGGAGCGAGGGAGCGAGGGAGCGAGGGAGCGAGGGAGCGAGGGAGCGAGTGAGGATCGGATCGTGGCGCATATTTTGCGAAAAGGGTGTGGAAGGAGTGTTGTGCCGAAACGTAGAATCAACTGGGATTTTCCCTGCCCACTGGTCAGGCAGGTGCCATGATTGGCTGGTACCTGGATGTGGATGCACTGCTGGGCGAGGAGCGGGTTTGGGGATATTTGGGGCCTTCAGGTGGCAAAGGATAGAGTTGGAAGCATGTTGGGACCAAACTGGATGCCCAAGCTTTTGATTTGGCACCGGAGAAAAGTTGAAGAGGAATGCATGCCAACTCAGCTGCTGGGATGCACTCAGTGT
>CAUJNA010001635.1:921406-928906 GCA_963377175.1 Effrenium voratum | reverse complement strand
AATGACCATGGGAAACTTGTCCCATGTGGAAAAAAGAAGTTTGAATCCTTTTGGTGGCTCGAATCGTTTGGTTTTCCCTACTGTCCATCCCATGTAACGGACCTTTCGACTCCACGCATCTTCCGGGCTCGCAGAGCCCAAGGGACCTTTGGCGGTGTGGGCGCATCGGTGGTCCGGCAG
This sequence comes from Effrenium voratum, assembly GCA_963377175.1. Classification (NCBI taxonomy): domain Eukaryota; class Dinophyceae; order Suessiales; family Symbiodiniaceae; genus Effrenium; species Effrenium voratum. The sequence goes on along the minus strand of CAUJNA010001635.1, from coordinate 928,726 downwards.
TCCTTCGGAGTAAGCGCCATCTTGACTCTTGACCCCAGTCAACGAGTCAACATGATATGGGGGTGGGAAATTCTTCTGATGCCGCAGGGCGTGGCGCCTTTCGGCAGAGGCGTTGCATGTTGGCCATGGGCGTCGCATCTCAACCCGCGCCGCTGGAGGTCTCCAACTCTCTAGGGAGTGCAGAGGGTAGCGAGTCAAGAGCCCCTTGAGGTGCACACGAACCCAAACGTGGCTTTCAATAAACGGTGTAAGGAAACCATCTTCCCCAGCCCGTAGGGCGGCAATTCCTCTTTTGCGATGGAGAAGAAAGTGTGCGGCCTCTTGGGTGTCCTGGGATTTCCAAGGAAGCCGGGCGATGAGATTGCGGAGCTAGAAAGCAATGGCGAGGTACCTTGGACGCATCGAGGCTGAGCAGATCCTGGGAGACCGGTTTTTTGTTTACGGGGATTCCTTTGGGGTCAGAAATGGCAGGGTGGGTTTGAACACGTTGAACACAAGAAGAATAGGTTGAGAAGGTTTTTGAATCGTGCAGGGTGTTGGCAGTGCCCCTAAGGTGGGCTGTGCCAACATGTTCCTTCCTGCAAGGGAGGCGCAGGAACATGTTGTTTTCTACATCATCCTCTTTGTCAACTGAAAGAGCGCCAATGCAGCCTCATCTTGCCATGCGCCGGCCCTTCGAGTGTGGCAACATCAGTGTGTGTGTGTGTGTGTGCGCGTTTGATCGTTGAATGAGTCCAAACAAAAAAACACTACCATTCAGCGCTTTACTTTGCATCAACATACGCCTCAGTTGTTGCCTACTCCTGTCTTGATAGAATTGTTTGTGTCGTATGACGTGCTTCTCTTTGCTGACCTACACAGGTTGTACACATATCAACCTTCTTCCTAGGGGTATGACTTGTTTACCGCGCTAGAGACACATACAAGAGGTGTTACACCACTACAAGCCATGTGGATGGCCCCCGAAAACAAGCGAGTGGACAGTTGGATGAGGGGGTATGCTTGTCCGACTATTGTATTTTTGCGCAGTCTGTGGCTGCGCAGCGTTTGTTCTGCCGCACATTCACACATGTGCCGTCCAGCGCTCAATCTTGTCTGCCGAGACCGTCTGCATCTCCTCCTTCAAGCAGGATGGTCCTGCGAAAGAGCTGCTGGCCAGAAGGTTTGCAGAGGGGGGGAGGGCACGGATCAGGGCGCTGCCGCAAGATGCAGCACTGCCCAGATGGCCAAGTCGCTGTTTTTACCCATCCACGTCGCCCTTAAGATAGTTTTCTGGTGGGCTGGCGGGACAGCAAGAGCAGGCTGGCTGGATTGATCAATTTGTGCGCAGTCCAGACGGAAGATCGTTTCCAGTTGCTTTTGTTTTGGACCTGGGACGATTTACCAGCGGCTACTTTCTCCCACGTTCTTTCCACCCTCCCCGTTCCTGATCCCTTATCTCTCTCGCCGCTTTGCTTTGCAAGCGGGTAAGCCGCATATCTGGAAGTCAAGCGACCTCCTGAGAACACAAGCACTTCCATATACAGACCAGCCTCGGCTTGTGACCATGCAGGAAGTCGACAGATAGTGGACACGTGTCGTTTTGTCATATCCTTGCGATTGATCTCGCACCCGTTTGTTCATGATTAACACTTGAACTGCCCAGAAGCACGGACTTGCACTTGTATGCGCCGTGCTTAGCCGATTCCACGCTCAGCAAGGCAAGCCTCGAATCAGGAAAAGTACAACCAGCGAAGAAAGTACGTCATTGCATTGTCATGCGAATAGATTGCCCCGGGTCCCTTCGGCTGCGCCTGGAATCCCGTCGGGCTCAGACGAATCAGCGGCGAATTTTTGAGGTCGGGGGCGAGGGAGACCTGGCAGCTGAACTTGGTGGAGACCTTCCGCATGGATTCCAACAAGCGCGTGCTCGGGGAGCCCCTCGTCCGTGGTGCTCAAAGCCTAGCGGTTAGCGGCGAGCTGCTGCGCATCGAGTGGTGACCGAAGGTTTTTCTCGGGGCCTCAAGACTTGGGGAGGGTCGTGCAAAGCCATTTCTTTCACTGCTTGTTTCGGTTGGGTCTATCCTTTCGGAAAGCATTGAAAAATCGTACTCGGAGTAGCGGGGATTTTGGGGGCGCGTCTGGCCTTTTGCCGGGCTCCATGCCTCACTGGAACCCTCATGCTTTCCTTGTTGAATCTTGATGGAAAACCGGGTTTTTTGGGGTAAGCACCGCCTTATGTAGGCAAGGGGCTTGCGTCATGCCTCTTGGGGCAATCGGGTACTTGGAGTAAAGGAAGTAGAACAACCTGAAAATATCATTTATGTATCGAATAGGTGGAGAGCAATATATAGTTCACATGTATGTAGAAAAATATAATATAGAACCATAATTGTACAATATATCTGTATTTGTGAATATGGCCTCCTCACAGCATTGGTGGGTCCAAGATGTCATTTGGCAATCTGAATGGATAGCTCAAATGATATGTGCACCTTCGATTCAAAGAACCGAAGACTCCAAATTTCCTACCGGCATGAACGCAAACACACACACACAGATACACATACACCCAGATACACACAAACACACAAACACACACACCCACACCCACCCTCCCACCCACCCCGCCCCCACACACAAACACACAGACACACAGACACACAAGCACACAAGCACACAAGCACACAAGCACACAAACACACAAACACACAAACACACAAACACACAAACACAAAACAACACAAACACACAAACACCCAAACACCCAAGCACCCAAACACCCAAACACACAAACACACAAACAATCAACACACACACACAAACACACAAACACACAAACACACAAACACACAAACACACAAACACACACACACACACACACAAACACACAAACACACACACACACACACAAACACACACACACAAACACACACACACACAACCACACAAACACGCAAACACACAAACACACCAACACACCAAACACACACACAAAACACAAACACACGTGACACACACACAAACACGGAAACACACACACAAACACAAAAACACGTGACACACAAACACGGAAACACACACACACACAAACAAACAAACAAACAACCAAACAAACAAAAGCAAACATTCAATCAAACAAACAAACAAACAATCAAGCAAAAGCAAACAAACAAACAAACAAACATACAAACAGACAACCAACCAACCAACCAACCAACCAACCAACCAACCAACCAACCAACCAACCAACCAGCCAACCAACCAACCAACCAACCAAAACAAACAATAAAACAAAGAAACACAGAAACAAACAAACAAACAAACAAACAAACAAACAAACAAACAAACAAACAAACAAACAAACAAGCACACAAACACAATCACACAAACACACAAACAAACAAGCAAGCAAACAACCAAACAAACAAACAAGCAAAGAAACAAAGAAAGAAACAAACAAACAAACAATCAAACACACAAGCAATCAAAGAAACAAAGAAGCAAACAATCAAACAAACAAGCAAACAAACAAACAAACAATCAAACACACAAACAAACAACCAACCAACCAAGCAAACAAACAAGCAAACACACCAGCCAACCAACAAGCAAACAAACAACCACACACACAAACAAATAAACAAGAGAGCAAGCAAGCAAGCAAGCACGCAAGCAAGCAAGGAAACAATCAAACACACCAACACACAAACACACAACCACACAATCACAGAAACACAGAAACACAGAAACACAGAACTATACAAACAAACAAGCAAGCAAGCAAGCAAAGGAAGGAAACAAACAAACAAACAAACAAACAAACAAACAAACAAACAAACACGCCAACACACAAACACACAAACACACAACCACAGAAACACAGAAACACAAAATCACGTGACACACAAACACACAAACACACAAACACACACATACACACACATACACATGCACACATACACACATACACACACATACACACACACACACCACACACACATGCACCCACTCACCCACCCGCACGAACGCACGCAATGCATGCATGCATGCATGCATAGACACATTCGTACATGCATACATACATACATACAGACAGGCAGACAGACAGACAGACAGACACTCACACATACATACATACATACATACATACATACATACATACATACATACATACATACATACATACATACATACATACATACATACATACATACATACATACATACATACATACATACATACATACATACATACATACATACATACATACATACATACATACATACATACTACATTACATACATACATACATACATACATACATACATACATACATACATACATACATACATACATACATACATACATACATACATACATACATACATACATTTACATACATACATACATACATACATACATACATACATACATACATACATACATACATACATACATACATACATACATACATACATACATACATACATACATACATACATACATACATACATACATACATACATACATTACATACATACATACATACATACATACATACATACACACACATACATACATATACACACATACATACATACATACATACATACATACATACATACATACATACATACATACATACATACATACATACATACATACATACATACATACATACATACATACATACACACATACACACATACAAATACACACACACACACACGTACATACACGCTCACACACAGACATACACGCTCACACACACTCACATTCACATTCACATTCACATTCACATTCACATTCACATTCACATTCACATTCACACACACACACACACACACACACACACACACACACACACACACACACACACACACACACACACACACACACACACACACACACACACACACACACACACACACACACGCACCTTCCTCAAGATGTGGCCCCTTTGGCTCCAGAATTGGCGAGGGTTGCTCATTTGCAACAATCGACTAGGGCAAGCTTCAACATATTTCATGAATCGGTGCTCTCCCCCCCCCCCCTCCCCGCCCGCCCCGCCGTCGCAAGCAGACCGCAGAATCTCGCGTTCTGTCAAACGGAAGCGCTGCGCGAAATCGTGAGGCTGACGCGGCAGCAAGTCCTGGAGAGCCCTAATGATCTGCTGGAATTGGAGGGCCTGAAGCTGATGTTCGAGCCACAGGATGCCGCACCTTGGCTATGGGAAACCTACCTGAAACAAAGAACAAAGAAGCACTGAGTCAATCCCTTTAGAGTCGAAGAGATGTTTGACCTTGAGCCAAAGGTTGTTCAGAATGATCCCCCAGGAGAACATGGGCCTTTAAGTCTTTTTGACGAGTAGGTCCAGTTTCTGTATACCTAGCAAGATCCTCGACAGCAATGGACATTACGCGTTTTCTCGCTTCACTGAGAGTATTTGTGGAATCAAGATTGTGGTGTGGGCAAGGTGCAAGAATGTGTTTCAACCCGACACTCGAGCCTTCCTGCCTGCCGAGTCAAGCACCTCCTACTTTCATGGTTGCAACAGCGACTTCGAGTCGCTGACCGTTCCCACAAACTGCCCTTGGCTCAGGGAGAGACAGAGAGTGAGAGAGAGAGAGAGAGGGAGAGAGAGTCGCTCCGAGGCAAGATCCAGAGACGATCGATCCGTTCGAAACCTCGATGCAAAAGAAAGGAAAAACAAACAAAGCAGAGTTGACCTGCAAGCATCCTGTGGTAGGCATGATAGGATCGTGTGAGCAAGGCATTGGCCAACTGATCTTCCGGAAGAGCTCGCTGCAGAGATGGGAGTTTGGGAGCGTGATGCCCATGCAGATTCTTGCAATTTGCTAAGGGCTGGTCATTCTGTTCAGCAGCGGTCGGCTTTCACCTTCTGCCAAGGGAATGACGTTGGGGGCCGCCAAATTGCCAGGAAATGGAGGTTCCAACATTTCTTCATCATTGGGGCAATAAATCTCGGCCGTGGCTTATATTTGTTTGATGTTCCCAAGGGTTTGGAGGGTTTTTCTTTGAAGCCGACCGACAAAGAGTGCATGTTTGTTTCTCTGTCCGACTGATGTGGGTGTGACATGTTTTGGAGTTGGCCACCTTTTGTTTGGGCGGTTTGAAGTTGGACCACCAAACATTCCGATGTTTGGGGGGTCCAAACCGAAAGACAGAACCACGCGGCTCAGATTTTCGTGTGGTTCTGACAGTCGCGCAAGGCATTGAGCTGTACTGGGAGACGGATGGGGATGGGCGCCATGACCCTGAGAGCCGGTGGGGCGTCTTCGCGCTGATCACTGCGGACAAGGGCAAGCCGGGAGCCCCAGGGCAGTGTCGGAGGGAAGTGGTAGCTGGAATGGTTTATTGTTTGCTGTTGTTTTTGCTTCTTCTTCTTGTTTTTTTTTTGGGGGGGAGTATGGACCCCCAAGACATGCTGATTTTTACTTGCGGTCCTTTGGTAAGCTCTAAAAGGCATGAGACACGTCAACGCAACGCGTCAACGAGTGGGATCGCTGAGAGTACGCGGCCTGCGGCCGAAATCAGCGCACATCCAACACACCTGGGGCATGGCTTACGGCATTCTTGACCCGATCAGCAGACAAGTGACAAGGAACCAGTAGTTCGAACGCGAAACTGTTGCAGGTTCCTTCCGACGTCCCAATTTGGCCATTTTTGGGTCAAGTGCCCCAGCTTCGCAGTTCCGTGGCGGTTGTGTCAGGCCCGTTGATCAGTCGGTCCTGGACAGTCTCACGGACAAGTACCTCATCGAGACTTTGAAAGCCAAAGGTCACGAGGCGGGCTGTATGATTCGCAGCTCTTAGCTACCTCTTCGCGCCAAAAGTTACATAGAGCCCCCTTAAAAAAGGAAACGAGATGTGATCATGTGCCCCCCTCCCCACCCGAAAACTTGCTCCCGAGACCCCGCGAAGCGATCCGAATGCCTCTCTCGCTGGTTCCGAGCGCTTCGGCGAGGGCAACATCTCCGTGGAGCCCGAGGACTGGGATGAGACCCGTCTCAGGCGCGCGACTCGAGGCGACGAGGTGGCGCAAATTTGTTCACATTCTGCCCATGTCAGGCCCCACAAGCCCATTCTGAGTCTTCCGGCCTTTGTCTTAGTGGTCGTTGAATCACCTCGAAGTCGGGCCAGGGCGCTCTGTGCCCGGCACGGCTGGCAGTTCGAGTGGATGACGGAGGCGGGGAAAGGGTCGGGTCCAGCCTGGGAATGGCCCCAGGCGCCTGTGGTCTTCTTGAGGCGCAAGGGAAAAGAGCCCAAGTCCAAGGGTTGCAGGGTTCCACGCTTTGGTGACATGAACGAGGTGCCA
>CAUJNA010001635.1:878906-916406 GCA_963377175.1 Effrenium voratum | reverse complement strand
AACAAAGCATACATGAAGTTAGGGGGAAATGTTCTCCAACGACTGGGTTAATTGAGGGCGTCGCAATCCTTGAAACGTGATGGAACCCTGCAATTGTACCATACATGTTCAAATCACCTTGAGTCTGTTCACATCTTCTCTTTTCCAACATTCACAGTGCGCGGCATGCTTCGCAACGTTCGTGGAGTCTCCTGAAGACAGGCGCCAACAGGACCGTGATGGATCGCCAACCCTCTTGTGTAGCAATTGGAAATGCACGAGTTTGAAGGAAGTGTCAATGGTCACAGCTTGATGACTATTTTGTGGCTAATTTCGGCGGGTGAAGATCAGTTCCCTCAGGCAGTCCAGAAGCAACCTTTAGTTCGATGAGGTCACGGTTCATCCTTCTTGCTTCTGCCCTGTGTCGGGGTGGGTGTTTTGTTGTCTGGTTTGAAAGGGCAACCAAAAGGGACCCCCACCTATTTGCTGGTTCCCTAAAAAAGATACACTCAGTTTGATGTCCCACCTGACCATGCGCCATGAGATGTCTACCGCGTTCCCCAACAAACCTTGAAGCTTCCGAGCCACCGTACCAAGTGCCCTTCGGACTTGGCATCGAGCCCAGGGCAATGGCAATGCGAATGCGCAGAACAAGCCGAAGATTCAGCCGCCGGGGTCTTGTCACGTCCGTGTGCTCCAAGAAGTGCTCTCTTGCTACGAAAGCATTGCCATCGTCTATTGCCGGCAAGCGTATACTACGGGGCACACACACACACACAACAGACAAGTTTTGGGTAGCCAAGAATGGTACCAACAGGAAACCAATCAATTGCATAGAAACTGCACTTGCGTGGACACACGTCAATGAGTATCTACAAGTTATATATATATACTAGTATATATACTGTTGTCATTGTTGTTGCTGTTGCCGCAGATGCCGTCGCCGCCGCCGCTGTTGCTTTGGTGGTTGTTGTCATCGTCGTCCTCATTGTCATTGTTGTTGCTGTTGTTCCTGTTGTTGCGGTTGCCATTGCCGCCGCCGCCGCCACCGTCGTTGTGGTTGTTGTGGTCGTTGTGGTTGCTGTAGGTGTTGTTGATGTTGTGGATGTTGTTGTTGTGGTTGTTGTGGATGCTGTGGTTCTTGTGGTTGGTGTGGCTGTTTTGGTTGTTGTGGATGTTGTGGATGATGTGGATGTTGTGGATGTTGTGGATGATGTGGATGTTGTGGATGTTGGATGGTGTGGATGGTGTGGATGGTGCGGATGGCGTGGATGTTGTGGTTGTGGTTGTTGTTGCTGCTGCTGCTGCTGCTGCTACTGTTGTTGTTATTGTGCTTGCTGTTGTTGTTGTTGTTGTTGTTGTTGTTGTTGTTGTTGTTGTTGTTGTTGTTGTTGTTGTTGTTGTTGTTGTTGTTGTTGTTGTGGTCGTCTTGGTCGTCGTGGTCGTCGTCGTCGTCGTTGTCGTCGTTGTCGTCGTTGTCGTCGTTGTCGTCGTTGTCGTCGTTGTCGTCGTTGTCGTCGTTGTCGTCGTTGTCGTCGTTGTTGTCGTTGTTGTCGATATTGTCGTTATTGTCGTTGTCGTTGTCGTTGTCGTTGTCGTTGTTGTTGTTGTTGTTGTTGTTGTTGTTGTTGTTGTTGTTGTTGTTGTTGTTGTGGTTTGTGGTTTGTGGTTTGTGGTTTGTGTTGTTTGTTGTTGGTCTTTGGTTGTTGGTTGTTGGTTGTTGGTTGTTGGTTGTTGTGGTTGCCGGTTGTTGGTTGTTGTGGTTGTTGTGGTTGTTGTGGTTGTTGTGGTTGTTGTGGTTGTTGTGGTTGTTGTGGTTGTTGTGGTTGTTGTGGTTGTTGTGGTTGTTGTGGTTGTTGTGGTTGTTGTGGTTGTTGTGGTTGTTGTGGTTGTTGTGATTGTTGTCGTCGTCGTCGTCGTCGTCGTCGTGTTGCTTTTCTTGCTCTTCGTGGTTGTTCTTGTTCTGCTTGTTGTTCTTGTTCTTGGCCTTGGTCTTGTCCTTGCTTTTGGTTTTTGTTCTTGGTTTGTTCGTTATTGGTAGTGTGATTTGTGTGGTTTGTTGTTGCTTGTTTTGATTTTGTTGCCGTTGTTTTGGTTCTCTTGCAGATTCTCGGGTGACATGGTTCATGATTGGTGTTGCCGACATCACTTCCAATACAGGACTTTCAACAAGTTGTGCAAGGTTCGCCTGTCAAGGATCCTCGCTGTGCGTGTATATTATCTTGTTTTAGGGTCCCCCTGGAATCGTTGGCTTTGCCCTTTGAGACATACCGGCCATAGCCTATGGTGTGCCTTCACCCAAAAAACGGCTTCCCCCTTTGAGCAATGCCAAGCCCAACTGGGGTACAAGGGGCGCCGTGTGATTTGTTTTTTATATCGATATATATATATAATATATATATATATATATATATGTATATATATACACGCATACACAATTAGTACAAACGGGAGACATTATACAAATGCCTAAACACATCATGTATATCCACGCTGATTCTTGATTTATCCACATCCCAGTGACCCATTCCTGAGAGTTATTTCTTCCCGGGAAACTCAATTGTCATAGGCGGTCCCTTGAAAAGGTAAATTGTCTTCCAGGAGTCCCTTGTCAGGTTCCATGTTAATTGGTGGGAGGGTAGGAGAATCAGCACTCGGAGGTCCATACTAGGCTTCAGTCAATCCATAAAAGGAACCAAACCACCGCACAGGGATGCCTCACCCAGATCCTATGTATTGGTCTCAGGTGTAATCATTGCCCACGAGGGTCTTTTCACTTACCCTTCTTTGCTTTAGGCAAGTCTTCACCACAACCATGCGACTGAGGGCCTGGCCTGATTCAATAAGAAGGCCGCGAGGATTTGGTTTGAAGGGTGCTGAATGAACACACACACACACACACTCATGCTTTGGAATTCCAAGCGCCCGAGCGCCAATCCCGTGCTGGGTCCAGTTTGCTCTGAGGCCGACCCAACCAAAGCGCTCCGTGGTTGATGAGAAGGTGACCCAAGCCGCCACATGGCTCAGGGTTGGTGACGGCTTCGTGGCTTCGTGGCTTCGTCAGGGTTTGGTTGCACCTCCCGCGGGCACATGAGGTTTAGTCAAAGTTCTGTGTTTCTTGAGGGACATGGAGACTCATCAAATTCCCTCAGGGAAAGCAGTTCATGACACTCACATGATCAGATTCCAAAAGCCGTAATGTCTACCTCGGATTAATAAACTACCCCCCCCTCAAACAAAGTCCCTCCCCAAAGAGTTCTCCCAACTTGATTACGAATTGCGAAGTATTGCTCACAGATTTGTTGTGTTTCAATTGGTTTAGTATTGCTGGAGCCTCCTTTTGAGATTTGACTTGAAGGATTTGAGTTTCCAATTGGTTTAGTATTGCTGGAACCTCCTTTTGAGATTTGACTTGAGGGATTTGAGTTTCAACTGGTTTAGTATTGCTGGAGCCTCCTTTTGAAATTTTGACTTGAGGTATTTGAGTTTCCAATTGGTTTAGTGTTGCTGTTGCTATAGCCTCCTTTTGAGATTTGACTTGTTGGGTTTCCAATGTTTTTTATTACTGCTGGTGGCATTTGCTTTTTTGGGGGGGCCCAGGAATCTTTATTTAGGGGGGCCCCCTAAATAATGTTTTTTTTCAACCCCCCCCAAGTACTACCCCGCTTGTAGGGTTGATTTGGGGCCACTTTTTAAACAAGAGTATGTCAAGAATTTGCAGTTTGGGAGCTGGTATTTTGTGTAGATCTGAAATTTTAAGGTAGGCGAGGACGATATTTACCAATCAGGCCAGCTAGTGGAAGAGGTTGAGATGATGCTAGCGGGTGGGTGGGTGGGTGGGTGGGTGGGTGGGTGGGGTGGGGTGGGGTGGGTGGGGTGGGTGGGTGGGTGGGTGGGTGGGGTGGGGTGGGTGGGTGGTGGGTGGGGTGGGTGGGTGGGGTGGGTGGGTGGGTGGGTGGGTGGGTGTGGGTGGGTGGGGTGGGTGGGTGGGTGGGTGGGTGGGTGGGTGGGTGGGTGGTGGTGGGTGGGTGGGGTGGGTGGTGGGTGGGTGGGTGGGTGGGTGGGTGGGTGGGGGTGTGTGTGTGTGTATGTGTATTCTGTGTCTGTGTCTGTGTGTCTGTGTGTGTGTGTGTGTGGGTGTGCGTGTGCGTGTGTGTGCGTGTGTGTTGTGGTGTGCGTGTGCGTGTGTGTGGTGTGCTGCGCGTGCGCGTTGCGTGTGGTGCGCGTGCGCGTGTGCGTGTGCGTGCGTGCGCGTGCGTGCGTGCGTGCGTGCGTGCGTGCGCGTGCGTGCGTGCGTGCGCGTGCGTGCAAGGCGTGCGTGCGTGGTGGGTGGGTGGGTGGGTGGGTGGGTGTGGTGTGTGTGTGTGTGTGTGTGTGTGTGTGTGTGTGTGTGTGTGTGTGTGTGTGTGTGTGTGTCTGTGTCTGTGTCTGTGTCTGTGTCTGTGTCTGTGTCTGTGTCTGTGTCTGTGTCTGTGTCTGTGTCTGTGTCTGTGTCTGTGTGTGTGTGTGTGTGCGCGCGTTGTTTGGTGTGTTTTTGTGAGTGTGTGTGTGTGGAGCAAAAAAACAAAAAATCAAAACAAAAATCACATAACTTCATTTGGGGGGTTTATTAATCAGGGCCGGCGCACAACATAACTTTAATCGGGGGGGGGGGGGGGGGGTTTAATCATAGGTCGACATCACGCCTCGAAGAGTTGACGTGGAAACAGTCAGTAGCTCAACTATGTTGATACATTTAGGTCGGACTGCAGTTGTGGGGTTATGGCCCTCAGTTCTCGGAAGGAACGGGAGCGTTTTGAACGTCGCATGATCTAGCTGGACAATCTCTTGATGTCGGATGAATTCCGCGCGCCACGCACCAGAAGACCTGTTGATTCCCCGACTCTTTTTGAGTCCTCGATCGATGGGCTCGCGATGTTGATCGGACAAAATCCAGGGACGCGGATCATTGATCGGTTGTGCTCAATGAGCAAGGCATTGGGGTCCAACTGACTTCGCTTTGGGCACATGCTTAAGGACCGGCTGTTCGTATCAGTTTGGTTTTTGCCAGTTTCATATGTGTATCCTTCTGGGGTGACACAATCTAACAGGGACAAATAGTTGGCACCGTGTGCCGTGTGATATCCAATCAAAGACCGCCTTTGCAATGATGGTTTGGAGTAGCGTGCAGTCACTCGATAGCCGTACCGCCAAAGTTGGATCAATCCCCCCCGTCGGGTACCACCGGTCTGCAATATCACTTTGCTGGATGATCTCATCAACCGTTTTCAGATGCTTCCCCACATCAGGAGTCCCTCTTAGGGAAAAGGGGGCTTTGCAGCTGTTTTCGGAACTCATGATGGGGAGTTGAGCAACGAGCTGAGACTATGGACACGCATCAAAATGAATGAAGCCACTTTGGATGGTCAAAGAAAACACAAATTCCCCAACCACTTGGTGGGGCTCTCTCATCCGATCACCAACAAAGTCCAAACTTGTGACATGCCCACACGCCCAATAGCGAGTCGGGTTTTTCGGTTCCTTCCTGTGCTCAGGCGAGTGGTCGAAAGCCATAGAGGCGCGGAAATTCGTTTGCCTTTCCGCGTCGGTGGCCATGTGGATGTCAGGCTTTCAATGACCCATCGGTGGCAAAATACCGAGGACCTGGGCGTTGTATGCCAGGTCTCTGTGTGGAAACGCAAGGAATCTTCCAACGGGTCATGGAGGCTTCAGGCTTTCTAAAAAATAGGGGGGTAGCCGGGTACCTATGTTGGGCTGTGCTGAAAATTCCACACCAGTGGAAGGCAACTTCTTGGCCTGCGCACCAGCAGGTTGGGGGTCCAACACTTTTTTACAGATGCGGCGTTTGTCACATGGCAAACTCTGCCTCCAGATGCCTCTTTGGCCCTTTCGGCCTTATGCTATGGCCTCCAGCCTCTGCTCTCTTGCTGGAGCTCTGTCTTCGCTAGTCTCTCCATGCTTTTGACCTCCCACTTTCTAGTTTTAGGGCCCACCTTGCCTTTGTCTTCACTGATCAGCCCTTCACCTACTGGTTCTCCGGTGGCTTAGAAGCTCACCCTCTTTTCCAAACTTCAACTTCTCCAAATCTTAATCTCTTGCAATAGTCTTCACTTAGAGGCCGTTGCGTAGCCAGCTTCCACTGTCGCAGCCGCTCCTTGTCTTGAATCCGAAGCACACCCGCTCAAGCGCACTCGCTCAGCACTGCACGCATGCCTGCCAATGGTAAGCACGGTCGCGCTCTCCCTTAAGAGCATCAGCTCGCCACTGCACGCAGGCCGGCAGGCCTGCCAGGTGCCGGGATGAGCTTCAACATCGTTGCTCAAGCTAACAGCAATGACCAAGGTTGAGTAATTACAGTCGCAAGAATGCATTTGGACAGGGTCAATCCGAGAGCTGTCTCAAACCTGCGTCTTTTTCAGGATCCCTGCTCCAAATCACTGTATCAATTGTATTGTGGAGGTTCCCCTTGGTTTTGGTTAGTGTAGTTCTGAGACTACAACATCCATGTACGTGCTGACTTAGATCCAACCTGAAGCCATGGCAAATGCCCAAGTTTACCATTCGGCTGACACGGTCTGGGTTGACCCTTGTCCTTTTGTTTTTTGGTTAGTTTGGTTAGACATAGATGGGTTCCGCTGGCTTTAATTCTATGCACCAGGGCCACTTTCCCAAAAGGTCATCTCTGGTTATATAACAACCACCGGCTCAAGCAGCCCAACTCGCAAACATATACGCACGAAAGATAGGGATGAGTGAGGGAATGGGCCATTCCCATTCGCCGGAGGTGGGCCTCTGGAGCACACCATCGTTTTCCTCGCAAAATTGTTCCGAGACGTCTGAGACCGGCCGCGGCGGCGCGGCACGGCGCGCGGAGGGCACGTTGCGAACGAGTCCGGAGCCCTCACGGGAATGGACCAAATCTCGATGTTCCGGTCGGATGGCTCCGGTTTCTGGAGTGCTGATTGATCCGCGTTTCATTGTTTGGATTGCAGTGGCAAGACGCGAGGCTTCTCAAGTTGAATGTAAGTTCAGGTACCCCTGAACTGGTTGTTTGGATTGCTGGCTTGTGACGCGTCTGTCAATGAGCCCTTGCTAAGTTATTCAGCTTGACTTATCAACAGGGATTTGACAAACATGTCTGCCATGTGGTTTCTCAAGTGCCATGCAACGGCCACTGCCCAGAAACGATGGGGGAGACAAATCCCTCATCGTCTGGGTCAACGCTGGTCCCTTCGTTGCGCAATTTGGTGCACTGTGCTCCTTCGAATCGCAGCTTTGCCCTCTGAGATTTCAATTGTCCTGTTGGAAATAATGTTTGTCGGAAACACTGTTAGTTTGTCCTGTTGGACATAATAATTTCAATGTGCGCTCAGATTTGTTGCAATGTGAAATTGTTTGTTTCAGAGCAATCTTGGACGGGCTCAGACTTCGGAGGAGTGCTCCCTTCCCTGCGCCCAAAACTGGCCAGGTCTGTCCGTGAACCCAGGGCCGCCACGCTACGTGATGGTCCTTTTGGTTCGGCCCAGGCACACTTAAACTGCTGTGCTTGGGCGCTAGGTGTTGCCGGGCCAAAAAAACGAAGACCACAAACACCAAGATTTGACCCCCGGAATCTTGTCAGGCCTGACCACCAAACCACCGGGCGCCAAACCACCAAGAGGGAAGCTAATCCGAGCGCGGGATGCTCACTGCCTGAGTTCATGAACTTTAAACTTTTTGAGAAGACCATTTTAGTGGTAAACAAAAGTTTGGACTTTTTTGGGGCCATCCACTCAGCCGGTGAGGATGGATGCGGAGCCAAAGCTGCGAAACGGATGCCGCAGGCCTCGCACAAGGAGCTGAAGGCAGGCCAGCAGCTGAGGGGCCTCACGGATGAGTTCCCGCCCTTGGCAGGCCTAGGGTGGCTGGGTTTGATTGGGTTGGGTTGGGTTTTGTTGGGTTTGGTTGGGTTGGGTTGGGTTGGGCTGGGCTGGGCTGGGCTGGGTTGGGTTGGGTTGGGTTGGGTGGGGTGGGGTGGGGTTGGCCGGCTGTGGTGGCTTTGTGCCTTTGCTTGGCTTGGCTTGGCTGGCTTTGCTCTTTCTTGGAACAGGTGTGCCACCGGGTGACAATTAACCCAGGCAACAGTGCAGTTGGGGGAATCAAGTTTGTTCCGTTCCAGACCCCTGTGGGGTCGCTTCCTGCAGGGGAGGTAATTGGTGGACACAAATACCTGAATGATGTCCACGCCGATAGGTTTGTCTCATGTCGACTTATTGTTTCGAAGGTGCTCGGCAATGGTTTGCGCCATGACTTGAGGTTCATGCCTATTTATGTTTATGAGTTGGGCCCTCCGAGAGGCAGTGGTTTTGGGTTTGGTTGCTTTCGAAGGGCGCTATATCGATGTTACCCAGTTTTGCGCATGCCCACATGGTTGGCCAGCTGCCCAAGGTATGTTCCCTAAAGCAACATGGCTGGCCACTTAAGAGGGGAGGGCTATTTATTTTGGGAACTTCCCCCGTCTTTTTAAGGATTCTTTCCCGGATTTTCCCTTCTGGCTTCTTAGCTTGGCTTTTGGCCTTTGTCTTCTTGGAGTCTGGGCTTTTTTGGTTTTGGCTCGTGGCTTTTTGGCTTTACTTGTTGTGGCCTCTGTGGCTTTGGCTTTCCGCATCAGCATCACCAGAAATGCCCCAGAACGCCTTTTGGCTTTTTGGTTGGTGGCTTCTTGCTTCCCATGGTTCTGTAGGGGGGGGCTGCACCCCCCCCCACTCCCCAGTCCCCACGCTTCTTCGTAGGCAACGAACCCCAATGAATCCAACGCCACCCTAAACTCACGTTTTGGCCCAAAACCACCCTAAACCAACCCTAAACCACCACGAACACCACCCTAAACCGCCACTAAAACTAGAACCAACCTTAAAACCAACCCTAAAAGCCAACCTTAAAGAAACCCTAAAGTAACCTTAAACCAGCAAGACTCCCTAAAGAAAACCCTAAACAAACCCACTCTAAACCAGCAAGAGACTATCCCTCAACCAACTCTAAACCTACCCTAAACCAACCCTAAACCCCAAACACCCTAAGCCAATCTCGAAACCCACCCTAACCCCACCCAAACCAACCCTAAGTCCGCACTCAGTTTGTAATATTCTGTATTGATGCTGGTTTAGAGTGAGTTTGTATGATACGATCCGCACTAAACCAGCACAAAGCCATTGCTGATAAGCCTAAAACCACCCCCCAAACCACCCCCACTAAGCAAACCCTACAGCCCCCTAAAGCAACCCCAAAACCAATCCCGAACCCCCCGGGCACCAGCAGTAAATCTAAATAAACCCGCTCTAAACCCACTCTTAACAAACCCAAAGCAAACACGACCAACCGCCCCCTACCCCCCAAACAAACCAAACCAAGATCAGACTAAAATCCCACCTGAACACAACCGCGGCCTAAACCAACTCTAAACTCACCCTAAACCAGCCCTAAACCCCTGAACCAACCCCAAGAAGCCCACCATAAACCAGCACTAAATCATCCCAATACCGAAGCGCAGCCACTCCCAAACTTGCCCTATACAAGCCTGGAACCCACCATCAACCAACCCTAGCCAACCCACACCCACCCTAAACCCCGGCCTAACAAATCCCACTTGCAATGCTGAGGATGTTGAAAAGGATGCTGCCGAGTTAAAACGATGCCGGGATGTTGACAGCGATGGCGCAACACGAGTCAAAGCAGAACCAAGGGAGATCGCACCTGCCAGTTCCAAGACAGAAAATCCGGGAAAATTCCCAACACAAAACGGGAAAAAATCCCAAACCAAATCGGGACCCCTTTAAGAGGTCTGGCCCACAAAGGGGGTTGGGATCCTAGGAGTGGGAAAGGGATTCAACCTTCACCGCATTTACCTCCTTTGCAGCAGCATGTAATTCGAGAAGGGACAATCAAACCTCACGACAAGCAGCAACAGCTTTTGTCCTTCGAAGGAGGCCTTTTGAGATGACTGTAGTTTGCCGAGCCTCTACTGTCACTGCTTCATAGATTTAGAGAGGGGTGGTGCTCGCACACAACGGGCAGCGGGACAAGCGGGCCAGGTGCCGTGCAAAACATCGGCGCCAGCATGTCAAATCTTTTGGACCGGTACCAGGAAGTTGCTGAGGCGCGTGATGGCTCGCTTTAGACACGTTTGATTGCTTGCTTGCCTTGCTTTTGCTTTGCTTTGCTTTGCTTTGCTTTGCTTTGCTTTGCTTTGCCTTGCCTTGCTTTGCCTTGCTTTGCTTTGCTTTGCTTTGCTTTGCTTTGCTTGCTTGCCTGCCTGCCTGCCTGCCTGCCTGCATTTGTGCTTGCGTGCTTGCTTGCTTGCTTGCTTGCTTGCTTGCTTGCTTGCTTGCTTGCTTGCTTGCTTGCTTGCATGCTTGCCTGCCTGCCTGCCTGCCTGCCTGCCTGCCTGCCTGCCTGCCTGCCTGCCTGCGTGTGTGCTTGCGTGCTTCTTGCTTGCTTGCTTGCTTGCTGGCTTGCTGGCTTGCTTGCTTTCTTGCTTGCTGGCTGGCTGGCTGGCTGGCTGGCTTGCTTGCTTGCTTGCTTGATTGCTTGCTTGCTTGCTTGCTTGATTGCTTGCTTGCTTGCTTGCGTGTTGTTCCTGTGTGATGGCTTCGTGTTGCTGTGCTTCTGGCTTCGCTCTTAGAATCCTTTTGACCATAAGTTTCCAGGCAAAGGCCTTCCTTTCACAACTAGGCCATTTGGACGTGACTTGCCTGTTGGAACCCAGGCTCTGAATAACTCTGAAGGCCACCGCGCCTTGGGTCGGGATTGCAATCACAAACAGTCACACAATAGGAAGACTGTTTTGGTGGTGGCTCAGTTTTCTTAAACGGCTTCTGGGATTCCAAACCGTGCCCATCACTTCCCCGTTTTTTGAGCTGCTTTTTTCTTGCGGAATATGATTTCAGGAAGTGAGACCCTCATTGTTGAAACCTGTTCTTGCTAGGAGCGCAAGAAGCTTCACAACTTGGTACTGGAGCTGAAGGGGAACATCCGGGTCTTCGTCCGAGCGCCTCGGTTCTTGGGCTTTCCAAGGGGCAACCGGTGGACACTCACTGGCCACGAAGGCTCCATTCTTGTAAGGAGCCTCCTGCGCATTTGGTGTGACTTCTCATCGTGAGAAGGGGCCTCGACGCTCCGAAAGATTATCTCATCCAAGAAAGCCTCCTATCACCGCCGGATCAAAATGCAGAGCGCAGCTCACCATTTTGATCGATGTGTTTGCTTGTAACAACAGCTGGCAGTGTTCTTCGCAGAATTTGTCACCATTGCGTAAAACACGCAAAGCTTTCTAGCAAGACTCCTTGCTTCAAATATCCAGGTGTTCTTGGTATTCTGTTGGACATCCTTGCCAGAAAAACGTTGGATGTATTTGGGGTAGGGCACTTTGTCGGCATTCTTGGGTTGTTCACGAGGCTGGCTTTGTGCAGATAGTGCAGGTGAGAACTGTGAACTCAAATTGTCTTGTCAGAACATGGGCCACTTTTCCTTGGAAATCGGAAGTTTTGAGTTATCTCCTTTTGAAGATCGCCCCGACCCGTGGCACCAGTTTTGCGGGAACCTCTGCCACCAGCCTCACAGTGATTTGGAGCTGAAAGCCATTGGCACAATTCATGACTATTGGTAGCTACTGACTAGACGACGCTTGAGGGGTTATCAAAGTCCAAAGCGATATGAACCATGACTCCGGCCTTTCGAAAGTGCACCGAGGGGGGCCGAACCTGCGTAGATGCAGCGAGGTTCCTGGGACCCCGTTTTGCGTTTTGCCCAGGTGCGGCCCATGAATGAGAAGGAGAAGTCAGCGGAAGCGAGTGGCAGGGGCCAAAGGGGCCGAAGCGAAACGAGCAAACTGCGATCACCGCCGCGAACCAGGTTTGTCTTTTTTTTGCACCTCCGGTTGAACATGCTTGCGCGTGGGCACTAGAATCTAACCCGGGGGGGGGGGGGGTTCGCGGTCCGAAACAGCTTGTTGAGATGCCCCACATGAGGGCTGCTTCCTTCTGATCCTGGCCCAGGCGAAGCCACCCTCACTTTCGCAGAAGACTTCAAGGCCGGAAGGTGGTTCTTCGAGTCGCAGCAAGGGACCACTACTTGTGAAGGTTTTTTGGCCTTCGGCTGTGCCGATTTTTTTTTTTGCTGAACCAGAGGTCGGTATTTGGGTGCTGCCTTTTTGATGGTTCCCCTCGGACGTGATTGAAACAACCGCAGACTCTTGGACATTCAACAAGAAACCGGCATAGAGAGGCCGTTTATTTCTGCTCCAACACTTTTGACACCAAATGGTCAACAAATCAAAGGAGTGTTCAGTTCCCGAGAACTTGGAATAATGGTGGAATCAACATCGATCTTTAGTTGATTGAGACTCATTGGGTTCCTTCCAAGTGACAGACAAAAGCTACAGTTTAGACACTTAACAGGGAATCAATATCAGCCTTCTGGTCTGAAAACGCCTGGCTTGGCATGAGCTGGTCATTCAAGCGAGTCGCTCATTACACCTCGCCCGAGGTGTCCGTGTACGATGGCAACCAGCAACGGCGGAAGTGGTTCGAGTTTGACAAGGCGACTGGACAAGCCCGAGCTCGGCTTGCCGTTGCATATTTTCCGTGGCCCGCAAAGTTGGCTGGTTCTAGTCTTGCCTGCAACGCTTTGTGGGGGCGAGATTAAAGCACGTTGTTTGTAGAGGTTTGGGTTGTGGTAATGTATTATTTGCTGATTGTGCAGGTAGTATTGCATGTATATTTCGATCATTAGAATGTTCATTTAGGTGAAATATTCTTAGCTCATTCATTGATGTATGCGTTTGGTTTCTTTCCGGGCCTCTCGGGCAGCCACTTCGGTCAGAGATGGAAGATTTTCCTCGCATTCGTCGGTATGCTGATGCCTCACTGCAAAAATGTATTTTTTATTGAGAAGCTGAGATCCTTTTTTCGAACCCGCCAGAAAAGGTCGCGATTTGGAGTAAGGGGTGCCCGGAATCTTCAACATGGCAGTTCTCATCGAACTATGCAGGAACATGCCACCCTGTTTGGTGAGAAAGCCGATGTATTCGGAGTGGATATTGGTTGGACGATCATTTGAGCGATCCTTGGTAATCTGGGACACCCCTATGTTTGCGCTTGAACACTTAGGCCTTTGACAGAGCCGATAGATCATTCGAGACTGTGGGTCCCGCCTTCTGTTTAGATATGATTAACATGTCGCGCCTGCAAATTGCCAGGGCTGCTACCCTTCATTCGAAAGAGATCCTTCTCATTCCTCAAAACACCACATACCCTTTGCGGCAACCAATATATACATATATATATATTATATATATATATATATATGGGCATGTCCTTTTTTGAGGGTACCCGTTTATTTTTTTGGGTGTTAGAGAACCAAAAGGACGCTTTTTTTTTGTGGGGGGGGGGGAGATAGCCCCACATTCTTAACTTCACGGGTAACGGTCCGCGTGCGGTTCCCGCTCATTGCCTCCGCCTCCTGGGACTACCTTCTTGTTGTCTGAAACGATCACAGGACCAAATGCCAGAATCGGTGGGGGAGAGGCACAGGGCCCTGTACTTCTAGTCTCATGGAAAAGTGCAAATTTCTGATTGGCTCTGTCATGGTTAGGCTCTTGACCAGACCTCCGACCTCCCTGCAGAAAATAGCCTTCATACAAACGGGAGGCCCTGCGGAAAAGCAACTCGGGCAAGAAGTTTCGCTGGGTCGGGCGGCAACCAGGAAGGCAAGAGTTTGTCGAGGTGTCAAGGTTTCTAGGATCTTATGTCAGGCTTTAGCTTTCGCGCAGCTCTCCATTTGTTCTGCAACCAATCTTTGTCTTTTGGACTGTTTGCAGCGAACAGCGAACAAGAAACTGAGGACTGCTTCGATCTTGCAGCAACATCTCAAAGCAATTGACTGCTCAGTTGTGGTTGCCATCAGCCGCAGAGAGTGAATTCACAAAGCGGCGATCCAAGAAGTCGTTTTTTTTTTGTTTCTCCAAGAAGTATTTTTTGTTGCTGGTCTCGAATCCGGTGGATTCTGGACTGCAAGTGATAAGTCTGCGGCTCCGAGCCGATTCCAGGAGTCCCCTGAAGATCAGCTTTTTGTGCCATAGGTTGATGCCCTTTAACGCGCAAGTTCGCGTGTCCTTTTTTTTAAGATGTGAATGGTAGCGTGTGCCCTTTGGGTTGGTTTAAAAGGGAAGCCGAAAGGAGGCCACCAAGCGGTTTGGTTGCGAGGCCTCAAAGCGTTGGTGTTCGCCAGGCCTTCCAGCCGAAATCTTCGCAGCAGGAGGTCTATGAGGAGGCCAAATGGGGGGACTGAGACTCACTGGCAGCCAAGGCGAATCGACCGGATCTGACCTTTTGGTTCCCCCATGGTGCATTTTGAGTCATGCCGCCAACGTAACTTCAATTTTTAGTTTTCAGGTCCATTGGGCAAGTGAGGAGATGGAAGGTTGGGTCTTGGAGACTCCAACGGCGGCAAGAACCATTGCAAGTTGAACAAGAGAACCTCGGCAAGCCAAGCACAGGATCCTGTTTGTCCAATGAGAAAGCTATTGGATCAAGCAAGAAGCTGACTCATGGTTTGAGGGGCTAGGTATGTTTTGGTCTTGTTGCTGGTACCTCGTGCAAAGCAGGGAGTCGGGCATCTGAAGGATCATTTCGTCGAGGATTTCGCCAATCTTAAGGGTTGATCTCACCTTGTTTTGAGAGCCCATGGTTCTTTTCAAGGCTCCAGCTTCTTTGGATGGTCATTGCTTCAGATAGATCCCTGGAAATGGGGGAGGCACATGGCCAACCGCATCAACATCCTCGAGCCAAGGGAAGCCTTTGGGTAAGCCTCTTGGAGGGGGCTGCTGATGGCAAGATGTATGCAGGAACCAAGGCTGACACCTCAAAGAGCTTCGTTTCCTTTCAAACTCAGATGGCTGTGGGTCAAAACCAATGATACTATCTTGGGGTAGGTGCACCACCCATTTTAGTTTTTTTTAGTGGGGATTGGAATGTTCAGTGGGGGTACGGGAGTTTGACCCATGGCCAGATCCGAAAAACAGGCTGCAGCTTATCCAAAAGTCGTAAAGACGGGCGCCCAGAAGGCGAAAAGCAAAGCCGCGCCGAGCGCGAGAGGTGAAGCCGCTTGCAACCTCGGTGCTGGATGGGTACAACGCCGCTGGGCCGGTGATTTCCGGATTTTTTCCAGCAGATGAGTGGGGGGTGTCAGTTTTTTGAGGTACCATTTTTGGGCTTGGGTTAAAGGGAAGCCAAAGGGAAACCAGGCATTTTTTGGAGGCAGACCCAAGTAGGTCCTTCTTGCTACATCTTTGAATAATGGACACATGTTCCCCACCCATTGGGACCCGATTTAGTCACTTCTCGAGTTCCTGGATGAAAAAGGAACCGTTCACTCGCTCAGATTTCGGCGAATTCGGACAGCGATTTGTCTGAATCTCGCTCCAAGCAGGACCACACATGTTAACTTTAGATTCTTTTCTGACACTGCCATATTCCTGGGAGTTTTGGCCATGCTCCAAAAGGAGGACCCCTGAGAAGGAAAGAATGACCAACGCTATGGCTAGAACCATCCCCGCGGCTGCATACAACACACATGCAGCCATGGCGATGCTTGGTGTCGACTATTTTGGGTTATCCCAGATAGGGTTTGGGCCTTCCGCGCATGCATGGAGATGCAGGTGTTCTCAACTATTTAAGCCTACGCAGCCTGTCAAAGATAGTTTTCTACGTCCTTCCCACACGCGTCCCCTTTGGGAAGAAGGGGTTGGCGGATTAGTCTTAGTCATTTCATTTGTGCCGAATGCATAACTGCTGGCCCAAATCTTGGTGTAGCCCATTGACTGATTGCCCGATCGACTGCACAACCGCTGGCCCAAACTGATCTGCTGCTGCTGCCGCTGCTGCTGCCTTGACATATGTCTGCAGGTGCTACAGGTAGCACACGGCAACAGCTGAGCTTCATTTCATGTTCCTGACTGCACACAATTGTGGATCTAAGTGCGATCCTGTCAGCAAACAAATTTCCGGGCCGAGAATCTCTTGTCACCGATGAAGCTTTGGATGGCATGAGATCACGAAAGTAAACAACTCGCTGGACATTTGCCTGGCCACATTTCCCTGCCGTGGCAGTGAAGTAGGATTCTTTGGATTGGAAGTTATGCAGCGTTTGCACACTTGGCCGTTCGCCTTTTAGTCGAACCCCTGCATTCTGCGACCCTGTGACTTGATGTCTCAAAGGTGTTCTCGGGTCTCGGGACGTAGTCCCTATTCACTGGGACAAAAAGAAAGGGAAGTTGACACATGGGTAGCTCGTGTTTTTGGAGGATACTCCTTTTTGGTTGGTTTTAAGGGGAAACGAAACGGAACACCCACCAGCTTGTTTTTGTTTTGGTTCCGTCCTTTTGGGCTTCAAAGCGCCCGATCCACTTCCCACGATGGCTCGAGGTCTGCATCTTCGCCTATGGCCAGACTGGCTCCGGCAAGACCTTCACCATGACGGGGAACGAGTCCAACCCAGGCCGGTGGGCGTGCAAGGTGCCGGCCAGGTCGCCCGACGGATGGCGTACCTTGTCTATGTGTTTTTCCCGAAAGCATGGCGAAGGGTTCTTCCGCTGGGTTCACTTGAGTTGTTCTCATGAGAGTCATTACAAGGTGTCATTGCAAGGAATCATCATCATGAAAGTCATTGCAAGGAGTCATTGCAAGGAGTCATTGCAAGGAGTCATTGCAAGGAGTCATTGCAAGGAGTCATTGCAAGGAGTCATTGCAAGGAGTCATTGCAAGGAGTCATGCAAGGAGTGCAAGGAGTGCAAGGAGTGCAAGGAGTCATGCAAGGAGTCATTGCAAGGAGTCATTGCAAGGAGTCATTGCAAGGAGTCATTGCAAGGAGTCATTGCAAGGAGTCATTGCAAGGAGTCATTGCAAGGAGTCATTGCAAGGAGTCATTGCAAGGAGTCATTGCAAGGAGTCATTGCAAGGAGTCATTGCAAGGAGTCATTGCAAGGAGTCATGGCAAGGATTGCAACTTGCACTTGACTCCTTGCACTTGCAACTTGCACTTGACTCCTTGCACTTGCAACTTGACTCCATGCACTTGCAACTTGCACTTGACTCCATGCACTTGGCTCCTTGCACTTGGCTCCTTGCACTTGGCTCCTTGCACTTGGCTCCTTGCACTTGCAACTTGCACTTAACTCCGTGCACTTGCGACTTGCACTTGACTCCATGCACTTGGCTCCTTGCAACTTGCAATGGCTCTCATGACTCCTTGCAATGACTCCTTGCAATGACTCCTTGCAATGACTCCTTGCAATGACTCCTTGCAATGACTTGCCTTGCCATGACTCCTTGCAATGACTCCTTGCAATGACTCCTTGCAATGACTCCTTGCAATGACTCCTTGAAACAAGCAAGGAGTCAAGTGCAAGTTGCAAGTGCAAGGAGTCAAGTGCAATTGACTTGCGAGGAGTTAAAATCTCTTCTTAGGGCGGCGGGGTAGTGCCGACGACACTACACGAAAATCGACCCTCTGCGGGGATCGGCGTGGTCGAGGTGCAAAAACCCATGGTTTTTTGCGATTTCTGCGGCTCGCGCGACCCTCTGCGGGGATCGGCGTGGTCGAGGTGCAAAAACCCATGGTTTTTTGCGATTTCTAACCTGCTCGCGCGACCCTCTGCGGGGATCGGCGTGGTCGAGGTGCAAAAACCCATGGTTTTTTGCGATTTCTAACCTGCTCGCGCGACCCTCTGCGGGGATCGGCGTGGTCGAGGTGCAAAAACCCATGGTTTTTTGCGATTTCTAACCTGCTCGCGCGACCCTCTGCGGGGATCGGCGTGGTCGAGGTGCAAAAACCCATGGTTTTTTGCGATTTCTGCGGTGCTCGCGCAACCCTCTGCGGGAATCGGCGTGGTCGAGGTGCAAAAACTCAAGGTTTTTTGCGACTTTTGTTGTTCGAACTGGTCCTCGGGAGTTGTCTCGTGGTTCGCGCGCCTGCTCCCGGAACCGGCGGGTCGCGGGTTCGATTCCTCCCTGGTCCGCGGGCGGGCGTCGCAAGATGCAACTTGCATTTTACAGCAACTTGCGCAGAGCAACTTGCGCAGAGCAAGTTGCACAGAGCAACTTGCGCAGACCAACTTGCACCGACCAGTTTGCGCAGAGCGCCTTGCCTAGAGCAACTTGCGCAGAGCAACTTACGCAGAGCAACTTGCACAGAGCAACTTGCACAGAGCAGCTTGCACAGAGCAACTTGCAGGGAGCGCAATTTGCACAGAGCAACTTGCAGGGAGCCACTTGCAGGGACCAACTTGCCGGAGCAACTTGCGCGGAGCAACTTGCGCAGAGCAACTTGCACAGTGCAACTTGCGTAGAGCAACTTGCGCAGACCAACTTGCACCGACCAGTTTGCGCAGAGCACCTTGCCTGGTGCTGTCTCGCGCTTGCTTCACGAAGTGTAGGGAAAAAGAACGCATCCTGCAGCGTTGGGCCGACCTCGCTTGCGATGTTCTGCTTTCGGGCCAACCGTGGTCTAGTTGACTTTTTGGGTTTCCTTAATCTTTCCTTGCCAGCAACAAGTTGATAAGTTTTTGCAGGTTCTGTCAGTCTGGCCCAGTAAGTGCAGGTGTCTTCTGTTGAGGGTGTCTTGTTCAGGGTTGGTTGAGGAAACCAACAGCCCACCCCCACCCCAATTTTGTGGGTCCCCGAAAGCAAGATAAGCCCAAATGGGCTGGAAGGGCAATCTGGATGGACGGTCCTCCGCCCCTTTGGTCTTTGGTGTTTTCGAAGATGCAGTGCTTGGAAGCTGAACGAGGTTCAATCCAAAGGATTCCGTACTGTATGAAACACTCACTTTGGCGATTTGGTAGATGGCACGATTCCTGCCCAATATGGCTATGAGTTTGAATAGGGATCTCTTCACGAGTGGTTGGAGGACTTTTCCATCCCTACCAAATTATGATGTCCAGGTCCTTGATTATATACACCCATAGTTTATAGCCTATAATGCATATATATATATACATATATATATATATAGTGACATATATATGTGTACACATTACAACCTCATACACCTGCTGTACAGCAATCGCTAGGTCTCAACACCCGGGTGCTCCGAGAGCTCTTCCTCGTCCGAGAGCAGCGGAAGCAGGCGGAAGATGTGGAACCCGGAGGTTCCCCTTTCAAATGGGCAGGGAGTGGTTTTTGAGGCGAGAGGTACCCTTTTTACATATGTTTGGAAACCCAAAGCAAACACCCTAAGCCACTATTGGGGTCCGAATCGCCATTTTGACGAGCCATACCCGCTGCGTTGCGCCGAACGATGCAAATTCCTCTGGCAAATGAGTTGGATGCCATCGTGGCTCTTGTGAGCCGACTTTGCTCCAAATCCTCCGAATGCGGTCACGGAGCTAGTTCGTGCATGCCGCTTGCCGAGGAACAGCGACGGAACAAGCATGAAACGTTGGAATTGCTTCATACCGCCTTTCTTATGTCTCAGCCAATTGTTGAGCAGGGCTTATTGAGTCAGGGGCTTTCTGAGACCTGTCAAGAACATATCCAAGAAACCGAGTTCGTCTTGACCACTCCGAAACCAACGGCTTGGTTACATGTTGACCTTGAGCCATGAGGTGGGAGCTGGTGAAACGGAAAGGGGACCAACACGGAAAGTCGGATCCCTCTGAAAGGGGCTGCTTGTCAGTGCTAACCTGGCTTGCGTCAAATGTTCGTCCCTTCCGTTGTGCGACAAATGATTCTCCGGGCCTTTGCTCCATGGCCAACTCGGAACAACTGCCTAGTGGTCTCGTCTCTGCTTTTCGCGGCTTTGACAGCTGGTCAGGAAGTGGAGATCAACATCTCTTTGTCCGCAGGAGGCTCAGTTGGACTGGTGAGGGTCGTCAAAAGCCGCGGTTTCCTTTGTGGTGGTCCCTCCAAAAAGCATGAATTCTACAAATGGAACATAGCAAAGAAATGGGTTTTTGGAGTGGATGGCATGGGTTTTCGGTGTATGTGCCAATCATTCGCAGCTTGCTTCCGATATACTCGCTCTTTGAGCATGTCCATGAGGGATTCTATGCACTCGGTTTCTTCGTCTTGGTCGGGGCGAGACCGCTGCAGACTGGCAAAGGTTACGGAGATCTACAACGAGATGATCAAGGACCGTTGCGATCAACTCATCTCACCAGGGAAAGGCCAGCCAGCCATTCAGATCTTATCTCCACTGGCATTGGACCAACCTGGCCAGAGCCAGATGGGCCCTCCAAGGCGCGACTCATTCGGCCGTCTGCGGGCGGGCAAGCATTGCACAACAGCTGCCTGAGATCCCACTGATATGTCCAAACATGCAAGTCGTGTTTTCTGCTTTGGAGTAGTCGTTTGTCGATTGACTTGGGAGTGGTTCAAGCCCTTTTCTGAAGCGACAAAGCCCTTTCAGGAAACCCCAACAGCAGTTCCCCCCCCCATTTGGCCTAGGTCTTCCTTGTGGCTACCCTGTAAACCGACCACACTTTTGGTCGGGACCGAACTTTGGCGCGGACTTCCAGGACCTCTTCAACCCAGACAGCGCCAAGAACAAGAAGCTAGACGCCGCGCCCTCGGTCCCTCGCGGTCCGAGTTACCGAGGGCACCTTTTTGGGGCTCTCACTCGCAGCCCTCGGGCACCACCCATCTTTTTGGTCTGCTTGTGCTGGTTGGTGAAACCGCCACTGTTTTTGGTGTATTGTGTTCCAAAGGAACCGGTAGATCTTCTGGCCTGCACATATCCATGATCATGAAAGAAGAGGTGGCCCTAGCCAAGGTAAATTTGTGTGCAACTGTGCGGGCCAGCTATGCTGGTTTCTTTGTTCGGCTTCAGACATAGCCAATATGTACTCCCTTTCGCTTTTTCCGCGTTGCCGGTTTCCTCTTTGCGTGTTTTCTCCATTATCTGGTTGAACAGGAGTTTTGATGCCCTGCAATCTTTGCCGGTGCTCAACATCCGTCAAACACCGATTCACCGATTTACACTTCTGAACTCCACCACAGGACTCTAAAAAACATGTGACAAAATCTAGAGGTCTGCCTGCATCAAGATCCGAAATACGCCATCAAGCGTCACTGGCACAAGACGAGGGGTTTGGGAATGTCCACAGAAATCCGGCGGTTCATAGAGGTGGTTCCCTCCTTCCCTGAGAACCAGCCAGTTGCGACTGCAACGGAGTCGCAACCTAGGTGAAGCAGAACCCGGACGGCACGAACACCGTGCAGCGAGCCCTAGCCGTCTTGCGCATGCTCCGCAATCAAGCATAACAAACGAAAAACACATCGTCGTGATGATGGAACTTTGAGGTCTCTATGGATTGGGAGATGGTACCAGGCTTGTTTCACCCTACCCACCAATTGGTGGTTTTTCTGCCCGGTGCTTTGGATGTCAGGGGTAACCTTCCTCATTTGGTTTCGAAAGGTAGCGGTGGGGGGTCAAATCCCCTGTATAGCTTGCTGGTGCTCGGTAGGGAATGATTCAGGGGAATGAACCTGGGGTTTCCCCTTCCCACATTCCCTGAGCTACCTCCAAATTGGTGGTTTGGATTGGTGGTTTGGGATTGAACCCCTCCTGGCATCCAAACCACCAAACTAAACCACCAAGTAGTGGAAAGCTGATTCCCTGCCTATTGAACCAGGAAGATAAGTTCCTGTTAGATTTAGGACCAGCAAAGTGGGCAGGCCTGCCATGCCCCGAACACAATTCGCGTGCTTCGTTGTGCCTGTCTTACATTTCGTTACAAGTGAGTTGTTTCAACGGTTGATCAACTAACTGGCGGTTTCCCTTGAAACTGCCACTTTTGGAGGTTCCAAAAAGGGAAATGGCTCGGACACCTGGGTTTCCTTGAAAATGTCGACACCTGGGTTCAGATGTCCTGAGCTCGAATCTCAAGCTGAGCTCCCAGGAGTTGGCTTTTGCATTCTCTCACCTCTCAGGTGTCCGGTTCTTGTTGGGGGGATGGGAAACCAAGCCGAACCACATCACAGGCCTTTCAGTGGGAAGCTGATCTCAACCTTTGGGCCACCTCGCACCCTAGGCCGGGTCTCACTGAGCGGGCCGTGACCAGCGTGGACCAGGTGCTGGAATACATGAAGGAGGCGTCGATCGAGAGCTGACGCCTCTCGCACAGCGATGCGTCAAAAAAAGACACACCCACTTGGATGTGTGACAATAGCTGACGAGTGGAGAGCTATAATTTACTTGGCCCTGAAACACTGTTGGTTGCCTGCGCGGATCACCTTTTAATGTCAACTTATGGCAACAAAGAAGCACAAAAAAGTGTCCAATCCCCTGCGGCACTAGGAAGGAATACTTTCGAAATGGAAGTCAAACCCTTGGTTTGACTTTGAGACTGAGAATGGTTTTTGCCACCAACTTCCTTGCTTGGAACTAACCTTGGTCCAAGTGACTTAGAAACTGCAGACGGCGTAGCTTTTTAAGATGCTTCTGGGTAATCGCCAGCTGCACGGTGCGCTTCCCCAGAGAGTGACGGATTTTCCGAACTCTTGAAATGAAGCTACAAATGGTTTAATTGGGAATTGAAAAGAAATGTCAGATTTCTCGAGAAAAGACGGACCACCGGCCAGTTGAAGGCATTCCTTTAGGTTTGTCACATTACCCCAGTGGTGTGTCTCTCACTTTGAGAGGCTTCGACGTGCACGCCGTAAGTTTGGCTGCCCCCATGGCAGGTGAACAAATCCTCTCGATCTCTCCACAAAAAAAGCAAAACGCAACGAAACAAAATACACAACAAATTAAACATGCACTCCCAATGGACAAAGGCCAGGAAGGCGTCAACTCCATGGCTGCGAATCGATTCGCCAGGCGCAGTCCAACCGCACGGTGATGGCTACGGACGGGGGAGCCAAGGGCACTTCGAGGGCGCTCGAGGGAGGGGAGCGTTGAGGTCCTATTGAGAAAATTGCGGGCAACCTTTCTCACATTGGGCATGGCCTGGCGTGTTTCCACCATGATATATTATATATACATATAAATCAGGCGAGTGGTGAATGGTCTTCTCAGCTTTTGATCCACGTTTGATCAAGGCCCCGGCTTAGCCATGTAGTTCCATGACCTTTGCGCAAGCCATAATTGGATATCCAGATGGACGAAGAAATAGCCAGGTCAAAATCAAAGTCAATTGGAAATGGTGCAGGGAGCAACCACGGCACAAGTCAGGACATGAACGACGAGTCTAGCCGCTCGCACAGCATTGTGCAGGCACGGGCAGCTTACATGAAGCTGAATCAGAATTGCCTGCCCAAAGCGATCGACCTTTTGGTCCTGCATTTTTGGTCCTGCATTCTCTCGCTTGCTAAAAGCTGACCTTTTTGACCTTTTAGAATCCCTTTTCGTGCATTGTGTCCATTTTTAAGTCATGGCCCCAACAAGTCAACCTCTTATTTCTGATTCCTTTGCGCAACTGAGCTTCAGGTCTTGTGGTTTCAAGCGAGTTCAATGATTCCACCCTGGCTTGTGCGAGGTGAAGACCGTGAACGTCAGGATCCCAGTCAAGCAAGGCAAAGCGATGGGATTGAGGGGGGGGTTGGACTCATGGGCTCATAGGGCTTGATTGGATCTCAATCCCTGGGGCCTCTGGACACCCTTTGCGCCTTGGTCAAAATTCGGGATACCCAGGTTGGACCCTTGTACAAGGAACAGCCACCGCATTTGTGGTCCAACAAGCGCGAGGTCACTATGGTCATGGTCCTTGTCCGCAAGCCCAACCAACTTACCGGAACACGTTGGCTCTTATCTTTTAACCAAGCACAAGTCTTTCAGAATCAGGCTATCGTTTCAGACTGGAGAATGGTGCCAGCATGTAGCCACATCATACTTTTAGTTGTCTTGTTGCTTGTGCCAACCAGCAGCTTTCAACGCGGGAGCTTGGAAGGCTAGTTTGACCTTTGCACAAATCCCCCAAGAGGGAATCTTCTTTACACACTGTTTTGTCCAGCTTCTCCGCCGCCTCAACCTCAGTGCATCGCTTAGGTGAATCGGAAGGACAAGACCCAATATTTGGGGAAGATCAACCTCATCGATTTGGCCGGCTCGGAGAACGTGAACAGGTCGGGCGTTCAAGGCGCGGATACGAGAAGCCCTGCCGATGCGTCTCGTGCCTCTTAGAGCCAGCTTCGAAGCGCCTTCTTTGCTCTCGTTGGACTGAAGTTGTTGGCGGTACTGGAAGCAAATCAGGGCAGGCTGCTCCTATCGGTGCGACATCAATGTCAAAACGGTTTCAGAGACTGAGATAATTAACCTAGTATGACACTTATGAAACGCGCCATTTGTGGATTCGACCCGCTTGGACACATTTGTTGCGGCCAACTGCCGTGCTTGTCCCTAGGTTATGGGGACAGCACGGCTACCCACTCAGACCTTCTGTGGTGTCCTGTGCTTTGTGTGGAAGCACAGTTTTCTCCATGTCTGGTATGGTCAAGAAAGCCATCTGCTTGTGTTGGGATGGTCTTGTACCCAGAAGCTTAGACGCCCATTGTACGGGTTCCTAGTGAGGGAGACATGACCACATAAGGAGTGTTGACTGCACACGTAGCTCGAGCAATTCCTTGTGGTCCGCCGCTAAAGGCGCGGTGCGTTTTGAGCTAAGGAACCATATCCCCCTTGAAAAAAGCAACACGTCGAAGGTTACCTTTTGTCCCCACATGCAACCGGCAGGTCAGGGCATGCGGGAGGCGTGCCGGGTCCGGGTTGGTGGGCTGGTGCAGAGGCTGTGGTCAGCTGCCCGAATGAGATCGGAACCCTTGCGATTCATCAGAAACCAACATGAAATCAAGGAAATTTGCCAGGCTAGTTGCAACGTGTCCAGATGTTTCATTCTGCGAGCTTGATGGCTTTCTTGAATTGATGGAGTTGGTAAGTAGGGGGATGTTGTTTGCCTTTCAATGGTCAAGAATTGAGTTGCAATAGAACTAGTGCTTTTTTGGCCGGAGAAGCAGGATATGCATATTTTTGCGAACTCAGGGATTCAGACAGGTGTCGGGCTCGCCTGGTGGTTGTTTTCCCAACCACGACTCGTAACAGAAGCGTCCTGGCACACGAGGCACAGAGACACCGCACCGAGAAGACCCTCTTTTTGTGCATGCCATTTTTTAGGGGACCACCCCCCCCCCCAAATATATATATATATATATATGGTGGATTTCCTTGGGTTTCCCTGTCAACCCACAAAAAAAGATACCAACATAGACACCCGTTCTGCAACAGGCGCAGAACATCAACAGAAGCCTCTTTGCTCTGGGTGATGCACTGGCCTCAGCGACCGGGCAGCCGGTGGCAGCTATGGTCTCAGGATGATGGACTTCAAGTGAGCCACAATCAAAACCCGGGTAGATGGTTAGTAAGGCACAATCCCAACCATACATGGCTGCGCCTTCTTGATTCTTTACATGGTTCTGGATAGACTATGTTGATATTACCGGGTTTTGATTGAGACTCAAGTAAGAGACCAAGGGGCCCAATCACGTGTTGGCTCAGGGAACAGCAGGGTGTCTCTCTGTGTGTGTGTGTGTGTCTCTTCGAGTGTACCCTTTTTGGGTTGGTTGAAAGGGAAGCCAAAAGGCACACGCCAGATTCGTGGGGGCTCCTCTACGTCGCATATCTTACCGGCAAGTAGAGAAAGCAGGGTGGGCAGTTGGTTGAACCGTTGAAAGGGTCCTCCAGCAACTCACTGGAGAAGCAGGAGGCACTTCATCTCAAAAACGGCCAGTCCACAAATCAACCTTTTGAGTTCTTGTCAAGGGCTGGATGAAATAGAGGACGCTACCGGCCAGTCTGCATTGCTTTTTGTCTCAAAATTGAGGTCCCCCAACATGGTTGGTTTTTCCCTTTGCCCGTGAAAACAACCGCCAACAGGGTACTGAGCCTTCACAAAGAGACAGACCCAAATGGTAGAAAAAGGGTAGACTTGCATTTACTCAGCCGATAAAATTGGGCACCGGCACCTGAGGTCATTGCCTCCTTGGTCTCCAAAAATGGACACGTTCCGTACAGGTCGCTTGGTTGCAAAAGGTTTGCCAGTGGACTTTGCACAGGGACACATACACACACACACACACTGTCTTGGCGCTCCTTTCGTCCCCTTCCTTCCTTCCTTCCTTCCTTCCTTCCTTCCTTCCTTCCTTCCTTCCTTCCTTTTTTCTTCCTTCCCTCCTTCCTATGGGACAATCATGTTGGTTGCAAACAGCAACAATCGTCCTGCGTTCACGTGCTAGTCCAGGAATTTGTGCGTCTACTGAAGCTCTTCTGGTCCAGAGGAGACCTTGTCTGGAGCCAAGGAATTCCGGCCTGTCTAAGAACCGTTCAGGGATGTGTGTTTCTTTTTCCGGGATCATTTTGCTCTGTACAATGAATTCGTTGTTGTTTCCCTTTGAAGCAAACGGAAAGTATTCTTGGTTCAGCCATTTAGATGCGGAGGGGGTGTTGCAAGCCGTCACTTTTTGGAAATCCTTGAGTATCAGGGTGAAAGTGGGTCGCCAATGGGGCAAGTCCGCCCGTCGGTGGCTTTCTTGGGAGGGGATCCCTGATCCCGGTGTCCGGCGCATGTTGACGCCCTGTTGTTGCGCCTTGTGATGGGAGGGTCAAAACCAAAAACCTTTCACGGTAGCGGAAAAATGGCGCAGCGATCCTGGTGTCCTTTTGGTTTCCCCTGAAAACCAACCAAACAGAAAGAGGTTTTCCCCCCAACAAAACAGCACACACCAATGTGTCTTGAAGGGGCTGGGAACTTTCAGGGTGCAACTGAGCAGTTGACCCTTGAAGCCCTGCTTTAGCGGCTAAGGAACTCGAAGCTCACCATGATGTTGAAGGACGGGCCTTCTCAGACAAACAAACTTGCAGGGATACCGCAAAAGCAGACGTATGGTTGCATATTTGCTCGGGCAATGCTTGTTTGACATGGTTTCCTTTACAGGGAAGCCGAGCGGTTTCCGCTTCCCGGGTATCCCCGCGAGTTGGTTTTCCCAACCTTGTGCTTCTTTCCGCTTCTTTCAGCATGATTCGCAGGGGATCGAAAGGAGTCCTGGGGGAATGTTGATCTCCGCAAAGAAACCGCAAAGGATGGTCGAGAGGAATTATTTCCTCATTGCCCACTGAGAACCGGCAGGTTACCCCAAGCATCTATATTTTGTGGATTGTCTTGGACAAGGCCCGGTTGCTCGGGGCTACGAGTCAGACATTCAGAAGAGAATACACATCTTCCACACACTATTATTTTCGTGGGTTTCCGTCTCCGACCTGGACCTTCTGTTTCGAGATTTGAGGAACCATTTCGCCAGGCTCGACACGTTTCTTGACTGACTCGCCCCTGCCAAATATTGCCGGCTCTGGTGTTCTGGTTGGATCTTTTGGGAAATCCTGGCTCACAAATCAGCAGGTGCAAGACCCACACCTGCCCCTTTGCAATTTTGTACTTCCCTTTCTCCAAATGCGCGTGTTTGCTTCGGATTCTGAACATGCCACAGGTTGATTTGGAGCAACTGGGCAACCCTGTGATCAACAACTTATGAATTCTGCCCCATGGATTGAGCGCCTGTTGTTTTTTGGGTGGAGGGGACATATGCCTGCTACGTGAGCTTTGACCAGGGGCCATCATCCCAACCAGACAAGGCGCAAGGTTCTGCATTTGTTTGGGGTTGTGGTGGATGTACTGTGGAAATGGGTCTTTTGGCCTCAGTTCCTGCTGAGGTTCCCAAAATCAATGCACATGATTGCAGACCGAAGAAGTCTCTCCGCCAGAAACCGGCTGCGCTTGTGGATCTTGCCTATTCCTTTTCCCCTGGCCCAAAAGCCTTTTCTTGGTGCTCCACCCTTCCAATATCCCGGGCGGGATCCAGGTTCCGGCCCCGTTTTTCTCTCGCCTGGCCCCACGGGCCTGCCGCGTCAGTCTCACAGCCTCAGGACTCCCTCGGCGGCGACTCGAAGACGCTGATGATCGTCCAGTGCTCGCCGGCGCGCCTCCACAGTTCGTCGCGAGACTCGGGGGGGTTCGACTGCGGGGAATGCGGGGACCAAGGGCCCCAGAAGGCGAGCGAAGGGGCTGTACCTCAAAACCAGGCTTTGCGTGGATGAATCGTGGCTGTGGGCTTGGCAGATCTGGCCCTACAGTCATGTTGGTCTCTTGCTCCTTCTCTAAGGCCTTCCTTGGAATCCTTTCGGGCTTTTCTGGGAGGCGACGCCAGTTCTGGAAGCATGGTCCAAAGCGACTCGACCCTTGGTTTTCGTGTTGTCTTTGTGCTGTGTGAGTTGCCTATGTAGCGAATCGGCAGGCCAAGATGATGATAGCATAGGCTGAAACACCGGTTTTCACTTGGGTGTGTTTTTGTTGCGCCTCGGCACCCTTAGGTTGGTTAGGGCAACCAAAGGGAAGCCACTCTTTGTAGGTTTTCTGTATTTTGACTCACTTTTTCCAGGGAAGCCGCTCTTTGTAGGTTTCCTGTATTTTGACTCACTCCGCAAGTTCCCGAGCTTGCTTTGTGGGAAGATCATTTTTGTTGCAAACAAGCAGTTCAGACTTTTTCCGGTCACTTTCCTCTCACGTGAGTTGACAATATCCCACGTTGCCCCCAAAATGTTTGGGGAAGGCGCAGACCAACGTCACGGAGACGCTGAGCTCGCTGACGTTTGCCTCCCGAGCGCGCAACGTGGAGTGAGGGCGCCCAATGAAGGGGCGCTGGTGGGTTTTTGGGTGCCCTGTCCACGTTGCATGGAACCACGGGTTTTCTGTTGGAGGACAATTCCATGGCAGTGGACAGGAGGGTATCTCCTTTTGGGGGTTGTTGTAAAGAAAAACCAAAAGGAAGCAATTGCCATTTTAAGGGCGGAACCCCCCTATTTTAGCTAATTTTGACATGTGCCCACCTGAATGTCCTGTTTCCGGATGAATTGTTGCATATCTTTTTTGTGCAGACGCCGGTTGGGGTAGTTTTGTCCAGCTGGTTGTCGGCTTTGACGGCCGGGCCTAGAGCCCATCCAAAATGCAGCGACACGACAGGGGGAAAAATCAACGAACGACTTGACACATGAAGGTTCGAGATTCAGATGGTGACTCAAATTTCAGGAGGTGATTTCGTTTGAACCGTATTTTGTAGAATCTAAGCCACTGAGTTGTTTGGGGGCACTCAGCATCAAATTTTCGTTTAGGGAAGGCTTGAATTGTTCCCCCAGAAATAATCAGTGATCAGCTTTTGGGGGCCACTAAAAATGGTGGACAAAACTTGGTTGCTGCAACGACCCCTCTGCAACAAGTAGTTCAACTTGTGGGTCCAATAGAAAATCCGACCTGTTTCATCCAAAAAGTTAAAGTCCAAAGGATCCGTTATCAAGCGGCAATAAAAACTCTGATCAGCTGAGTTGCCAACTTCTGTACGTCATGGCGTTCACAGAAACATGCCGCCATGCCTAACCGGAACTCCTGGTAGCTTCCTACCAGGCCGAGGCATTGGCTCCCTTTCTGCTGTGCCCTTGGCTTAGGTTCCATCACTATAGGGCAACACCCCCCTATTAATAGTGCGGATGGACGAAGCGCTTGCAAACCGAAAAGCAAATTGTTTCTGTCAGGAATTCTTAGGTGGCGAAATGGATTTCGCAACCGGCCACAGTAGGACGGACACTCCCCAGACTAACATGGAAGCTCCCAGAAGGCCTCTGTAAATGGAACCAAGTCTTTCAAAGGGGTTCTGGGAGCTTCCATATTAGCCTAGAAGATTGTACCCGCCAAAAACACCCGGAAGGTTTGGAAACCACGGTCTCACCAATTGCTTCTGAAGCTCGCGAGCTCCGTTGCAAATCCACGCGTCCGTCTGCACCAGCAGCACCTGGAGAAAGTTTCTTCGCCGGGCATATATAACGGGGCAATTGATTCGGTACGTCAGGCAAGTGGTTCGTAGGTGGATTGTCTAAACTCTCCGGCGGGCGAAACCCAAGCACCCTTCTGGTTGGTACTTGGTTTCTGGGTTTCAAGTCGTCAAGCCCAGTTTCCCAAAGAGTCGCTTCGGTGAGGATGCCCGCTCTCCGGAAGGAAGGGGTCTCAGTCATGGTCAAGGTCAAAGCACCGAAGAACGTCCGCCAAAAGAAACCTCCAGTCGAGTCACCGAGCGTCGCCGAGGCTGGGCAAAGCCAAGAAGAACGCCTTGCAGCCCAGACGCGGCCAGGGGGAGTCTTTCTTTGGAGAGATTCGGGACCTGTCTTCAGGGCAGTTCCGAGGGATTTCATTTGAGGGTGCCCGGTTTTTGGTGGGTTTTGAAGGGAAACCAGAAAAAACACCCACAATTCTGCAGGGTCCCCTAAAAGGAGAGAGACACCCACTTGGAGCTATTCCAGGAATGACTTCCTCGCCTGCCTGGAAAAGACTTGCTGGAGACAATCTGTTCAGCCAAACGGAGCTCACGTACTACGCTCAATGTTTGGAGAACTTCACCCTTTGAGGGTAAAAGACTTTGCGCTTCCAGCATCTTCAACGCGAGCCGCCCGCGTCAAGCAAGGTCAAAGCCGGCGACAAGGGCGACTGATCCAGCGCTTTTGGGGTCATTTCAATCGCGGAACGCCATTGAAGCCTGCCGCTTTTGCAGGGTTGCTTCAAACTCATTCAAGTGGTCAAGTAGAATAACATTCGTTTTTTTTCTTTTCTTTTTTTTTCTCGCGTCAGGCACTGCGCCGCAGGTGTCAGGGTCAACGGAGCAAGGAGCAACCCTGCGTGGTCATTTCCCAACCAAAAAGGCCTCCCTGGCCCCTCCAGATCACCACCAGCGAAGCATCAATCCCAGAAAGCAAAATACAGAGGACACCTGATAAAGATCAGGCAGGGATTTCTCTCAAACCCCTCAGCTCAGGGGGTTGTTGTTGGCAAACTTTGTCCGCCATGGTACGCACACAAACAGAGATGTACATTTCTAGTGTAGCTCCGTTGGATGCACCAGTCGCTGGGACTGGACGGTGTTAGCATGATTCTGGGGCAAGGACCGTTTATCGGCTTTGCACGCCTGATAGAAGCCTCCAAAGGCGAGCAGCTAGACCAAGTCGGGGAAGACTGCAAAACAAGACGCGCAATGCTACTGCAAGGGAAGAGCCTTGTCCTTTGCGGTGAGAGTGACATTTGCAAGTCATAGCCAGGTTCAAGATGACCTATATACTACCCGTGATTATATCTCTGTGATGGGTGGTCCCTCAGCTTGGCGATTCATGTAACATGCTGGAATTGCAGGGGAGTCCCACGAAAGCTCTAAGCCAACCTATGGGAGCGCCCCGATTTTGAGGAGTGGTTGGACTGCCTCGGGACATCACTTTGCACGTCGCGCGCCACGCGCCCGCCCCCACTGTCCAACGGGAAGACCTGTGTGGTCAGTGCAAACGGAGGTGAGCCACCTGAAAACGCCAGTTGCTGCTTGAAAGCCGATTGTGGGCTCTCATGTGAGCATAGCAGGTGTTTGGGTGTTAAGCAAGTGAAAGCCCGAAATCCCATAATCCCATTTGATGTGGCAACATGCATCCACGAAGCAGTCGCCAAATGCAGTTCGGGGTGTGGGGGTGACGCCAGGCACATGGAAGACGAGCTAGTTCCCTTGGCAGATTCAAAGAGCATCAATCACGCCTGTTGACCATGCCTTGGAAGTAAAAGTTTGCTTGCATTGGGTGTTAATAGAACATTTGCATTGGGTTGGTTTCTAATAGAGAAAGTAAATGCAACAAACGCACGTGGAGTTTTTGACTTGGAACCTTCAGAAAGGTTTCGTGACTCCGCTAGTCCCCGGGGGGATTGGCCGCCTTTCGCCCACGCCATGGGATGCGGCAGCAGTGCGGTCGGACCCCGAGGTAGCAGTGGTCAGCGGAGGCTTAACCCAAATCGGGGGGGGGGCAAGTTTGTTTGTAGTGTGACCACGGATGAATAACACCGTATCAATACGTCAATAGGGGGGTGTTCCCCTCGAAAAGTGAGGAACTCCCACCAAAAAGGGGACACCCCCCAATAAACAACCAGGAGTTTATTAATCCGGGGTTCCCAGCTACTTTGAAGGGTTGCTTTTGTCTGGTCAAAAACTCCACACTTCAAAAGCACCCGCCTTCCATTTGCACCAGAGGTGCCCGGGCTTCAACGTGCCCTCAAAGCAACAGCGGCCTAAATCCGCTTCGCACCAGTTGGTAGATGTTTTATCCCAGTATTTATAGAGTTTCATCCGTCCCAACTGGTGAACGGATTTTGTCCAGCGGCATTGAAATGAGCTGGCCGTTGGGTCTTGACAGGCTGCCCGTGTATCACATTCCTCCAACGAGTGCAATGTTTGAAGGGACACGTTAGCTCAAAGGATTCGGGCACCGCAGGTTTTGGGAGTGAGTTTCTTCCACACTCTCTGCTGATTCACTCGGTGCTTCCAGTTGGACCCCAAGAAATATAGTGAATGTTTCCCTCCAACGCAACAAGTTTCCGGTGTCAACCGACACCCACTTTCTTTCGAGAGCGCCTTGGCTCTGAGGCGGCACCCAAAGCGGAGGCGCGTTGAGAAGTGGTCCCACGTGGATGCCTACCGAGTTACTGTGTTCCCTTGACTCATGAAACTTCGGGCTTCAGCTTGGGTACCGGTCCCGATATCATTTTCCGCGGGCTGAACACTTGGCCGACCTCTTGGCTTTGCTTTGGAACGTCAAGGAGCTGAGTAGCTCAGAGAGAATTCAAACACACGTTTGGGTGGAGCAAGAGTTGGATTCTGGGTGTTCCCTTGGCAACAGCCAAGATTCAATTCCCTGGGGTGAGGATGCCAACGTGTTTCTGGAGGGCGGAGTCCCTGTTGGAGGAAGCTTTCCCGACTGTTCTGACCAGCCCAGCCACCTGACTTTGAGAATGCAATGTGGGGAATGACATCACTGACTTTGGTGCCACCCTCATCCCACAATACTGTGGGTAGTTATTCTTAGAAGCCAATACATAACCACCCCCTGCACTTCCTCATAGGCGAAAGGCAAATAGGTTAGGGGGCACCCCCCCAAAATTGGTGGTTTTCCTTTTGGCTTCCCTTTAAACCAGCCACAAAAAGGGTATCCTAAAAAAAGAGAGAAAAAAAACCAAAAAAAACACAAACCCAAATAGGTCGTGCTCCGTTCAGGTTTCCCTGTTGGTTTCCGTTGCTTGCGACCCCATCGATCCGGAAGGCTCACAGGAGTCGACTCAAGGAACTGGTCGCTATCTTTAGCTGGCCTCCCTCCAAAATTCCCCAAGGGGTCGGGTGTAGCAGTGGGATCGTGCCAGAGGAAGTTTGTGTGCTTTGGGTTTGAAGTGGTTGCTCTTTGAAGTCAATGCCCGAACGAACCTCCAGAAAGTGGTTGCTGGAAGCCGCCTCTTCGCCGCCCGAAGGTGGACTCTCCGAGTCCGGCAAGTCGGCCGGGGGGCTGAGAGCGAGGGACTCTTGGGCATCCTGCGATCTGGCCTTGTCTCCACGAGGACTTTGTAACATGGGCGGCTCCACAAAAGGAGCACCCTCTGACACAATTTCCCTGTAGAAAGTGGCCGGAATGGCAAGGGATTTCAGCGGCGCATGGGGAATAGCTCGGTAGCGGAGGATGCACAGAGATCCGTGGATCATCTTGACATTTGCGGGGCTATTCTGGTCGCTCGGGAAATGGGTTACCTTGATTCGAAAGGCACACGTTCCATCGTGATGTACAAAACGTTTCGGATTCCATGGTTGAACGCTGCCTGAGAGGCAACGAGCCTGAGGGAACAAATGAATCCCAGCTGGATCAAGCGAAGCACTGCCTGAGAGGAGTGCAGCTTTCCTGCGGGTATCGCGCCCACTGACACCCCTTGTCTGGATGTGGCGTTTGCCAAACTGATACAAACAACAGTCCGCAGGCCGCACAAGCGAGAGAAATGTTTTTGCAGTGAAATCGCCATGGAACTTTGGCCGCACATTGGCTTCTCCAAGTGGCGTGCTAAGGGTTGGAGAGGCGGAGCCGACGGCGGAACCGTCAGGGGCTCAGGAGCTTAATGTCGACCCCGGATGAGTAGACCTGTCCTGTTTTTGGTGTTCCCCTCCAAAAGTGATGAATCCCCACTAAAAAGGGACTCACACCGATTAGTAGTCAACCAGGGGTTTATCAATCCGGAGTCAACATGACGATCTTGCTTGCCCCACCCCCAGAATGTACCCTTGAACATAGTCCCGAGCAAGCATGTGCCGGCTTTCCTTTACTCTTTGTCACAGGACTCACCGGCAACTCTATTGGTCACAATTTGCCTCAGGCCAAGGCACGACGAGGTCGCCGAGGTCGCCCAGAAGGACGCACTCATTTGAAAAGTTGGTACGAATCCTGAACTCTGCCCGGCCCAGAGTCAGCAAGCATTCGTGAGGCAGTATCCAGCGTCTACTTTGGTGGCATTGGGTTGGCAAAATCTCTCGGAACGCTAGGCCCAATTGTCGTGAGCGGGTCCTGGGGACAACTCGAATCCAAAAAACCACCACAACATCCAAATGAATCTAATGTCTGCGCATTTGTAAGACCCAAAGTGCCTCCCCCCAGGGGTGCCCCCCCTTTTGTTTCCCAGGCACTCCAACAAGCTTCTAATTGCGTGCTACTAGCAAGCTATTTGGCTTTTGGCTCTTTTGCCATGCTCATACCGCAAAATGGGCCCAAACAGTGTTGGCCGGCGTACAGCCATGGGGACCGATGATTCCAATATATAGTGAGTTTGAAGTGTCTGATGAGCGGCTTATTCTAAACATATGCTGCTCTCTTGCACCCACACTAACTTTTCATGTTTCTCTTGCTTTTCGCTCCAAAAAACAAGCGCTGTTGATAGGTACCAACGAACTAAAGCTGTGAGTTTCAAATGTTGAAGTTTGTTTGAGGTAGAGTTTGCGACATCACCGTGGCCATGGGCCCTTTGACAGGTTTTGACATGGCCCCAGACGCGTTTTTTCTAAAGCCGCTTGCAGGGCGAATCTGCTGCTTTGCCGCTGCTCTCCCGCGAGCAGGAGTCTGATTGTCAGGGCTTGACAGACAACAAAAGCAACCTGAAGTGGCTATGAATTTTAATAGGGAGCCACCTCACAACCGATTGGTGGACATGAACCCCCCCTAGATGATGTCCACGAAAGCGTACCCTATTAAAAATCCCACGCAAGTGGCCTGTTTCAGGGGAAAGAACATACATGGGTCAACACATCTGGGCTATTTTCCTCCACTGGCTGGCTGTTTGACACCTAGCCCCTTAAACAAAATGTTGTTTCTCCTTTAGGTGTGCTGGAGGTTGCTTTCGCACTGTGGAGTTCAAAGTCGAAGGGTCGCTCAAAGCACATCCCCACAGAGATGCGCGAGCTGGAGCGCATGGTATTGATGAATTGACACCTCAGGTAGGCTGTCCCCGGGATGCCCCGTTTTCACTGGACGAAGCTAACCTGTTTGGCCATTTTGCCTTGGTGCTCCACCATGTCCAGCAAATCATCAATCACATATCATGCTTTGAAGGAATCTAGACTATGTAAGAGCAAGAGCATCTCCTGGTCAAAATCCGTAGGATGGATGCCGTGGATCCCTGTGGAGATTTTGAATGGCACGGTGTCTGGGCTTCTCATGAAAGGTTAGTCCTACGTCGTGGACTTATTGACAACACTTGTTAGCACAGTTTAACCTCTGGTGGTCATCCTAGCAGGTTGGGTGGTTGCTGCTTGGCTCAGCTGTCCAGTTGGCCGACCATATTTGACCTGGTCTTGGCTTCCGGATGTTTGATCTTCCCTGGCCTGGGACGCCGGGCTGTCCAGACAGCGCAAGTTGTTTTTTTGCCTGGGCCCCACACGGATCACCTGTCATTTGTTCTTGCGGAGTGCGAGTGGCCCAAGGTCTGGAATTGCCAGGAGTCTGCGCCCGGCGATGGGGATAGGCCGCTTGGAGGGGTTTGGACTGCCCAAAGCGCGTTGCATGTTGCTGGCACTGTTGGTGCAACCGTAGCCCATGCTTTGAACCCAAGTGTGAATAGAGCAATTACTGTTTTGTGCTTGGCCAATGGTCAGGATCAGCTTGGTGTGTCTTTTTTTTGGGCCCCCCCCCTTTTGGTTTCCCTTTAAAAGTACGAAAAAGGGGTACCCTCCAAAAAAGACGTCTCTTGCCAGGTCCACTGAGGCTGGCGGCTCGGGCAGGGGCGGGGAATGTTGGCTGTGAGCCAGCGGTGTTTAGACATGTGCCATTGTTTGGACCCCTTTGCTTGGTGCCAACAGGGATGGTCACCCAAGAGGTCGTAAGGATCCCGAGTGATCGTTAAGAATATTGTTCGAAGCCCAAGTTTTGACGATTGAGTCTCAGGT
The DNA here is from genome assembly GCA_963377175.1 of Effrenium voratum. Lineage (NCBI taxonomy): Eukaryota > Dinophyceae > Suessiales > Symbiodiniaceae > Effrenium > Effrenium voratum. The sequence goes on along the minus strand of CAUJNA010001635.1, from coordinate 880,092 downwards.
ACAGTCGCTTGGCCTTCTGTCTGAGAGGCTTTCAGGTTTCACTTCGAACATGGCCTGATGCGAACGCAAGAGGCCTGTAGGCTGTTGGTTTTTGTTTACAATTTCCTCGGTCACTTGGGAAAGGTGCCACGAGACACGAACAAGACCTTTCATTTGACCCTTCCGGAATAGCGCTTGCGATGCTGGTAATGTTGTGCTGGTGCTACTGAGGATGGGGACATCGGACAGTGGCCCCGGGGGGGAATGGAACACCGCAAGGTTTTTACGCAACTGCGTTCCACACCCCCAGTGTGAAAGGATTTAGTCTACGAAAAGAGATCACCGGGTTATCAGGTAAGGAGCATTTCTTGTGTCCAACACGCCGGCTGTTGGCAGCATCAGGTGCCGGCCAGCCCGGAGCGAGAGGCCGAGAGGCCTGCCAGCCGGGCGCTCAAAAGGGTAGCGGTTCCCTTTGCGTGGTTTCCCTTTGGTTTCTCAGACCGAACAGGAAACTCCTGCGCGTGTCATCCCATGATTCATTACTCCCTCTCTTCCCATACTTGCAATATTCATTTGCTTCGGGTCCTTTATGCTTTTGATTTGCCCACCCTTTTCCCCCTTTCAGGCGGAAAGCCGCAAGAACATGGACAACGCGATTTTGCATCCAACCCCCTTTGGTGGATATGGTGTAACGGGAAGCAAGAAAAGGCCAAACACATTACAGCCTTCTGGGTAGACTGAGTCCCAAGAAACAAGCGCGTACTTGAACGCATGAGTTCGGATGCTGAAGAAAGACCAGCCCCTCAAAATTGGGCCAAGCCCCTTGCGAACTTAGGCGCGAACTGGGGTCGGAATGGGGCGCGCCCAAGCCTTCCAATATCTTCCGGAGTTGCCCTCGTATCGCCTTGGTATTGCTTTGGGTTGGCCCAGTGCTGTTCTGCTTGGCTTGGTGCTAGTTTGGTATTGCTGTCTACTGACCCAGTTCTGTTCAAAGAGTGGCATCGAATTTTCGATGCCGCAAGGTTGAAGTCTCCAACCAACAAAAACACATTTTTCTTGGGCGCACGAAACTTCCTATATTCCCTCCTGACGCTTTTGCTTGATTCCTTTGGAAAGGGTTCATAGGACTTGAGTAGTTGGGCCTTTGGTTTGCCTTTGTTTGTTCAAGCCGGGGATGTGTGCTGTTGTTGGACAGGCCGCAAGTGGG
>CAUJNA010001635.1:763906-873906 GCA_963377175.1 Effrenium voratum | reverse complement strand
CCGACCATTTTCCAATTTCCTGCCTGTGCAATGTACATTGCCTCAATTTCTCTGAAGACCGAGTTGATTTCTGGACGTGGGCACAAATCTGAGTTTACGTCACTTGAGCTCGTTTATGGGCCGGTGCCAGCTGACTGAGTTGCCAAGCCTCCGGAGATAGAGAGATCGCCCCGGTTTTCGGGCCCGCCAAATGGCAGAATCGCCATTCCCCATGACGGATCAAATCCAAGAAAGACTTCTGCTAGGTTTCAGCGGCTTTGGATGCGGGCCGACCAGAGACAACGCATGGTTTGAGAGAACTGGCGGAGCGCGATGGTTTGAGTGGCATCCTTGCTTATGGCCGCGGATCGAGTTACTTAGCGTTTTCGAGTCCATGATTCTTTGACTTGAATGTGAGTGTTGGTTCATTAAACCTCGCCACAACATACAGGATATCCCACAATATTACAACTGGCTTCGTGTTGGTTTGCGGAGGACATTGGCATGCTACCAAGTTTTACCCAAAAACCGACTACCCATTTTGCCCTTGTCCATTGAGTGAAGCAGAGTATGTCCGCGGAGAGCCCGCGCAAGCGCGAAGACCGGAAGTGGCTGAGGACCTGAAAGATCCACTGTGAAGGCGGCGCAGGCAGGGTCAACACTGAGGAGAGTAAAGGAATCCGGGCCGACTGACTGAGCTTCAGTTTTGGCTTCCCAGCTTTGACAAGCCAGGCAGCTAGGGATGTGATTTTGTTCCCATGCCTGCAGGTGAGCCGAGGGTGAGGCATGGTGCAAGAGGGTAGGCATGGTCACTAGCCCTAGCGGCGAAGCGATGGATGCTTTATTGAAAGGCAACAAGGCGGCACCTGTTAGGCTACCCGGTTCCCAATTAGTGGTTTGGATTGGTGGATTTGGATTTGAACCGCTGGATCTTGTAGTGGTTTAATGGGACCACCAAACCGCCAATCCCAAACCACCAACAGGGAAGCTGAACCTTTCTGTTTTTTGGCCTGGTTCTCTTGCGAGCTGTGTGCCTAGTAACTGGGCCGGGTCGAGTCTCTTTGGAGGCTTTAGGGGAAGCCCAGGAACCCCTGGCACCGATTTCACCAGCAATTGAACTCGGACAAATCGTCATCTCCCAACTGCACAAACCCCCATCCCTAGTCAGACGGCATTTTGTGTTTGTGAGAGAGTGTTTTTGAGTTGGTGCCCTTTCAGCTTGGTTTAAAGGGAAACCAAAAGGACACGAAATGCAATTTCAGGGGCCACTAGTTTGAGAACCCCGAACCGGCCCCCTATGCTGGGCTTCCTTTTGGGGCTTTCACGTTTGGTTTTCCTTTCCTATTCCGAATGGCTCGTCAGTCGAAGACTCAAGCCCGGGCTCGCCAGGTGCTCCCTGCGGACGCGCCATTGTAATGGTAGGCCCGGGGCCGGAGGTATGCGAGGCGATTCGGAATCGAGCACGAGGTTGGCGTTGGTTTGCAGGTGCCGTTAAAATGGCCGCAGACTCAAAGGCAACCGAAAGGAAAGGCAGGATTTTGGGGCGCCCCAATTTTGACACATACCCGGTTTTACCTCTGGGTTCCCAATTTTGCTTTGCCAGATTATTTGGAAAGTGTTTTTCATTTTTGAGGAAAGTGACGTGTGCCTTTCAGAAATGGTTTGCGCCTTGGTATGAAGACCAAGCAGAGGTGGACCTGTTCCCTGTGCAGCACTGTAGGTCAAAAAGTCTGAGATGAAGTATTGAAATTGTTCGAATTTGTGAACTAAGAAACCCAAGTCAAAAGCCACTCAAAAGGGGTCATCTCCACTTTGCGGGTTGGCAGATAGCTATCACCCAGGGTGTTGACCTATAGAAAGCCCTGTTGTTTTGTTTTGCATCCTCCCAGGTGCATTGCCGGTGGAATTTGCCATCTTGTGCCGCCAGAAAATTCGCGGAGACTCCGCGGGAAGAAAAGAGAGGCCAAACCGCGCCTTTCGGTAAGTGTCAGGCACCTTGGATTGAACCAAATCGGTTTTCAACGTGTTTTGTCAAAAGCTGCCTATAGTTGGCAGACTTATCAGGGATGCCTGGATACCAGACAAGTCTTTAGGGTTGCGTCCTGGACGCAAATGAGCATCTCCTTCCCGACTTGCCAAAGGCAGAGCTTGGGATGGAAACTCCGTGGACCACGCGTTGCTCGCAGGGCGGGTTGTTTAAAACGAGGGATCGGGCGTGGGATCTGTAACGCTTCGTGTGGATGGGTTCGGATCGAAGGCGGCTGATGGCTGAAAGCCTTTGGTCAACCGCAAGGCTCACCATATCTTAAGGCTTAAGGACCAACAACCTGTTTGTAGGATTCCCCAGAAACGGCACACACATTTAAGAACGAAACTCACCCTTCGCCGCTGCGGGAGCTCAGAGTGAGGTGCACAGACCAAGCCTTCAAGCCTTTTGCAGGGCCCATGAGTGCGTGTCTTTTTTAAAGGGGGTCAAAGGAACACCAACAGGAAACCAGCATTTCTCATTTTTGCCGTTGTTTGACAGCACGTTGGTTGCCCAATCCAACAATTCCCACTGCCAACGCAGCAGGAAGTCAATGGACGTCCTGGTAAAGGTTACCCAACACACACACACACACACACACCAGCCAAGTTCTGTCAATTTAGACACGCAGCAGTTGGCAACCAATCCCACGACTCGTTCGATCGACCGCGTACGATCCCGGATGTCCTTCCAGCTGCCGCATGTCTACACTGCCGCCATAGGCCGGCCGAGCGACCGAGCGACCGACCGGTCATGAATCACGGCGCCCTGGCATCTTGATACCACAAGAGAGGGGTTCTCAAAATGGTGGGTCGCCTTTTGGATGGCTTGAAGAAACCAAAAGGACACAGCCGCCATCTTGGGTTTTCCATTCAGCCAACAAGATGATCAGTCTTGGGGCTCCTACGCGGAGTAAGTTCCGCCACTTAGAGATGCGTGCGTTTCAGCCCGCGATTCCCGCTTGGAATTTGAAAGCCCTTTATGCGGAATGTAATGTGGCCGCCATGCCGACAGCGATCGACGGGATTCAGGTTTTTGCGTTGACGGCGATGCCATGTAGAGGGGTCACGACATGACTGGCTTGCCGCTCGGCCAGGGATACTTACTGCCGCGGGCAAGGCACGCGGTTGCCTTCTCAGGTCCAGCTTTTGCCCGACCATCCGGGGCTTGTCAAAGTGACGGGCCTGTTTTGCCTGTTGGCCTTTCAGATTGCCTTTAGGGCCTTTAGGGTTTTCCAGCTACAGGGCAAAGTTCAAATATCAAACCTATCCTTTTGATCACTGCTTCGTTTGCGAGCTTCCATAAAAGTGGAAAGGGGAATAACGGTTCGAACCGGCCCTGGGTTCCCCGACTATGTTCTCATGTCACCATGTGCAGCTGTTCATCTTCGCCACTTTCGATTGCTGACCGAGCTGGAGGTAAGTGGACTCCAGGGAAGATGTTTGTATTTGTACAGTACGCATATCAGCCGCTGGTTGATGCCTAAAGGTCAACCCGTTTGCTGGGACTGAGCAACAACTGGGTTGCCAAAATCTTTCGTGAGCCCCGAACATGGCTGGTTTCCTTTCGGTTCCCTTTAAAGCGACCCCACAAGCGGGTACCCTCAAACATAGACACGCCCAGGGAGTGGTTTGTATTAAAAAGCAAGAAATAAAGCCAACCCTGATGGGTTATACAAGCCCAGAGCGTTTCATCTTTTGCTTGAGACAGAAAAACAACTGGGTGGTCCACATTTTCGGGAGCCCCAAACATGATTTTCCTTTTCGATTTCCCAACAAAGGGCCATCCAAGAGCAGGAGACACGCGAACTCCTTTTGCATTCGCCGTGAGGCAGGCGATGCCTTCGGCCCTGCGCTGGTCTCCGAGTGGCCTTTGTGGCTTTTGGCGCTCAATGTGGGGACCCCGTCTCGTGCCGTCGGGTTGCAATGCGACCCGACTCGACTCATGCGGGGCATCAATTTTCATAGACGTCGGGGATGGACACCAGAAGTCGGGGATGGAGTCCGCCACTTTGGGCTGGTTCCAACTCTTGACATTCAGTTCGCCAGGTTGCTTTTATTGCAGCAACCGCCTTTTTGTTTGGAGCATGACTTGCGTCTGAGGGTACAGAGTAAGGTTATACTTCTTCAATAACGTAATCTCACTTAGTGGTTTGGCTCCCAATTAGGAAATCATCACCTAATCTCTGAACCCCGGGCGTGGAAGCATGGAGACAACGTCACAAGTTTCTTTAATGCCATACGTCGGCCAGGTTGCTAACCTGGTGTGTGTGCGTGCGTGCGTGCGTGCGTGCGTGCGTGCGTGCGTGCGTGCGTGCGTGCGTGGGTGTGTCTGTGTGTGTGTGTGTGTTGTGCGTTTTGTGTGTGTGTGTGTGTTGTCTGTGTGTGTGTGTGTGTGCGTGTGTGCTTGTTTTCAGGTCCAGACATGCCTGCCCTATTTCGTCTCGCTTCGCATTGTATAGGGGTCCCCGCTTTTACGGCAGGCCAGCATGTGCCGTAGCATCGAGAATAGTCAATATGTCTTTGTTAGGAATTCTAGGACAATCATTGGTCGCCGCAAAAAATAAACACATGAGCCACGCTGACACACGAAAAATGTGCGCTTTCTCTGTTGAAATCATTCTACATGTCCGGGCACCTTCGATTCAGCGGAGGGGGAAGTCAAGGAGATGCTTTCCCGGTAGATGTGGGTAAGTAAACGGGATGATGAAACCAACATGGGTGTGTCTTTTGTTCAGGGACCCCCACAGAATGGCTTTGGGTTTTCGTTTTCGTTTCCCAAAAAACACGAGGAAAGGGGGTAGCCTCAAGAAAAGACACGGACACCGCTCGCAACCAATCCAAATTTTCGACGCGAGGCCAACGACTTGCACCTCACGCTCACCTCTCCGGGCACCCACTGGCTGTCGGGGAAGCCAAGAAAGGGAACGGGATGTGATGCGAAAGCTTTCACGGGGCTGACCTTGTGCTGGGGTGTTGCTGTTCCGACTTTGGACCGTTGCAAACCATTGCCTATGCACGGAATTGGCGTGACAAAGATCAACATGAGTGCTGGAGATGTTGTACCGTTTGAGCAAATCATAGCGAAGACGGCGTCGAGTCTTGAAGCTTTCCGCGTGAAAATATCGCCAAATATCAACAACTGCCAACATTGCTCGATGATTTATGCGTGGCATGTGGTGGAGGCTATACAACTGCCCAGCCTGGGCATATCAGATACAAGGTTTGATGGCTGGCGGTCCAAAGAAGCCAATGAGGAGCAGTGCTAAGCCTTTGACTGTCTCAATTGGGGCCATTGAGAGAGTCAAGTGAATCGAAATCCCTGGCTTGTAAGTACCCTGGTCACTCCCAGGCACCGTGTCTTGGCATATTTTTCCCAGTGTTTACGCTTATCATGGGGATTTTACACAGCATGTTCCGTATGCGGAGGGTCCGCAAGCCGAAACATCGCTGAATGATTGAAGTGCACTAAAGTGCACATCATTTCAGGACTTCGAAGTCCATAGAAATCCTGCAAAAAGTTCACTTTTTACATCAGCTTCCACAAAAGGGCTGAGAGCGGGTGTGGGTGTAGGAGGGGGACACCCCCCATCATCAGAGTTTGTTCCCTTTTCGCAGCACGGCATGCCGAGGCCATGGTATGTGATCGGAACGCCATCGCCTGAGCTGAGTGCATGCATTCCTGAGCTTGCGATTAGTACTATCGATCTCTAAAGTTGGGCCCGCAAGTGAAGTCTCAAGACCGAGGGGTTACCCGGTGTCTGTTTTCAGGGTGGCACCAAAGATACACTCACTTACTTTTTGTTGGGTTTTTTGAGACAACTTTACGTTTTCGGCGGTGCTTCTAGGATGTTTTTGAGCAGGCTGCGGCGCCTGGCCGAAGATCCGGTCTTCTTCCTCATCGGCTGGCACTACTCGGAGCGGGGGGGTTGGCCAAAACGGACGTGGGACCGGCCGCGGGGAGACCAGTTTCCTTCCACAAAGGCGCATGCGATTGGTGAACTCACCTCAGTGGAGTACATGTCTTTTTTGTTATGACATGGCTTTGGATGGATTGAATCGGGTTTGGATGGATGGGCGGATGGATGGATGGACAGGCGGAGGGATGGCCGGACCAATGGATATAATCGCATTTGATGATATATATATAATATACATAGGTGTATGTACTCTACATATACACATACATGCATACATACATAGATAGCGCGGGGGGTTTGCGACCTGACCAAGATGAAGGCTCCGGCTCCTTTCAAGAGCAGCCTTAGTCTTCCTTGGCGAATCATGATGTGCGTCTCCCAGAACCGGGCTTCTTTTAATGTCATTTTTTTTCTTCTCCATGTTGCGGTCTCTTTGTTTGTACGGAGGTGCTTGTTGAATCCGTCTCTGTGGACCAATGCTTTGTCAGCGTGAGTGTGATGAACACATGTATAATTCTATATGTACGCATGATATGTACATATATATATATATATGGTACCCCCCCCCCAATGGACCCTGGTTTGGTGCGCTTGACCAGTATTTTGCCAGGGTTTTATGCCTTTTTGTGCTTTTTGGATGTTGTGTCAACATTAGGGGGTGCCACATGTATATGATATGCATGCATGCATGCATGCATGTACAAAAGCAATGACATCAGCATCTGCAATCTGAAAGAGTTTGAATGCATCCAAGAGTTTTTTTTACATTCCTGCATTCAAGATTCAAGATTCAAGAACCTGAGAGAATATTTTCTGGGAATCTTGAATCTCTCGAATCCCACAATTTTGACTTCTTTTTTTGTTAAATAAATAAATAAATAAAAATAAATACATAATGTATGGATTCAAGATTCAATATTCAAGAATCTGATATATATATATATATATATGGGAATCTGAATCTTGAATCCAATATTATTTTTCAACAAAATCCAGGGTTGTCCCAATACTCTCGGTGTTCAATAAGATTCTCGGACATGCTTTCCGTGCCATATTTCAATCTCGAATCCTCAATTTTGAGCAACTTGAACATTTTTAGGGGTTGACCAGGATGGATGATTCTCAGGAAAGTTGTTGTTTGTGCAATCCTCAATATTGAATCCTCAATCCAGTGGTAAAGCACTTTCGGGGTTTGGCCAGGATTGACAATTCTCAGGAAAGTTTTCTTGTCCTACCAAAGACCTGATAAGGGATGAAGGGAAGGTGTCTTGGGCTCACCCGAGCGGAACAACTTGATTTGGCGGGCAAATGAGGCAACCCAGGGAAGGTGATCATAGACCAATATAGACTGTTTGTTTGGGGCATGCTGCGTCAGCTCATGTCTAAATGGTGATTTGCATTGGTCCACTTAGAGCGACTTGAGCCCTTTTTTTATCGCCAAACCAGCGATCCGATCCTTCCATTGGTAAAGCTGATGCACAGCAATTTCTGCCATGGGGCATGAGCAACAAGGATTGGAGCCTCCGGCTTCGGAGGGATGCCGCCCGCCGGCACCGCCGCATACCAGCTCGAGCAAGAGCCTTTAGCCTTCCATGTGGACGGAGCAAACAGAAGCACGTGGATAAAACCCGTTGTTGATGCGACGCTGGATATGCAATGAGACGAATGAGCCAAATGTGATTTCCGTGGCTGTTTTGAAGGGGGTGGGGTCAACATCAATTCTCCTTGACTGGCCGAGGGGAGCACATGTTTGCTTAGCCATCTCTTGACCTCAATTGATGGCCTTGATGCTGACAACTGAGCTGCACGCAGCTGTGAGCTTATCGCCGCTGCTACAAGTCTCTCTCTCTCTCTGTAAATACCTATATGGGTTTGTCTTGTTTGAGGGAGCCTAACAAAACCATGGTTTCTCTTTTGGTTTCTCCCAGAAAAGAGATACTACATCCGTACAAGTACATCAGAATCAGCACGCCTGCTTTGACTTCGCTGCCAATGGCGCCAAAGGCGCGCCGAGGCGGGCTTCGCCGGAAGGACTTGGTGGCCGGATCAGGTTTGCACGTGTTTGGTCCCCCCCCCCGCCATTGTTCGCGTTTTGCCTCAAGTTCCTTCATCCACTGCTACTGTGGGAGCAATTCGGCGTGGCCGTGGCTCATTTGGCGCTTTTTCTTGAGGATGCATCTGATGTCTTGTTGCAGTTCTGACCATCTTGACGATGAGAACCCGGAAACGTTCGCGTGATCCCGGGTGCGCCATTTTGGAGGCAGATGGTGCCACTGCCGCTGGCTCTTGTGGGGCCCTTGACGGGTCATGACTCATGCCCCTTTGTCCCAAATACCACTGCGTCGTTTTAGCAATTTTGAGGGGCTGAGGGGAATCGGCAGAGTTGCCATGGGTCTCCAAGCAGTCCGAGTTTCTGCAAAATCGCTGGATGCCAGGTGGAACTGCGAGAGCTTGAGGTGGGCATGTGACATCAGTCTTGCAGCTTGACGAACAAGTGAGAAGATGATTTGAGGCCCTGAGAAACCCCTGCCAGCTGTGGTCATTTGGGCTCAATCAGATGCTTTCCCAAGTTCTTTCCCCCGAGCAAATGACCCTTCACGTTTCCCGCATGGGTCTTTGCGGCCCAAATCTAGTCCGACTCCTCCGGGCTCCCAGAAACGAATGCTTTCTCGGCCTTCCACCAGCTGGTTCAACCAGTATTTACAGGGATCCCATGGTGGATCATGGGAACGCCGGATATAGATCGCGGATTATTAAAAACATATATGGGGTGTCCCGTTTCAGTGGGAGGCAGGATTTGCTCGCCTCTTGGGGTTCAAATATCACTTTTGGAGGGCCTTTTCAACCTGGGAATACAAACCGGTTGATGACATCCGACCTCATCTCGGCTTCGAGGTTGGCGGCGCCCGCTCTCAAATGCGCCTTCCAGGCAGAGTAGCCTTTGGCGTTCGGATCGGTCGAATTGCTCGGGGTCGGTTGCGGAGCATAGGTGTGCTTTTTAGGTTGGTTTGTTTAAAAGCGGCACTGGTTTGAAAGGGCCGTCTATGTTTTCGAAAGGTCACCTATGTTGCTGAGGTTCAGAGTAGCATTTTGGTTTTCCCATGAGCTGTGGCGCCGTGCATTTTGAGTGCTAGGAATGGTGAACTTTCATGGCCTGGGGGCCGTTGCTCGGGCGTTGAGACACCTGTCAGAAAGGGGCACCCGTTTGCCAATCCCTTTTGTTCCGATTGGTGCACCCTTAAACGAGCTCCCCCACCGACTTTGATTTTTGCCAATGGGCCCACTATTTATATTCGTGGGCCTATGTGGGCCTCAAGAAGGCAGTTTTATCGTTGCGGGAAGAGTTGTTAGGGCTTGGCTCGGATCGCACCCTGTGGGATTCAATTTGCAGCCAGCTTTGCCGACCGGTACAAGTTCTCTCTTGGTTCAGTCTAAGTTTGCAACTTTATGTATGCAGATTGTTGGACATCGGGTGTGCACATGAACCGGACGCCTTCTTACTCGAGCCTGTCAAATAAATCTCCTAGTTCCGCGATTCAACCACTCATGACAGGCGCCGATCTCCGCACCTAGTAGCGCCGGCCTCAGGCATTGCTGAGCTCCCTTTGTGCATGATCTGGTCCACGCATCCACTTTCCGGGATGATGAGACTGCTTCGATGTGTTACTCAGCCAGTCGCAAGTTGTTGAAGTTGTGTGTTGGCTGTTTGGGCAAATGGAAGTAGAAGACCGGAAGTTCAGACGTGAAGCTTCAGGCCTTCTCGCCTTGCTGCTTCTGAGCGGGGAGTTGACTGCGTGAACCTAATTACCGGCCATTCCCTAGAAGCACCCCAACGCAGTTTAGGGTCATTCCTGCATGCCCTACGTAAGCTAGGGATGTCGGGAGAGATTGCTAAGGGGACCTGTCGTCCCGAGATTGTGAGCTAAAGCAAGTGAATCAGAGCTTCATGTCCCTTAGGTTTCAACTGAAGATGGCCCGACTTGCAACCCAAACTTTGGAGAGTGCAAGGGAAATCAGAATTCCCAAACCCTGCTTGCGACTACATTAGCAATCGGAATAATGGATGTGCTCTTGCACTGCCGCGAAGCTATCCCAAAAAGTTCCCTATAGCCGCCATAGCCCCAACAGGGTCCTGAATTGTATGTTCAACATGGTTGTGGGTGGGTTTCTTCGAAAGGTGCGACAGCATGTATTCCCTGGTAAGGATGGCTGACGTCAGAGAGGGTATTGAAGGCATGGTTGTGTGGCCAACAGGACGCATATGGGGGATTTACATGACTGTCCCATGGTTGCCGAGTGCTCCATTACGGGCTCCCCAAGCCCAAACTCACCAAATCGGGTATATCAGGTATGCAACATGTAAGCTACCTGGCAATTGCCTCGGGGGGTTTGTCTGGAGAGGCAAGCAATATGTCTTTAAATGGTCTACTGGACATGGTCCTCACTGTATAGTGATAGGTACCCAATGAGAACTGCATCCATACAGACTTGCTCCAAGGTTGCAGTTGCTTGGGTGTTTAGTCCCCATGTGTCAGATCGCCCGTCCCCTTTCTTTGGTTCGAAGGTTCGACTAAGACCCAAGGCCAAGGGCCTAAACGGCCTTCGCCCAACTTGGATCTTCGGCCCTGGTAGAGAGTGGTCAATAGCTGGTCACGCTCCACCAACCCAATCCCGCTGATTGCAATCCTCACCACACCAACCTTCGCTTGGCAAAGCTTTTGCAGGTCTCGCCATGGAGCTGTGGCACATACAAGGAGTATTCGGAAAGACTCCCTGTGGGGGCGTGCTGCCAAGTGCAAAAAACACCCGTTCTGAGTTTGCTGGCGCTAGGTTCGGGCATCATGTGCCCCACTGCACACCTCTGGTGGCTATCTTTCTAGGCTGCGTGGCGCTACGCAGCCACTCGCGGCCTGATCAAGTTCCAGCTTCCCGGCGGAGGCGCATGCAGCAACGGCCCTCGTATGACCACAAAACTGGTCGGCAGAAGAAGGAGCTGTACTTCCTCAACTGCCCAACAAACACGAGCACTAATTTGCAAGGAAGATCTGAGAATGCGTCCGGTCTCCGGTACAAAATCAAAAGTTGTCGAAGTGCCTCTCGGCTGCTTCTTTTGCTGGAGGAGGCCATTGCTGAAGGTAAGCTGGAGGCCAGCGTCATTGGTGCTGCTATGCAGATATGTGGCTACCACAGTTGGTGGGAAGCGTTTCGGAAAGTTAGGTCTATTCAGCAGAAGCAGGCTGTAGTTCTGTTTCCTGTTCAAAGGAACATTGCGATGACGGCCCTGGCTCACTGCCTGAGGCGTTCGGGCAAATTTGCGGTGCTGGAAAAGCGCAAGCAAGAGGTGCTTTTCATGGCGCAAGAAATGTGGCAGGAAGTTGGCGCACCAAATGATGACTCTGACAATTTCAACTGTGGGCTGAGCAGTGTTATAAAGCTTGCTCGCTGCATTGACACTCCGGAAGCATTTGAATGGGGCAAAGAAATCTGGCATCAAGCCGACGCTACCTTTGCCAAGAGCATCATTACTTGCTCCACCTATGTCTACTTCCTGGAGAATTACGGCTCATACAATGAAGTGAATGCTATGTTGGAAGATGGCATGGTAGAGGCAGATCATGTGCTTTTGGGCTCACTACTAGCCAACTCAGCCTCCAGAGGGCAAGTTGCACGAGCAGATTATTTGTGGGACCTGTTTGTCAATAAGCGTCGCGTGAAGCCAAACTTAGTGTGCTATCATTCTTATGGAAAGGCTTTTATGTTTGTTGGACGCCCAACAGTTGTGGTGCAACTTCTACAGCCACTTGCAGGTCAGGCCATCAAATGCCGCGACGACAAATTTCTGTCTCTTTATGCTCAGTCGCTGCTGGTTCTTTGCCACTCTTCATTGGCTGCTCAGCATTTGGACCAGCTGAGGATGCTTCTAGAATGTGAGATGCCGTCTGGTGGCTATGGACGAGATTGGGAGTGCTTTTCGGAAGCATTGGAGAGTTTGGCCACCGGGAAGCACATTGGCTTGCATGACGTGCTGATTGAGTGGAGCACGCGAAGTCTCAGCCGGATGGTTAGCTGGGAGAACTTTCCAGCGGGTTCTGGCTACCTGGCACGCGTGGAAGCTGAAACAGAACAAAAGGCGCGGCGAGACCTCTATATCAGTTGCCCAAAGCCGGGCTTTTGACCTTTTCGTTTTCCGTGTTGACCCAAAAGGTTCACCCTTTACTTCCAGGTCCTGTGGGCAACTGAGTTTTCTCCAACTGCTTCTTTCTCATATCTTTTTCTTGCTCCCCATTTCTCGCTCCATTGCGCTTCAAATGTCCATTTTTGTCCCTCTCTTTGTGCTCGGCAGATTTGTTTGACGGGTTCCTGCTTAGTGAAAGAACTTGTTTCAAGTGCCCGCCCTATCAGTGCAACAAATCAATCTAAGATAGACAATTGGTTAGCCAAGTGCAACACGAGACATACTTAGTGTTTGTCCCAGGTTACCGACACCCTCTAACAAACATCCATTTCACAACCACAGCAACTTCGCTGTCCCCAGCAAAGCAACTTTTCAGAAGAGAACTCTTGGCTACAAAGTGTTTGGTTCTCGTGCCGCGCAGAATGATTGGTAATACCCCATTCCGGTTCGTGGTGGGCATTTTACACGAGTTCCAGTATCTTTCAGAATCTAAGTTGCATCGGTTGGGGCATAATTCATGCAGAGTTTCCACCATGAATTTCCATCAATGCCCAGCTCTCAAGAGAATCCAAGACAAACCCAGCACTTAGTGAATGCACAGAAAGGGGATTCAGGGGCCAGTGTTTTGTCCCTAAGTTCTGCCCAGTAGAAACAACAGTCATGTTTTGTGGCCTCTTTGCAGGTGGGATCATAGCCGCCTTGCTCTGGTGAACCACCTTGCCCGTGACATCCTGGAGCGTCCTTCGTTACCTAAATTTCGGTCGTCAAGGAAATATGGTAAACATACACTTTTCATGCTCCGAGCGTTTTTCCCAAAACCGAGCTGATCGGTCCTCCAAGATGTTCGGGCTGAAAGGAGCGCGCAGAAATCGAAGTGCAAAACGAGCGCACATATCCCCAAACGAGCGCAAACAAACAAAAACAGAGCAATTGCTCGCCTTTCTCCGAACAGATTGAACCACAACACCTTGCTTTTTCAAGAATCGAGCGCTTTTTATGTAAACAAATGTGTCACAATGGGGGCTCCAGGATGGAATCGTTTTTGGAGACGTATATAGTTTGGTTGGCTTCACCAGCGGGACATGCCTTTGAAACACGAAGGCTTGTCAACTTTTGGCATTTTTTTGAACCGCCTGAAAAACGTCAGAGCATGAACGGGAAAGAGATCACTTGGGAGGGTAGCCCTTTATTTGATCGGCTCTCTTGCGGTGAGTCACCACATGTGATCACTTCCTTTAGGGTTCTCGCACAGTCAGGAACCCATGTCGCTCGAGTTGGAAAGCCGCACGGACCCAACATTGTCCAACCCCGCAGTACATGTCTTTGAGATGCACATGGCAACCCGGCTGTGTTGTGTGTGTGTGTGTGTGTGTGTGTGTGTGTGTGTGTGTGTGTGTGCATGCGTCTGTGCGCGTCGTATGCGTATGTGCGTGTGTGTGGTGGGTGTGGTAGTCTACCATGTACCACGAAATTTAAACGACCATCATGAGGATGGATACCACTGTAAAAGGACACGTGTTGTTTTTCTTCATTTCTTGAGCACTAGGCATATTATGTATTTGTGCATCGGGTATGTGATCTCAAAAAGGAATCCACATGTTAAGCCCACGAACCAACCTGAGCCCGGGTAGCATGTCTCTCCTAGGCCGCCGGGCCGTGCTGAGACTTCTGGTCGCGTTGCCGGCGGCCAGTGTCCTGTCGCCTGCGCGGGCGTTGCCGGCGTTGCCGGCGGCCGCAGGCGTGCGAGCCTGGGAACCAGAAAATTCTCCTGGTCATTGACCATACTTTTCATTGCCATGCTGTGGATTGGAGGAAATCCATTTCGCACGACCTAAGAAGCCCAGGAATGATTTGATTCCCCTGTAAATACCAACAAACAATGGTTTGAACCGTGGTTTCAAAGTGGTGCGAACGGGTTTCGCAACCATCCACGGTAGTTCCCAGAGTTCCGATGGCTCAACGTTGTTGGAAGCTATCGGTGACCTCTACAATCCAATGTTTGTTGGCTGTATTTGGCCAGGTTGCGGTTGTCAGCTTGATTGGAGCGCGACTGCGAAGCGTTGGAATAGGAAGCTAGCATGGCAGTTCTGGTGGCAAAAAACCACAAAAGGACTGGCTTGGTTGTTCTCGTTGGACCTGCCAGATGCAGGAGATGCAGGTCTCCCTAGGTTCGATGTGGATTCCCTTCTCAATGTATGCACGTAATTGTTTACATTTCCAGACACATAGTATTGTAGCTCCTCCCACTAGATTTTCCAAAGCAAACCAACACATTGTGAAATTTGCTGGACACTCCACATGTGTGAATGGATGTTGAGTTTGACTAGACTCTAATGCAAACTGGGCACCTTGGACCCGCGCCAATTGAAACACGTGCGCAGTCGGGTGACCTCAATGGTCTCCCAGTTTTCCTGAAGCCTTCTCGCAAAGGGTATAACTACTCGGCAATTTGCGCTGATCCGTTTGTCCTTTGGCACCAGGGATATTCTCCCTCCTGTTTGTTGTTGCCGTCGCGTTTACATTGGCCAAGCCAGTGTGATATGAGCTTGTGCAGTGGCCTTAGTGTGGTCAAGTGTCTATTTGCCAGTTGCTACTCGTCCTTCGCACCAAGGAAGTACACCTGATTCTTGGGAGTAAGGAATACCACTTAGCGTTGGGGGGTTATGTTGAACATGGCAAATTCATTGTTTATATCTCCACGTGACATTGTTTGTTCATTCGTGGGAACTGATTCCCATATTCCAAACTGGGCCATCTGCGGCGAACGAAGCTGATCGCTTGCAGGTGAGGCGCTGCCACCCTGGGCCGCGGCTTTTAGCGTGGGCCCCGGCCGGGAGGCCGGGAGGCCGGCTCGCTGATGATGACGTAGGTGCGTCGTTTTTTTTTTTTTTAGTGTTGCTTGTTGTGTTTCTTGGAGTAGTTCCCTGCGAATTCATGGCAAAGGGATTGATATTCACCATGGGGATTCCGTTCATAGCCAATTGTCCGTGACATGTGGACTACACTGTGGCACAACATTTTAAAGCCTGCAGGCCTCGCAACGTTGAGCCGGGATGTATCAGCAGGGTTCTCGGTGTAAGCAAGAACAACTCAACGCAAGGAAGCAACTTGGTACTGCAATCAACATGGCCGTTTCATGCATTTGTCAGTTGAAACCGTTGAGTCTCTTGCGAATAGGTCAAAACTCGGGGATCCGTTTGCTCGTTAGCTAATCAGGCTCCCCAATCGGGCTCCCCCAATCGGGGTCTGTGATACTGAAAGGAAACCACCTGGAGCGTCATTTCCACTGGCGACACCTTGCAGCGTAACAAACGCCTTCTGCTGAGCTTGTTTTTGCCCATGACTTGTTGGGTTCCACAACTTTGATTCGATTTTCCAGCCAGACAACAAGGACTCCAGCATAAAGCAGCCAATGCCCGCATATTATCTTTGTAACGAGCAAATAAGCAGGGCACGGTCATTTCCCTTTGGGTATTCAATCAGTTTGCGAACTTGCTGCACAACCATGGACATGACTTGCATGCTGTAGATATCCACTGTTAATTGGCCCCCACCAGGCTGGCTCTAATGCGGCTGGGCGTCATTTGGGTGTGTCTCAAAATAGGGGGCCAATTCTCTTGGTTTCCCTTTAAACCAACCCAAAAAGAGCACCCGCAAACAAAACAACACCCATGTCCTGGAGGAAATTGCATTCGAAAGGCAGCTCAGTTGGCGCAAAATGGGCACCCTGCCCAAGGTGGAGCAGTGCAAGGTGTGGCACAGAACTTGGCAAAGCAGGTGATCCTCCATCCCTTTGACACTGCCGCCTGGTTGCACATGTCAAATGTAGATATGATATTTTTCCTAAGTGATGTCCATAGGGTTCCATTTTTCTCATTCACACCATGTGAATGTGAGATGCCGAGCTTTCGGCGTTGCTCGAGGCGAGTGTGTTTCCTCTAAACGCTCTTGTTCTTGTCTTGGACCCGAAGAACACATGTGCATTAGGATGGTTATTGAGAGGAGCATTGTCAACACATGATATCCAGCTTCGTTTGCCGGAAGCCGTTTTGCTGGCCTCACCATGTGAGCTGATACCAGTCTGCTTATTTGTTTGTTCAAGCTGACTTCTCAGCTTTTGAACCTTGCTTGTGCAGTCCAAAGCCCACGTAGGAGTGCGGATGATGCGAATCGCTTCGCATTTTGCGCGCAAACCAACGACGGTCCGCTCCAATGATTCCCTTTGTTTTTACCCAGAAATTTGATATCTGAGGCCCCTGTCCCCGTCTGCAATGTCTGCCGAAGTCTGCCACGTTGAGCACTATCCCCCCATAGACAGGATCGCACCGGTTCTCATGGCCAAGGTGGTTGTGAAATATTGAAGCATTTGTCTGGCTGGCATTCCAGGGATGAGAGAATGACCGGGGGTTGCCCACTTTGCCTCGGAACCAGGAGCAAATGAGCAACCGGTTGGTCTCTGAGATTCTCTGAGTACCCGCCAACGTTGGGATCAGTGCAAGGTGAAGACGCGGCTGCAGGCCGGCGGCATCAGCCGTCAGGATCTCTTTCAGGATGTCTACCGGGGGCTCTTGCCCACGCTGGTCTCGGGCACACCAGGCCAGAGCCGGGGGTTGTGGGGCAGGTTGGGGCAGGTTGGGGCAGGTTGGGATAGGTTGGGATAGGTTGGGGTAGGTTGGGATAGGTTGGGGTAGGTCTTGGCTGCTGTTGATATGACGTTTCATGAAGCGGTAGGCTAGCCCATGGCCCGCTGCGTGGTTGGAAGTCAGCATGGTGCTTTTTGTTTGCCTCCTTTGTTTGCGCTGACCAGGGGGATAGATATTAGCCTGTCGTTGGGACCGGTCATTTTTGCGGAAGCTCACGCAAGCGGCTGTTGCCGGTGGTCCCTGTCCATTTTGAACAATAGCTACAAATGAGGCTGCTCTCATCTGTTATTCCGAAAACTTATAAAGTAGATGGTCCAAGTGCGACCTTGCTTCGACGGAAGCAGCCAACCACGTAACAAGGTGCGTTGCACTTGGGCACATGAACGGGCTAGGCATCATGACACTTATGCAAGTGAGAGACCTGTTTCATTCCTTCCCCTCTCCAAATGTAGAGTGCATTCCCATTTTGGTAGCCAAGAGGGTGCTCACGTGTTGCGTGGGGGCCCTTGGTTGGTATGGATGGGCTTTAACTCCAAAGCAGCACCGATGAATTACAAGCATTGATTGTGGCACAGGGACGGATTGGACGGCACGACACAGTCCACCACCCTGCACGCAACATGGCTGTAATGAGTAAGTGGGCACAGGGCATGCAACACCATATCACGAAAGCTAGCTTTAGCTAGCTGAAGTTTCTCCTTGCGTAAGCAAGGTAAGGGGCTCAAATGCCGAAAGATTGATTTGTTCAATGATTTGAGCCGAAAAGATTGAAAAACATCAATTTTTTAGACCCCCCCCCCCTCCCCCCCCCCCCGGTCCCAGGCTCGATTCCTCCCTGGTCCATCCCCCCCCCCGGGCAGTGGCTCAGTGTTCAGCAGTCTCGGTTTGCCCGTTTTGGACTTGGTGCTACGAACTTTTACATGTTCCACCGATTCAGCTTGTTCATTTGAGACCTCAGTCTTCTCAGTAAACCACCTCGCAAGAATCGTTGCACACGCAGCATGCAGAACCCAGAGGTGCTTTAAGACAGCTTCTGACGCCTCTCGTTGTTTTTATTTTTCTAGGTTTGCCACGCGACCATGTGCGTTTGCGTGTCGCATCCTACAAATCTTGCCGGGCCTCTCGTTGTACACAAGCTACCCATGAATCCACTCTGTCACCGACCCATCTCATGCAACAACTGCTAGCTTTCGTTCACCCGCTCCTCAAGTCGCATACTTGTTAGATTGTGTAGCTGTTGACCGTGTGCAAATCCTGCGAAACCACATCATAGATTGATTGACAATGTAACACGATATTATTTAGTTGGTTGGCGCACCTGCACATACATGTACTGCCAGGAGATTGCAGTCTGGGCATTGTCGACTGATGGTGTGGATATGTTAATGCACTGTGTGGGGTCTGGTCCTTTTCTGTTCTGTTTGCGGAGCCAAACTTGACGTGTTGCTTTGCATCTTCCCGATTTTGAGATTCCATCATTTGCCCATCAGGAGCAGCCTTTGTTTTATCTTCTTTTTTTGTTTTACAAGAAACCTATTTATTTGTGTTTTTTGGTTTCAACGGTTACTTGTGGGGAGCTTGGAGGCCGTCGGCCGCAAACAAACCGCAGCTTGCGCCAGGCAGCGCCACCTTCTTCGCAGCCAAAGAGGCCGCGCAGAGTTTGCTGAAGGACAGGAGGCCTCTGGCTGACACAGCTCCACATTTGTTTTGTTTTCCCCAAACAGCCGGAAGCTATGGGGTCTTGGACCAGATATGCTTTGGGGTGGGGCAGCCGGCAGCTTGTAGGGCATGTCTGGAGGGGTCCAGGGGGTTCCGGGGCTGTTGGCCACGTCAGCTAATTTGTGCCAAAGACTTGGAACGGCATCCCCCAGCAAGCGGGCCGGGAAAAGCGGGGTCTGTCTGGAAGACAAAGACTTGAAGAGGCTGTTTGGCCGAACCACGGGATTCAAATCGTCGCTCTCCTGCCAAGAGATTCTCTTGGTATCCACCATGTTCGTGGCTTGGCCAACATCTTCTGGTGGTCGATGTCACGGATAAATGTGTGCAGGAGGCGCCCAAACCCCTCCGGACCAGTGCTGGGGTGGTGGCAGGCGTGCTCTTTGCCAAGGCAAGCGATTGCGCGGGACTTTGTTTTGAGTGCAGGTTGCGTACCTGCCAGTGAAACGGTCACCTTGAGGGTTGGATCATGGGGAACTTTGGAAGAAAATCATCATCCACTTGAACAATCTCGCCCTCGATCAGTTTGGTTCCAGGCCTTTCCCGACGACTGCTTGTTTTGAGGGGAAGCACATGACACATATCTTGCATTCGTCCTGAGTTTCATGTCTTGTCGAGGTCGAAAGAGGCATTGTGGAACTTCCATGGTGTCCGAACAGCGGTGACGACATATCGTCCCCCCTCCCTATACACATATGGCTCTCTTTATGTATACATAAATGTGCACACATAGATACACGTGAGTGCACATATTGTCACACACACACAGCATACATTACATTTCATCCCATGACATTACATTACATACATTACACACATACATTACGTACACGACATACACAACATACCATACCATACCTTGCCATACCATGCCCTACAACACACTACAGTACAATCCAAACACAATTACAAATGCAAGCTGAACCAATACACGGTCCAGTCCAGTACAATACAATACTACATACATACATGAGAAAGGGTCAACAACACCATCATGCAGATTTAGAAGAATGTTTCATGGTTGCAGCATTTTTTTCACATTCCGCACATTCCGCACAGAACAAGATAGGTGACTCACTGAAGTGGGATGATACACACTTCTAACAAATACATTTGACTTCGGCTCACATACGTACGTAAGTACCTATACATACATGCATACATGTGCATGCATGCATGCATGCATACATACACACACACACATACATACATACATACATACATACAGACAGACAGACAGACAGACAGACAGACAGACAGACAGACAGACAGACAGACAGACAGATAGACATACATACATAAAACATAGGTAGATAATAAGAGAAGAGACAGAGCTAGATATAGATAGACATAGATTAGATAGACAGACAGATAGACGGACAGATAAATGGATCCATCGGCTCAACCGTGCATGCAGACAGACACGCAGACATAGAGACATACAGACATACAGACATACAGACGTACAGATATCATACATACGTACATTCGCAGAGACGTACAGACGTACATATGTACAGCCATACATACGTGCATGCGTACAACAAACACACATACGTAGATACATATGTACATGCGTACATACGTACATGAGCTACCGACCAATTTGCCGACAATTGAACTTGCATTGATACAGTCAGAATACCCTAACATGCTGAGAATTGACTTTGAACTGAGATGTTCCCCCAAATTGTCGAGATCACGAGAGAGTGCTGTAGAAAACCATGCAAAGCGAGGTGACATGAGATCACCGGTTGTGCATGCAGCCGGCTTTGGGTCGCGCAGAAAGTTACAAACCAGAACGCGTCCAGAAGAAGTCCAGAACGAGGAAGTGAGTTGCGATGTCCGAGAAAGAGCTACCAGATCGCAGATCTAATGTTTTGTGGTCAGCGTCAGCTTGCCCTCACTGAAGGCTTGGAATCTTTTTGGGAATGCTTGGCTTGGCTCAGCCCACCTGGAGCATTGCAGGTAATCCGGCTTAGCTTGCCAGACGCTCATTGCTGGCACACAACCACAGGAGGCTTATCTGTTATTTCTGGTCCTTTTGGGTTCCAGCATGTTTCTCCAGACGCTCGCCGAATTCGTTTCGAGTCGCATTCATCGGATTCATCAAGTGAGGCGGTGAAAACGCCCTTTGACGTGGCCGAGACCAAGGCGATGGCCAGTGTCTCCACCGGAGAGGCGGGCAGGGTCATCTTCGCATCCGATTCGCGAGTTTGACCAGGGGTGATGTTTGAAGATGAATGTGGGGAGCCCTGATCGGGCTGCGAGGCCGACACCAAAGATCTTCTTTGAAATTCTGTCTAAACAGACTGAACTGTCCGTGTTGCCTGATGAGAACAGCTTCCTCTTGGTCTCCTTTTGACTCCATGGATAAAACAGAGGTCCAACTCGTTTTGACCCACACACGCACACAGGGACCAGATGAGGGAAACTGGCATCTCTAGAGGTCAGGTCATGAATGATAGCTTCGACAGGTTCTCAGCAGATCATGCCTTACTTACCAGTTGACCAGTTCATTGCGTGCCCATTGAAGCAGAAGCTGATCGTCCCGATTGCCCTCTCCCAGCCACGGGCCGCTTCGGATATGTGTATTTGCCTTCGTGATATGTGTATCTCGGGCGCCGTTTTCTAGGGTCTGGAAACCTATTTTGTGCTTTAGGCCAAATACGAAACAGAACCTGGTGATCCAAATCTGGCTAAGTATGAAACAGAATCTCCTCCCACCAATCAACACGGAACTTGGCGTTCGGCCGGTGCTGGTTTGGATCATTTTCCTTTAAAGGGAACCCCGAACGTCAGGTTCCACGTTCCTTGGGGTAAACAAACTGACCTAAATCTTACCGAAACAAGCAGACACCTGGGTAAACAAGCTGATCTTTGGGGTAAACAAACTGCCAAACCACCCTGATCTTTGGTGGATCTTTGGTGGTTTGGTAGTAAGCAAGCCAAACTTTGGGGTCCGCAGATGTTTTCCTCCAAACCACCTCTGCATGCGTGGTGCGTGAGGCGCTGGCCTGGGATGGGTCCTGGCAGAAGCTTGCAGAGACCTTTCAGCAGGCACCGTGGGTGGTGCAAGCCCCAAAAAGGGGGGCGGGAGCCCCCCCCCAAAAAGTTTAGGAGGAGTGTCCTCTGTGGGTTTGTTGGGTTCCATGAAAATCTGGGGAGGGAGTAGATTTAAGGATTTTGACCGGGGAAGAGCCGCAAAAAGCGTGTTTCTTTGTGGTTTTAGTGGTGCCTTTGCTTGGGTTTGACGGGACTCTGCAGATTGTCGCTTAATCCATGGCCTCCGGATTCCGAAAAGAAACAGCGTCCCGAGAGCCTCCCATTTTTAGAACTCAAGCGCCAAGCCCTCGACGCTGGCAGCTTCTCATTTGAAAATGGACCAAGCCAGTTGATATTATCAAGTGACTCAATTCTAACGAGCACTTCAAGTTGGCCACGACTAAAACGGGGAACAAAGGCCAACCCCCTTTGCAAGTCAGGCACTCCTTCACATGTGTGTATGTGTATATATATATATATACATATGTGTTCAGTTATTTAGCGCATGACTAAGTGAATGCGTGTATGCACCCATATAAATACATACATATTGCGACATATGCCGACTTATACAAAGTGCAAGTCCGCGACCCTGGACTTTATTGGACACCACCGTATCAAGGAGTCGGTTTGGGCCACCAACTAGCTGCCACAGAGGCTGTGCGCAAAGCGTCATTAAGTCACAGGAAGCAAATGCAAAGGGAAGCCACTTAAATGACATCATCGTTAAGCACACATTTTAGAAAGAGCTGGAATCCGCTGGTTTCTTTATTCTTGCATTCTTCAAGGGCACCTGAGATCATGAGACCATAGTGGGCAGCAAAGAGTCGGACTGGCAAGGCATCCAGGTAAGGAGTGTGTGAATGCAGCAATCCATGTCAATGTCGCCAACAAGCTTCGGATGATCTTTTAATCCAAGCAGGCAGTTTTCCTATTTTTCACTTGCTTTCCACTTTTTGCAGGTTTGGCGTGAGCAAGGGATAAGACCTTCATGATTCATTTGAGTCCTCTTCTGTCAGAGAGGAGGGGATTGGGCCATCTCCCATCCAAGTGAAATGTAGAGCAGGAATACAGCGCTTTGCTGTCGCTGGATGTAGGGGGCTGAAGCCAGGGTGAATGTCAGGAGGGCTTTGCAGGGCTGTATCGGGGCTACGGCGCCAACGTGCTGGGCTCGGAGGTTCTGCAGGGCCGGGAGTCTTTGTTGAGCAACTAGGCTGTGGCCCCCTCAAAAGGGAAGCCAGCAGGTTCAAACTCGTGTTGAAACAACTGACTCCAGAACTGGTTGCGGGATGCTTGTTTGCGTGAAGTGGGCAAGCAATCAAATGACCTCTGGAAGCATGAGGCCTCAAAAGGGTCTTCTTGTTTTCCACTGCAAGTCCAGTCTAGCGGAAAATTTGCCAGCCAGATCTCACACCAACCGCCCCGTGTTTGGCTCTCGAGATGCGCCCCGGCAAAGTATCCGCTGAACACCTGGTGGAGCCTTCCCGAGGCAAATGCACGGAGTTTAGGCCAGGGGGCCCCCAAAATGATGGTGTTCCTTTTGGTTTTCCGTTCAAACCACAACACAGGGGGCCCCCTCCAAAAAAGAAACACCCACAATTATGCGATGATATAGTGAAGACACAACAATGTCCTGAGAAGCGCATTGCCTGTGTCTGTGTCTGTGTCTGTGTCTGTGTCTGTGTCTGTGTCTGTGTCTGTGTCTGTGTCTGTGTCTGTGTCTGTGTGTGTGTGTGTGTGTGTCTGTGTGTGTGTGTGTTTGAAAGAGAGTGAAAGTGATAACTCCTGAACATGTTGTTTGAAATATGTTTGGTCAAGTCACTGGAAACATCCGGAGTAAAAGACAAACAAACAAAAACATCTAATTATTTGTCCTGCCTGCCTGCCTGCCTGGCTGCCTGCCTGCCTGGCTGCCTGC
Organism: Effrenium voratum; assembly: GCA_963377175.1. NCBI lineage: Eukaryota > Dinophyceae > Suessiales > Symbiodiniaceae > Effrenium > Effrenium voratum. The sequence goes on along the minus strand of CAUJNA010001635.1, from coordinate 850,485 downwards.
CTGCCTGGCTGCCTGCCTGCCTGCCTGCCTGCTTGCCTGTTTGCCTGCCTGCCTGCCTGCCTGCCTGCCTGCCTGCCTGTCTGTCTGTCTGTCCAGTGGAGTTGTGCAGCATCACGGCCAATCTCCAGATTTTGCAAAACGTCGGGTGTTGTTGATCTCCAAAACTCTGGCAATAATGGGGTCGTATATGCGTGTAAATTGGGGGCTTTGTTGGTGGACATCAGAATTCGGTGGGGATTCATGTCCACCAACCACTTTTGGTTGGTGGTTCCAACTCTTGAAATTTTGTTCCCCATATGGGGTGGTTTGTCCAACTTCCATTTGCTTAAAAGAGCATGTTTGATGTCCCCCTGTTGCTGGTTAAAGGGAATCTATCACTGCTGGATGTTTTTGTTTTTTCATTTTTTCCAGGGGACTTAAGCAAATGGAAGTAAATGTTTGATGCCAACTCTTGCAATTCGGTTCCCCATATGGATGTTTTTTTGTTGGGAGGGGTATTGGCCTCATCCCATATGGGGTAGTTGTCAAATGCTTGACGCCCTTTGGTTTGCCACGAGGTGCTGTATAAGCTCCCTGCGGATCTGGCCAAGTTCCTGAGCTACGAAGCTCTCAGGGGTTCCGGCGCGGCAGGCGGGACATCCCGTATGCTTCAAGTGGGGTTCGTCGCTTCGTTGTTTGCTTCCACCTGAAATGATCGTGTTTGTTTTTCCACCTAACTGTAGAACCAGTGTGGCCCTGGTTTCCTTGAGGTGGCGGATCTTGTCACCTGGGATTCTGCAGAACCAGTACTTGGCTTGCAGCGTCTCACAGGATTTGAAGGTGTGGTGTGCAGGGCAGGCTATATTGCTGCATCACTCACCCAAAAAGCCCTGGAGGGGGGGGGCATCAAAGTTTTTGCCCTTTAGGTGGCGAATCTCGAGCCTTCTCTCACGCTTGAAGAGCCCAGTGGGCATAATTCTGTGCAGGGATAAAATTCTGCTGGCCGTGCGCAAAAACAAGAGCAATGCCCCTGGTAAAACTTTTTTACTGGGAGGCCACTAAGATCGCCGGCCAAGTTTCTATAAGTTCTTGCCGCTAAAGCGACCAGAAATTCTGAACGGTGTGTGTACGTGCGTGAGTGTGTGTGTGTGTGGCGTGTGGTGAGGTAGTGTTGGGGGCTTCTACACTTGAGACTGTCTTACCGCACCTTAACTCGCTTCCTGAGTTCCCGGACTTTTCAGTGGCCAACAACAAGTGTGTTTGTTCTTCAAAACCCAATCCACTCGGGTTTTATATACAGAACAAACAGCAAACCAACCCCATCTTGTCTTGCATTCACAGCCCAATCGGCGTTAAACAGGTGGCTCTGTGTCTCTGCATTCAGGTTGTTTTTTGCTTGAAACATCAGCTTCTTGGCCCGCAGGTCAGTTTCCCCTTTGTAAGGCGTGGCGTTCTCAGGTCGGAAATGCAGGGTCGCCTGTCAAACCATTGTCAAACCGCCTGTTTAGGGGAGGAACTTCCAGGCCCCAATCACTCACCAGGGACATGAAATCATGGTTTTCCTCGGCAAACCATCCCAGACCAAGGTTATCCCCAGGTCCCCCAGCTCCCCAAACCCGGAAACCAATTTCGGCCCGGAAAGCGCTTCAGAGGTATTTCCAGGCCTGGAGGTCCCTGGAACCCTCCCTGAAAAACCCCACGGCACCGCTTCCCAGGCGCCATGGCCCCGGGCCTGGCGGGCGCGGTGGCCACGTTGGCCTCCAACGCCATCACCACGCCGCTGGACGTGGTGCGCACGCAGGCCATGGTCCAAGGCGCTCGCGGGCGGGCGGTTTGGGCAGCGGGGTGCAGCCGATTGACCTCGGGTTCTCTCGGGTCACAAACCAAAGACCCCTTTTGACCCTCAAAATTTGAAGCCGCAAGTTCTGGCGCGATTAATGACTGCAACCCCGAGCAATCATGTCTTGTCATGGCACATGCAAAAGCAACCCGAATATGTCCTCGTTCGTCTAACCCACTCTCCTGCTTGACTCTCCAAAGACTGATCATTCACCATGACTATGCCCTTCTAGAGTTGGAAAGGGTGGTTGAATATATGTGGAGGTTGATTAATATTCCTGGCCCCCAACTGACCATGGGGAACCGTTCACATGTGGGAAAAATCAAATCTGTTTAGTGGTTTCCCCAATGGTCATCCCATGGAAAGGACCTTTTGATCAGCCCCAGATGGACGAAATGAGCTGCGCCTGGTGGGATGTGTTGTTGATTTTAGCTGGGATGGGTGGTTTATCCCCAAATTTACAGAATTGTTCGGCCAACTGGCGCAGGATTTTGTTCAGGGTGTCAAAATAGCGTAAGGACCCATTCAGAAAAAAATGCAACACTTTAAGGCTGACTAACTGCGAACCAGAAGCACATTCTTGGTACGGCCAGGCGTCAAAATAGGCGTTTGGACCCCAAGCCAGGTTGTCCAGGTAGTTAATGAAAATAGACGTGATCTCAGACATATCTGACATTTAGAAGTTGACGCAGAATCGGAAACACATTTTTTTTAGCCCCCCAATCATGATTCTCCTTCTGCTTTCCATTCAAAGGTAAAAGGGTAAACACAACATGGGATCAGGTCAGGGATCCAATGTTGGTGCAAGGCTACCCCCCCGCTTTGAAACGAAACTGTGGAGCTGGACAAACAAAAACACAGATGCATCAACACCGATCTGCGCGAACGCAGCCACCTGACTTGGGCAACAGTCTCACTATGATGAATGAGCCCGTTTTCCCGGCCGGTAGACCAAGAATGGTTTGCAAGCAAACATTTGATGTTGCGCAGAAAAAGGGATCACACAAATATGGAAGACCCAACCATGAGGGGTTTTCAACTGCTTGTGGCAGATGTCCATTGATCCGGGAAACATCTTTGTGGGATGTGAGTGCCAGGTTCGAAAGGCTCCAAGAATGCCTTGGAGCGGTTCCAGGACGTCACGCACAGTTGCCGGTTGGAGGGCCGGTGAAACCAGACCTCTGCTTGTCAAAGTGCCTGCAAGGGCTTTGCCCGGGGTAGCCGCCCTTGACTTTGCATTGCCAAACTAAGCTGAGAATTTGGACTCTTTGCCTCTTTGGGTCGCAATCACTTTCAGATTCGGCAAACGGTTCCCGGTTTTGCTGGAGGACCATCCTCCTGAGTTTTTGGTTTGCAGCGGCAGAAGCTCTTCCTTGTCACATCCAAGCCAGCCCCGCGCACGCATGCATGCGCATGCATGCATGCGCGTAGATGCGCGCAGGATCTCATCGACTCTGGGGACAGCGAGAAGATTTGGTCAGGTCAGGAGCTCCAGAGAGAGAGAGAGAGAGAGGGAGAGAGAGAGCCCTATTTGGAGTCTCCGATTGATATGGCAAACTGCAACAGAGTTCAAGAGTTAGAACCTCCAAAGTGGTTGGGGCGGGGGACTTGTTCATCCCCATGGAAATCTGATGTCCAGCAAAGGGCCCCCTAAAGAGAAATTTATACCCATATTTGTTCGTCAAGGTGAAGGTCGCCATTGACGATCAGTGGATCCTTGATGAACGAAGGGCCAAAACAAGCTTGAAGCAAGCCAGAGAATAGGTCAGCGCTTCCCCCAAGAGTTGGGAGAATGATACCCTCAAGGCGGGGTTGCCGTAAGCTAGGTAAGATCATGTGTCTTTTAGCGACACATCCCCCATCACCTTTGGGGGGGAGCCTTTTGGAAGAGGTGCTTTTTGCGCCATGGTTTCGAAGCCTTCCTGGAATCTCAGGGTTTCCCTGCCGAAATTGACACTAAATGAGACTCATGCTTGGAATCTCGGGGATTTCCCGCCCAGACCCAGCTTCACGCACAGAAATCTTCGGATCAGACTCACTTGCCCCCAGCTTTCCTTGCTCAATTTGGGCGTGTCTTTTCTTGGTGGCTCCCCTTTTGGTGGATTTTACCGGGCAGCCAATAGGAAAACACCACCCACTTCTTTGGGTCCAACTCGTTCGTCTTTGGTTCCAAAAGGTCCGAACTTCCGTCGCAGGCTTCGGCTGGCGCCTGGGCCGCGGCCTCGTCGCGGGCGCCATTCAGTTCACGGTGCTGGAGAGGGCGGTCTTCGCGACTCGTACTCGTCCAGATTCAAGAAGAACTCGTGTGGCTCAAGAATCAAGACGGGTTCCTTCCCCGCAATTCGCCTTTGCCATTTAGGGTTCCAGCTTGGGCCCCTGTTTTTGACTTGTTTGAAGGGAAACTCGAGGAACATCGAGGCCATTTTGGGGGGTCACCTATTTTGAGACACACCCCGTTTTGGAGCCCAAAAAGTGGGACGGGACCCATGAAAACCGGTCTTTCTCAACATAGGGGTAATAGGGGTCCCAAAAACTGGTCCCAAAAACTGGTCGGCTTCCATTTGGTTCCGTTTCAATACTAACACGGGGCCCACCATCTTCAGAAGCCAAAACAAGACATGCCTTTGTGAGGGTGTCTTAAAATAAGGGTCCCTAAATATGAGCGGTTTTCCCAATGGTTTCCCAAAACAACACCACCCTACTCCCTGTTCCTGGCCTTTAATCAGTTTTGTTTTGTGATAAGCACGGAAAATTGACTTTTCTGAAATGACCGATTTTTGGGTTCTATGTTAATCAATCTGTAGGGGAGTAAATGGAACATAAGTAACTTAAGTCCCAACTCCAATCATGCCAAAATGACGGCGTCCAAACAACTGCAGAATTCAGTGTTGGCTGGGTGTCAGCCGGAATCTGCAGACGGGTATTTTGTGCAAGTGTGGTGGCAAACTGGATCAGCGTTGGGTAACATCTTTACTTTGGCTAAAGTGACATTGGCAGAACCTGCATGGATACCTGGTACCCCTTCGCTTGCAGGTATCCCTGATATTTGTGGGTACCCTTGCTTTCGACGCCCCAATTAACTTGGAAGCCCCAATGATAGGTTTACGCAGAATCTGGCCAATTTAGAATGGTGATGATTCGGGTTGATGAATCTGAGAGTATGCCTTGACATGCCACCATTGGCTTTCGAGAGACCGCTTCAAGTTAGAAGGTGCAACGTGGGATCGCCTTTTGTGCAGTCCGTTTACCAGGTAGAGCTACATGACAGGCTTTCAAGCAGGGAGTATTTAAAGATTCCATTACATTAACTCGGGCTTCAGCTTCGGGCGTGAAGGGGAGCTCATTGCACTGTTTACTCTTGAAGTTGCAGGAGTTTAGTTCTACCACACTGGCTGGGTTTCTTTGCGTATTGCAGACATTGTGTCGCGTGGGTCAATGTTCGGAGGCTGAGCACTGGCTATCTCTATGCCCTCTACTCAGGCATTCAGGCATCGATGTGCATGTTTCAGGCTCGAGGTGTTGAGCGGGTATGGGTGGGATCCACGTGCCGGAATACGTCTCTTCTCGCGCGTGTGCGCAGGAGAACACCAAGGATGCGGTGGAGGGCCGGCGCTGATTCGCGTGAAAGAAAAGGTGAGCAGGGTTCTTAGAGACATCTTCCGCATCGCTGAATCCCTGGATGCCGGTTTTGTCTAATTCTGTGCCCCTCAGACGTGGTCAATATCTGACCCGGGCAAGTTTCGAAGGGTCGCGACCCCCATGATCACCCGCCCCAAGGCGCAGCCCAAGGAAACTTCCGTGGTTCAACCGGGAAAACACATTTTACCCGGATCCCCCCCCAGGCCGCAGAACCGCCGCAGAAACCGCAGCCGAACCGCAGGGAACTAGCGCACGGTTCACTCAACACCATACAAGACTCGCCAGGGAGCCCAATCTCAATTGCTTCAGATCGGATATACATATATATATATATGTATATGTATATATATATATATGTCATATCCATTCACCCCCCACTTGGGGCTCAGAAAACCAAACCGCATTTTGTTTCGCACAAGACGGAGCCGGTGAAACCCAAAACCACCACCCGGGGGGAGGCGTTTCTTTCCGTTTGGAGCCACACGTAGGACCAGGGCCTCGCCTGGCTGCGGAGGAAAATGGGCCCCAAGGCGGCGGCCCACCTTGCCAAGGCGGCGGAGCGCTTCGGGCGCTTCGGGGCGGTGGCGGTGGTGGTAGAGCCCGGCGCCCAGTTTGGCCGGACAGGTCGACCAATGTGGAGACCTGTATTCTCGTTAGGAAGGCTGCTTCTATTTCACAGCAGAATATCACCCACACACCCCACAATCAAATGGTGTTGTCAACACCCATGCTCTTCAAGAGAGGCACAGGGAACCGCTGAAGTGTTCGGATGCTTGCTGAACCTGGTTAGCATTTGCCCTTGTGACTACCCTGCAAGTGGGTGGATCGCCTTCCTGAACTCAGTGATGCCAGGAGCTGTTGGTTTCGCACCAACCTGATCTTTCCTACAGGTACTCATTTTCCAACAATCATGGAAGGGGCAAACGCGGAGAATATAACCCTCCAGAACCTACCTATCAGCTTGCATGATTGTGGGAGTGTAGTTGTTGGTGTCCACCGATTGGAGTTGAGCTTGCACTCACTGGGCTTAGGTTTGCCAAGTCACTTTACCGAACAAAGCCATCGGCGGGTTTTGCATCCCCATTTTCCCCGGGGCTTGGGAGGGATGGGGCCTGAGCGCCAATAGGGGAGGGGAGGATTGTAACAGAGCCTCAACGATCAAGGGTTGCAACGGATTCGATCAGGGCTTTACAACCCATGTGATTATGGCCAACCAACGTGCTGGTTGCGTGAGAGTTGTTTTCTTCAAGCGAGAGTGCATGGGAAAGGGCAGGAGATGCATTTTGGATAGTGGGTAGAGTTGCAGAGGTGGATACAGATTTGGCTGATAGGGGCGCGGGTTGTTGTTTGGCAGGATCGCAGGTGTGGGGGCCTTGGCATGCACGTGATGCATTTGGGGACTGAGCATGAACATCATCACACCACAGTTTACATTCCCAAACAAAGTACAGACACCCTTGTTGGGCCCTTTGTGTGGCCAACAGAGAGCAGAACTGCCGCGCCTGCTCGCATCACTGAATCAGTGATGGAATTAAGGCTCATCAATTGTAATGGTCTTTGTGGATTGGGTTGTTGGATGCAGCAGCTGTGCAATTTTGTATTTGGATCGGTCGAATGTTTTAGTAGCGCGCTTGTCAGCACAACGTTGCGTTCACAATTTGGAATTGGGGTGCCGGGCGCAGCAAATGCTGCTTGAATTGAGCAGCTGAGGGTGATTTGAATCTAATTGCTGCTGGATGGGCAGTTTGGCAGGCAACGCATTTGTTGAGAAGGGCGACAAAGCCAAATGCCTGCATGTGTTGATTGTTGCCGTGGTTGTGGCTGTGATGATTGACACAAAATGTCAGAAAGGGGTTTAGCTGATGCTGGTTGCTTCCAGCAGCCAGTGGTGAGTGAGAAGCAGGAATCTGATGCTGTGGGGGCAGTTTGGCAGGCTGCGCAAGGGCGACACAGTCAAATGCCTGCATGTGTTGATTCTTGCCATGAGTGTGTCTATGATGATTGACACAATATGTCAGAAAGGGGTTTAGTTGATGCTGGTTGCTTCCAGCAGCCAGCGGTGAGTGAGAAGAAGGAATCTGATGCTGCGGGGGCAGTTTGGCAGGCTGCGCATTTGTTGGGAAAGTGACAAAGCCAAATGCCTGCAGGTGTTGACTGTTGCCGTGGGTGTGGTTATGATGATTGGCACAAAATGTGAGAAAGGGATTTAGCTGTTGCTCGAAAATGAACGAGTACGGCTATGATGATCGACACAAAATGTCAGAAAGGGGTTTAGCTGATGCTGTTTGCTTCGAGCGGCCAGCAGTGAGTGAGAAGCAGGAATCTGATTGCTGCTGCGTGGGCAGTTTGGCAGTGTGCATTTGTTGAGAAGGGCAACAAAGCCAAAAGTCTGCATGTGTTGACTGTTGCCATGGTTGTGGCTATGATGATTGACACAAAATGTCAGAAAGGGGTTTAGCTGATGCTGGTTGCTTCCAGCAGCCAGTGGTGAGTGAGAAGCAGGAATCTGATGCAGTGGGGGCAGTTTGGCAGGCTGCGCATTTGTTGAGAAGGGAGATAAAGCAAATGCCTCCATGTGTTGATTGTTGCCGTGGATGTGGCAATGATGATTGACACAAAATGTCAGAAAGGGGTTTAGCTGATACTGGTTGCTTCCAGCAGCCAGTGGTGAGTGAGAAGCAGGAATCTGATTGCTGCGGGGGCAGTTTGGCAGGCTGCGCATTTATTAAAAAAAGAGATAACGCCAAATGCCTGCAGGTGTTGATTGTTGCCGTGGATGTGGCTATGATGATTGACACAAAATGTCAGAAAGGGGTTTAGCTGATACTGGTTGCTTCCAGCAGCCAGTGGTGAGTGAGAAGCAGGAATCTGATTGCTGCGGGGGCAGTTTGGCAGGCTGCGCATTTATTAAAAAAAGAGATAACGCCAAATGCCTGCAGGTGTTGATTGTTGCCGTGGATGTGGCTATGATGATTGACACAAAATGTCAGAAAGGGGTTTAGCTGATACTGGTTGCTTCCAGCAGCCAGTGGTGAGTGAGAAGCAGGAATCTGATTGCTGCGGGGGCAGTTTTGCCATCGCATTTTCTGAACAAGTTCTGGACAACGTGGCCTGACATGACTTTTTTTATTTGGGGGACGATCCCGGGATCAGCCTGTCTTGTCCTTCGCCTCAACATGCGCGCCCAGGACCAGCATGGAACCTGAATGGAGTCTTGTTGAGCAACGATAGGTGAAGTTCCTTCAGATTCCATGTGGGTATGTGTCGACATAGGGATTTGGAGCCCGTATATGTTGTGTTTTTCCTTTGGTTTTCATTCAATCCTCCCCAAAAAGGACACCCTCCAATTAACGGGTGTCGTTTTTTGAAGGGTGTGTCGTCCTGGGAACCAGAAAGGGTTGCTTAGGGAAGGGATCCCAAGGGTTTGGGTTGGGGTCGGTGCATAAAGCCACGCGCTGCCAAGGCTACAGAGCCCAGGTTGGTTGGCGTTTAAAGGGAAACCAACAGGAACACGGTTGCGCCATGCGGGATCCCCCTAAAGATTGGTGGTGTTCCTCTTGTTCCCCTTCAAAGCCATCCCAAAACGGGTACCCTGAAAATAAAGAGGTAGCCTTGGGGTCAGATTAAAGGGACGCCATTTCGAACACCGTCGCGCCGTTTGGCTTTTCTCTCCTTGAAGCCAACCCGAGTCCGAGCACGTGGCCTCGCACGTGGCCTTCGTCTCGAGGCCTGGGGCGGTGGTGTGCCTCCTGGCGGGTGCCACTCGCATGCCCGTGGCCCGCTTTTGTACGCCCGGGGACTCGAGTCACGAGACGCTTCCTGTTGCCGAATATTCAGGCCCCTAAGCGGTGGTGGGAACGGCGGAATTGAACCCGCAATGGGAAACCACACCCTAACTTTCAAACCACCAATCCAATGTCAGTGCATGGGAGGGAAGTTACTTCCATTTGCGTTTCAGCAAAGGTCGCATTGTCCGCATATGCCAGCTATTTCAAGTGTATGACTCACTTCCCGAGTTCCTGTACTTTAGTCACTTGTTGGGACCATTTTGGCGGCAAACAAAAAGTTTGGACTTTTCTTGCCAATCCACTCAGGATTGAGCCGGGGTATTGCTTCGGCAGCAAACAATAACGGAATGGCATTCCCATGGCTGCGGATACACTGAACTGTCCTACAGCCTGTTACATTCATTGCTTCATTCATTTTGTTAGGATTGACAGCTGGCCAGGGGGCAAGATGATTCTTTTGTGGTTGTCATTTGTTGCCTTCGCATTTTCTGCTGGCAATGGCCTCTAAATGGAATCCTTTTGTATCCGGGTCTTCGATATGCATGCGGTTGGGAAGCCGCGCCGGCTATGTGCCACATTGAGAATAAAGCCTGGTGCATTTGGAGTGAATGCGGGAAACTCGGGGGCTTGTTGCGTGTGTCCCATCCTGACAAGGCCGTTTTGGAGTCGCTTTGTGCAAGTTACTTGGCCAGGCATGGCCGACGTTGCCATTCACAGGCCACAAAGGCTTAGGATGATGCGTGACCAATCGCGATGAACACATCCGAACGGGAATGGCTCAAAATAGGGAGTCGGCTCCCCTCCAAAAGCGTAGTTTTCCTTCTGGTTTCCCTTTGAACCAACCTGAAAAAGGCACCCCGAAACGATCACATTCCCGAATTGGTGTTTAGTCGACGTCGTGACAGCAGGCTGAATCTTGGCGGCACCATTGCCAGGCGGCCCGAGACACAGCGTGAGGGCACCTCTCAAAATCCACGCCGGAGGGCCCCGAGGAAATGGTCTTCTGGCACTGCCCAGGGTACATTGCTGCCATTTGCGTTTCAGAACATGTTTCATTGTCCCCTGTTGGTCTTAATGGGAATCTATCACTAGTTGCATTTTTCCGGGGGATTTGAGCAAATGGAGGATTATGTTGATTCCAGTCGGCCGACCGTTTGGTAGCTTCCAGCCACAGCAGAAGATGATTCTTTCATTGCCATGTTTGTTGTGCGAGTCAGAGATCGCTCCCCCTGTGAATACGGTTTTCGTTGAAGAAAGCGGGCAGTCTGAGGTCATGTTGAATACTGAGCAACAAGCCTTCCAATTGTTTAGTCATGAAACAAGGGCGTTCTGCACAAGAAGATACTTCTTTCCCTGATTACCAGGGATTGTCCGGGGCATAAGCGCCTTCCAGCTTCAGGAATTTCCATGGAGTATATGAAGCAAGGGGTAGGCTGAATTCATGCGTCGTTGGACATTTGAACAGGGCAGAATGAGGCGGCCGGTTGTTGGTTCTAGCTAGTTACAGCTAGTCTCAATATTTCAAGTTGACCCACAAGATCTTGTAAGGATCCTTCTTCTATACTTGCAAATGTAGGGAATCAGGGAATCATCCCGCTAATATATTTTGAAAGTAAGCGATTAGCCGTAGCAACCTCAGGTTGGCCCTGAGCAGCCAACAAGATGTGTCCACCAGACTGGCAAGGCTGAAAAAGACAGCTGAAACCCTAGCAACTTGACACCCAATTGTCCAAGTCCATTGGTGTCGATTCATTCGCAGAACGACCCATTTGCTCTGTAACAAAGAGGCTCAGAGAGAGTATGGGTATTGGGAGTACAGTTCTACCAGGGCTTCCTCGCATGCTTGGTTCGATTGCATCACGAGGATTCTCACTGGGTGCTTTGGATCCGGTTCTTGTGGTAGAATGACGTTCCCATGCACTAAGCGTCTGTGCACTGAGGGAGGTTTCAAGTTCGCAGCTCGGCTTCGTTGATCGACTTGGGTGTTGTGTTCTTTCTTTTCTATCTTTTTTTTTTTGGGGGGGGGGGACTTTGTTGGTGGTTTTAAGGGAACACCCGAAAGAACGCCGCGGAATCCCAATTTTGAAAGGCCCGAGTCATTTAACAAAGACAATGAACAATCCATGTCTGGGGCCCCTCGAAGCGCAAGCAATGGATCTCCGGGAGGCTGCTGGCCATTCGGGCCCTCGCTGCCAGCCTCCCTGGCCCGCTGGAGGTGGGGATCAAGTGGCTGGGGCCAGGTGCTGCCCTCTGGTCTTTGGTTCTCACCGCTTTTTGGGTGACACTGAGTTTGCTAACCAAAGGGCAGAGGTGCCCTGGAGAATTCATGAGCAGTTGTTCTTAAAGTCTGTGAAGCTTGTGCTTGTGCGGATGTAGAATGGGCTGACTCAGCCGTAATCGGCCAACAGAGGGCCTTTCTGTGAAACAACTCAAGGGGATCCCTACCTCATGAAGCATTCGAGAGGCACTCGGAGTTGAAGGCCAAAAAATCCGCATAGCTCACACGGCTGCACGGCTTCCAGAACCCTTACGTCGCTGGCTCCGGAAAGGCACCTGCACCAAATTTTTCTCAGGGCTCCTTTTTTTGGGAACTCCTAAAGATTTGGTGGTTCCCAGCTCTTTCCCTTAGCTTTTTAGCTTTTTAGCTTTTTAGCTTTTTAGCTTTTTAGCTTTTTAGCTTTTTAGCTTTTTAGCTTTTTAGCTTTTTAGTGTTTAGTGGAGAATTTCCATTGAACCCATTAAAAGTTAGATTCTTAGTGGGGGATATGCGGACAGCCCAGAAGACCCAGCCCAGCGACTCAGACGTTGCTGGACCTGGTCCGGCGCTTCTCGCTGCCGTTGGCGCTTATGGCGGCGCTGGTGACGGGCGTCAGCTGCCTAGGCGCGCCGATGGGGAGGTGGTCCCATGAGTCACAACCAAAACCCGGGAGTTGGACAGGGCTCCTCAAAAGATACATTTTGCTCAGTTGAAACATGGCTTTTTCCACCAAAATGCAGGGAAACCATCATTTACAAGGCAATGTTCAGGTGTATAATGTGTTGGAGAGTAGCAAGGGGCAATCCCGGCCATAAATGGCTGCGATTGTCTTCTTTGTTCTTTACGTGGATCTGGGTAGGCCATTTTAATACCCGCTTTTGATTATGACTCAGGTGGTGCTTCAAACTGGATGGGTGGCCCGTCTTTTTGGTAGGCCTCGGACCCCAAGAATGACGGTTTTCCTTTTGGTGTCCCTTTGAAGCCACAAAACAGTGGCACCCTCCAAAACAAGACACACCCAAATTGTGGCACGGCTGAAGGTAGCAGGGGACGGAACCCTGTTATTACCACTCGCCATGTGTGCCGGTCCAAACACACGACAACACCTGCCTACGGCATACTTGAGGGCCACTGGGGCTGGATCCAGTTTTGCCATTTCACAAGAACACCAACAGACGAAGACATAAAAAAAAAAAAAACCTGATGAAAAAAAACACCTGATACCTTATGGGGTCCCCTGATGAAAAGAAAACAGCACCGCCCGCATGTCCACCAAGAGCACCTGAGTTCCCACGCAACTGTGGGGCAAGATCCGCCGGAGGTTTTCTTCGATCCGACGGCGGGGAGGAGCGGCCCGCGTCAAATGGGCCAAAGGCTCGCTTGGGTTTGCCGGGATGGCCCTGATCTTATTTACACAAGTCAACCATCCGTGGCCAAAGAGACCAGATGCCGCTCATTGGCGGCACGACTTGACCGAAACCGACGGTGAGCTCGGAAGGGCTTGAACGCCTCCGGCTCAGAGCGCCGACCTTATAGGCCTGCTTTCTTTATTTGTCGTAATTTTCGCTTTGGGGCCCTATGAAACTTTCTCATTGGAATTATCCCAATGGAATTCTCCTTTGGAGTTCCCCCATTGGAATTTTCCGATTGGAATTGTCCCTTTTGATTGTTCCCTTTGGAATTCTCCCGCTCGAATTCGCTCATTCAAATTCTTTCATTGGAACTTTCCCATTGGAAGTTTCCCATTGAAGTTCTCCCATTCACATTTTGCCCTTGGAGTTTTCCAATTGGAATTTTGCCATTGGAGTGCCTCCATCGGAATTTTCCCGATTTCCCATTGGAAGCTTCCATCGGAATTGTCCTTTCCCATTGGAGTTGTTCCGTTGGCATTCTACTTTGGAATTCTCCCATTGGAAATCTCTCTTTGGACATTTCCCTTTGGAATTCTCCCTTCCAGGAACCTCTAGTCAGTTTGTATACGGTTCCAGTTTCCTTTGAGGTGATAGCAGCGGCTGGCAATGACATCCCGTTTTTTCTGCCCGTGAGACATGGGAGCCGCTGCGACTTTGCCTGAAAAGTCAGGACGATGCGCCCAGCCCGGCTGCAACGGATGCCAAAGAGCCTTTGCCGGCAGCGGAACAAAGTGAAGAGGGTGCGAGCGGAAGTGTTAAGCAGTGGACGGGGTTTTGATATTTGGACTAGGGGTGGTAGTTAATTGGGGATGCAACAATCCCTCGAGATCGGTTGAAGGGGGATCATTTGGCCAACGGAAACGCAACGAATCTGCAAAGCACCACACCCCTAAACAAGTTGATCTTCTCAAGAGTTGTGGCGGTCAGCAGGGAAAAAGGGGGAGCGAGTGTCTCACGACTGGCCACCGGGTAAAGTGGTGGAGGCAAGGCCAGGTTTCGTTTGGAAACCATTGGAATTTGCAAAGGGTCCTTGGGCGGCATGCAGGGTTTGTCAGCCAGTTTTGCCAGCTGCAATGTGGCTTCGGCTCTCGACAGTTTGCGACGGCCTGTTGCAGCTTGGCTTTTAAGAATCGACGGGTCCGAAAAAGGGCGCAGGAGCATCTTGGATTCATGGAAGGCATACCTTTCTTCCTTGCATCCTTTGTTGCCATGTGCCATTCTAGCCCGAGGACTTCAAAAGTGGCTGGACACACATGGGAAACAAAAAGCGAAGAAACTACCTTCTCCCAATACCATTTTGTTGCTCTTGTTCCAATTCCCAAAACATAGTTTTTGTTTTTTCCACGCAAAAGGACGACCCGCGTACCAAGAGAACCACCCGGGTTGGTTGCTATGTAAGCACGTTCTCTTGCCATGGGCTGCCGAGGCGACTTGGGGGCTGTTAAGTCGTGGGGGCTGGAAAAAGGAGGCCTGGTAGACTTGCCTTTCCTTTGCGTATGTTCACCCTCCAATTGTGCGAAAGGGAGGTGTGGGAGTAATCGTTTCTTGTTTTCCTGTTTTCGACATGCTTCCCATGCGTAGGTATCGTATTTTGCTATGTGCAGTTTTAGTATGGGGAACCCTGTGCCACGGCTGTGAGGGACCCACCGGATTCTATGTTGCGTGCTTGGGCGTCACATGAGGCGCAAACTGGGGTCAGGATAGGACTGTTGGGAAAACCGTGAGCTAGTACCGTGTTTCAACTTCTATCACGGCGGTGAAAAGGCACAGTTTCTTTGACGAAGAAAAGTTGGTTCCTGAGGGCTTGCAGGGGAGCCAGTTGTCCTTAAGCATACTGCAAATTGGCTTTGTCCCCTCCCCCTCGAAAAACACATACACACACACACACACCAGACGCATCCAAATCACCTCTCGAGAATGCTCCTTTGACACATTGCCCGTGCTGAACATCCATTGGTTTGGGTGCGAATCCATTGATGCATGTTAATCGCATTGGGCCATGGGTCACTCTTGATCCAGTTTCTTAAAATGAAATCCCCTGTTTGGTGTTAGAGGGAATCTATCACTGTTGGACATATGTTCTCATTCTTTTCCAAATGGAGGCGGACAACACTCCTTGCCCATTGAACGTGCCTGATCCAGTCTGAGCCTGTCAGGTTGACCGTGCATGAGCTACAGGAGAGCCGCATGGTTCGTGCGGTCCAGTTCCGTGCTTTTTCCTTGATTGTCCCTTGACCGAGCCAGGACATGTTGTTTTTGACCATGGCACAAGACCCGGAGCAACAGTTTCCTTGAAGGGTGGGGGAGTGGGGGGCATAGGCCGAAGGTCGTTCGGCGAAGGGAGTTTTGCTCCCGCTCGGGCAGCGGCCCAGCACTCCAGGAGTTGGAACGAAAGCGCGGGGCCAAGCGCAGAGGACGCATGCGACGGAGCTGCACTCCTCCAAATAGTTGGTGTCATGTTGTGATTCTTGCAGAACCTTCCCCAGCGGGTCCCAAGTTTAGTGCACCGTCATGTGACCCAGGTCCATCTACTTTTGATGTATATGTCCATTGTTCTCCTTGTCAGAGATGGAAGTGGACATTGCCAATGGAGACATGAGGCGATGATTTCCTCATTCCACTTCACTTCCGGCAGAACATGTGCATGGGTCAACTATTTTTGTCCTCATGGTTGGGACCATTTTTAAGGGATGGGTCAGTCACAAGGGGTGGGGTCCTGTCTGCATCAGACGGGTATGGGCTCTCCCCTTCCAAGGGTTCATGTGCTTGGTCCCGAGGGGCCCCTTTTCGGTGGTGGTCCTGGTAGAACAGTCACCGTTTTTTGAGGTGACCCCGCAACTGCTTCCGTGTTTTCCTGAAAAGATCCGTGTTGAATTCCTGACTGACCCTCAAGCCATGAGTTGAGGAATGCAAAGCTGAAGGAATCAAAGGAGACCACGGCTGCTTCCTGGCGTGGGCCGTTCAGTGTTCCAGGCTCGGCGAAGTGGTGGGCCGACAAGCGCTGCCCGGGCGCCCGACAGCGGCCTTCGTTTGGACGAATTTGTTGTGTTTCGACGGAAACCAAAAGGAAGACAACCATTTTGAGGGTCCCCACAAATCATGCGGAAAAAAAACAACCAAGCAAAAACAAAAAACGCCAACTTCCCGACCGTTTCGGGAACCCCCCTGACCCACGTGTCTGTGCAAAACGAGTTGGACCCTTACAAAGGACGGTCATGGTGACGCGGAAATGCCATTTGGAGTTTGTCAAGCTTGTTTTGACACAGGGTGAACCACCCGAGCAGATAGGAAGTAGGGGTGAATGGTATCAACAAATGTGTGTGTGTGTGTTTGATTTGAGCTTCACCCTTGTTGTTAGGTTTAAGTATTGATCATGAGCTGTTGGTGGGGGATGAACAAAAACACAGGCTTGTGGGTTGCCAGGCTTCAACGGGGAGGTCATTTGGATGCAAGAGCCGCAACCACTGTCATGTAGCTTTTCCACACTCTTCATATGAATCACTCCAGTTGCTTTTTGTACAGACACACACACACACACACACCTCCGCACATGTCACATTACCTCGCATGAACCACCCCCCTACTTGAAGTACACATGGAGCCAGGTTCTTCGGTTAGCGGAACGACGTCAAGCATGGTATTCGGTGGTGCCCCTCAACCACCATGTTCAATCAAACAGCCTCGTTCATGATGTAGGATATGGTTGTTAGCTTTTCATGCACCAGGAATGGCCCAATAACAATTGGCAAGGGTTCTGCAGTTCAATTGAGCGGCTTGATTTTGGGTTGTGAGTGTTGGGGAAAACCTAAGCCTGTCATGTTGTTTTTGCAATGTCAAGCTCACCCGAGGTAAACGACGAGAGACCTTGAAGGCATATTGTCATTTTGTTTTGGGGATCCTTTCGTTCCCGGAGGTGTCCGAAGCTGACCTTTTCACCTTGCTTCCAAAAGCGATGTTGATCCCCCGGCCTTCTGGTTGCGTTGCATTTTCTTCATATTTCGCGATTGTCTCATCCGTCCTAACAAGAAGCCGGCCTGTTTCCTCGCTCAAAAGGATCGTCGAACGGACCTTCCCTTAAAAATTGCGACTTGGGCGCAGGAAGGCGCCGAGAAGTAATGAAAAGAGTACATTGCATCGAGCCGAAACTTTGGTGCCGGTCTTTAGATGCGGCAAGGGGTACTTTTTCTGAAGTTGCAAAGCCGCCGAGCTCACCTTTTGCCACGAAGTTTTGGAGTCTCGGTTTGCCGCGCGGTGTCCCAAGGGGGCAAGAAGACTGAGAACGCCTGGAAGTGGGAGGAGGCACCTGCACGGGTTGATCAGCTCGCTAGCTGGTGTGAACTTGGCGATGTTGAGCGCGTGCCCTTTCTTGTTTGGTGCTAAAGGGAAGCGAAAGGGCTTCGGGTCCCACATTCTAACACCCGCACCCACAGACACTTATCCTTCCTTATTCGCTTAGGACATTCTTTGCTTGCAACGTACATCAGTGATTGCTAGGAGATTCTTGTTTTGGACGTCCTTCTACACGCTTTCATCGTTTCTGTTCGGACTTTTGGGGACCTCCAAAATTGTAGTTGTCCTTGTGGTTTCCTTTTAGAACCTTTTTGGGGTGCCCTTAAAAAAGACTTCCCTTTTTTCGTTTTGCGGTCAACTCAGGCTTGTCGCGTTTCCGGTCAAGGCTCCTGCAGACCTTTGCTGTCATGCACGGAACCTTCCGGGTTAGCCTCTTATATCATACCCGTCCTTCAGGGATGTCCCAAACACCCCTAGGAAACAACATCCTAAAGCGCAGTTCAAGTCAGTCAGAATGAAAGATGCACTTAGCGCATTTAGTGGCCTGGTGTTCGGGGAGTAGGAAGTACTGCGGTCGCAAGTCGGAGGTGCCCAATCGCATCAGGGGCAGGTTGCGCTTTGTTCCTTGGTGTTCGTGGCAGCTTCCATGATTGGCAATACAAATTGTAGGTCTAGAATCCATGGTTGGCAGTGAAGAGCACGGTGTTCCTGGCATAGGTTTCTTATTCAATATCTCATCCCCTGTTTGGGACAACGGATGTCAGCATTCCACACCAGAGGGGTGTGAATGATGTTACGAGAAACCTAGCAATGAAAGTGAATCAACAGAAACTTGGAATACTGCATTCATCCTTCCAGTTTAATCAACTGAAACTTGGAATAATGTCAAGCTATCCATCCTTCCAGTTTTAAGCCATCTATCTCGCTAGTTCCAGTCTATGAGTTGACTGACCATCGAGGCCAGCTATCACCTGGCCTTCCGATTCCAAGCATCAGTGCCCCGGGCAGAGTCCGGAGCTGTTGTAGCATACATATATATATATACATATATACGAGGTGAGTGCCGTAGTTTGTGTACCTAGTCTTTCTTCTTCTGCTTCTTCTTCTTCTCCTCCTCCTTCTTCTCTTGTTGTTGGCGTTTTTGCGGGTGTAGGTGCTGTTGCTGGTAGTTGTTGGTTTCTGACACATCTTTATTCGGGCCCTTGCTTATCTTCGGGGCCCGCCTGAGTTGGGCACGCAAAATGCCTGCCGCTTCAGGACACAGAAGCCATGGCCTCAGGAGACAGGTCCAAAATTGGGAGTTTTGAGCCTGGCGCAACAGGGGGGGGCTTTGAATCCAGTTGAAATGGAAGGCACCCAAGAGACCACACGACAAAAAGCAAACCCCGAATTCAAAATAGCAAGTAACATGCGTGCAATTGTCAGACTGGTGCTTTGAGGCCACTATGGATATTGGTGAACCCTGAACGGCGGCTTAAAACAAGTACACAGGGGTTGGCCATGACAGATGAGCAACTGACAATCTCATTCTTGAGTCTGTTGCTGATGTAGCAGGGAGATGTTGCACCACTCACAATGTGTCTCGTCCATGGGGCGGAAGGCCAGTGTTCCAGACTTCTTCATGCCAAGGTTTTTTCCATCCAAGCGCTGGGCTTAGGTGCAATGTGGCTTTGTGAGTATGTTTCAAAATAGGGGTCCACCAAAAATGGCAATGAAGGGCTTCCCTTTGGTTTTCCCTTTGCCAAACAGAGGGGTCCGAAACCCAGAAATGGTACACTCCCCAAGTTCCTTGCCTCATTATTTCACCGGCAAAGTGTCGGACTTTGACCCTCAGAAGCAGAATCAAAATAATGACTCCAGTAGGGCGGTTTCTCGATTACCCTACGCCAGGGTTCAAATCCAAAGCTCCGAGCTAAACTCCAACGATTGGGGGTCCCCAACCTCCAATCTAAACCACCAATTGGGGGTTACCTGAATCTATGTTGCTTCAACCTAATGACCCCAGTTTCAAACCCCGGCCTTTGATGGGCAGCCCAAAAGAAACGAACAGCCATCGCTGAGGAGCCGGAGGAGCCTCAGGTCCATCCGCGGGGAAGGATCGATTCGATGGGTGGGTCCCCCGATGCAAGCAGTCCATCGTGTATGTACAATTCTTTATACATAATATATCAATGGACGTATTGTGGATACAAATATATATATATATATATGCATATACTCAAATAATCCTATATACGCAAACCGCAGCTACTTCCGTATGGATTTGGTGGCACTTTTTGACCAAGCATGATTGGATGTGTCCCTGTCCGAACTGGCGAGTCCCCTATCACGGCTTGAAGGGCCGTACTACACCCACCCCCCCCCCCCAAACTTGCGGCGTTCGGATGCCGGGCGCAAACTCGTTCGTTTTGGTCAGCATGCTTCAAAAGGGTTCTTAGTCCTTCCAATTTTGTTGAAAAGGGTAAGATAAGGCAGACGAGAGCAGGACGCCCGGCGGGCCCTGTTTTTGCAGTGTTGTTGGCGTTTTTTACAGAAACTCGTGATTTTGCGAGCAGCCTGACACTTCCTTGAACACACGCACCAGGCAACGTCCGCAGCAAGTTGGGAAGCCTTGCCACGTTGAAACTTTGGCAGGTTGGCAAGGGTTGAGGTTTTGCAACCTTGCCAGACTTGCAGTTTGCAATTTTGCACAGTCTTGCAGTGTTGGAGCTTTGGCAGACAGAGTTGTAGTTTTGCAGTCATGCCAAGCCTGTTTTGCAACCAAGGTCTGCAGTCTTGGAACTCTGGCAGATTGGCAATTTTGCAACCTTGCCAGGTCTGCGTTGGGAAGCCTGCAGTGTTGAAACTTTGGCAGGTCTGCAATCTTGCCAGGCCTGCAGTTTGGCAGACTTGCTGGGCAGTGGCCAAGTCTTGCAGTGTTGGAGCTAGGCCTCAGTGTTGGAACCATTCCAAATTGTCTGTTGCTTGGGCAATGAGTTGCAGAGTCTTGCAATTTGAAAATTTGGCAGGTTACCTTGCCAAGCCATTTCTACTGAGTTGGAAAGTGCTGTGCCAAGTTGGCAAGAAGTACAGTGTTGCAGTTTGGCAGACGTGGTTTGAAAAGCTCGCAGTGTTGGCAGACTCAGCCTTGCTTTGGCGCTGAGTTGCGAAGCCTGCACTGGTGAAACTTTGGCAGGGAAGGGCTGCAGTTTTGCAACTTGCCAGGCCTGCAGTTTGGCAGACTTGCCGGGCAGTGGCCCTTGCAAGTTGGCAATTTTTGCAACCTTGGTAGTTTGGCAGACTTGCTCGGGCAGTGAGTTGCAGTGTTGACACACGTGCAGGTTTGCTCAGCGTCGCAGTGTTGGAGCTGTTGGCAGACTTTGCTGCCTGTTTTGCAACCAAGGCAGGTTGGCAAAGGTTGCAGTTTTGCAACCTTGCCAGGCCTGCAGTTTGGCAGACTTGCTGGGCAGTGGCTTGATGCAGTGTTGGAACCCTTGCAGATTGGCCCAGGTCTGTACTTGGGCGCCTTGCTTGGGCAGCAAGTTGGGAAGTGTTGGACCTGCCAAGTCTGGTTTGCAACTTCGGCCTGCCTTGCTTGGGCCCTGAGATTTGAAGCCTGCAGTGGTGACACCTTGGCAGGTTGGCAAGGGTCGCAGATTTGCAACTTGCTACTTGCTTGGGACTTTCTGGACACTGGCTTGATGCAGTGTTGGAACCCTCGCAGATTGGCAGTTTTGTACCCTTGCCAGGTTTGTACTTGGGCGCCTTGCTTGGGCAGCAAGTTGGGAAGTGTTGGACCTGGCAAGTCCGATTTGCAACCAAGGCCTGTGTACTTTGGCAGCCTTGCTTGGGCACTGAGTTGGGAAGCCTGCAGCGGTGAAACTTTGGCAGGTTGGCAAGGGTTGCAGATATGCAACTTGCCACTTGCTTGGACAGTGAGTTGCAGAGTCTTGCAGTATTGAAACGCGGACAGGCTGGCAAGGAATCGTAATGTTGAAACTTTGGCAGGCTGACAAGGGTTGTAGTTTTGCAACCTTGTCAGGCCTGCAGTTTGGCAGACTTGCTTGGGCAGTGGGTTGAGACGTTTTGCAGGGTTGGACCTGCCATCTGTTTTGCAACCAAGGCCTGCAGTGTTGGAACTCTGGCAGATTTGCAATTATGCAACCTTGCCAGGTCTTGTAGTTTGGCAGCCTCGCTTGGGGGCTGAGTTGGGAAGCCTGCCCTGATGAAACTTTGGCAGGTTGGCGAGGGGGGGGAGAAAAACAACAGGATGTTTTTCTTTTCTCTCTCCCCCCCCTCCAGATCAGAGTCAGGCAATAGTACGACCTCTTTCGACCCTCGTACACGCAGACGCAAGATCAGATGAAAGACTTCTTTCGAACGCAGGATGCTTTACTTCAGACAAGCAAGAATGACACAGTTTTCCCCCCTTTCCTAACTGTGGAAAAACAGGGCCCGTATAGCGTCCCTTTCCTTTCTGAGGCAGAAAGGCCGAAAACAGAAGTGCAGTTGCAAATATGTGTGGCGTGTGTCAACTAGGTAGTTTTGGTTGTTTAGCCGGAACTTGGTGGCATTTGAAATACCCAGGCCACAAGGAGACGTGCTTAAGCCTGGATTCGTGAAGGACATATGATTACGCATGAGATGGGAAATGCAGCGGTGGAAAGCGTGTAAGCAACCTTCCGAGATGCGAATGGGCAACTTCAGGCATCAACACGCAGTTGCGCCATGATCCGCGTGTGGCTCGCAGAGAACGTGGTGGGCTGTGCCACACGGGGCCGAAATCACAGACAGGGCAGGAATCATCGAACCGCCGAGATGAAGAAGCTTTGCACTGCGTAACAACCAGGACATTTGGCCCAGCAGCAAAAACAGGTTGTGCGACCCCATGTGAATTGATCATGGTCATCAGTGTTAATAACAACTAAAGCGGCGTTTGGTTGGCTGACTTCTACGCAGCCAGCGCCAAGCCTCAGAACGCTTTTCGATCGCATCAGATCGACCTGACTCAATTTCACCCTTTCGGCCCATGGGCCAAGCACCTCCAGCCATCGGCCCGGAGCTGAAAGATGGGCCGGGCTCGCTGATTGGTTTCTTGCATACTTCCTTGGTTGAGTGTCTGCTACAAGAAGATGTTTCAGTTACGTATGATATACATATATATATATATATATATGTATATATACATATACACATGTATATGCATACTTGTGCGGTACATGAATCCACCTTTTTTAGGCTGTGGCTCACATGAGGAACTGCATCCTGCAAATGTCTATCGTCAATTTGGGGAGGAAGGTGAGGCTTGCATGGAATAGAGGCAATTTGAGGGTTTCGGCAATCATCGCCCCTAGACGCTTGGGCTCACGGGCCAATCTGGGGCTCGAGAAGGGCCGATGGGACCCGCTGCACCGATAAGCTTTCATGTTTGGCTGCGATGGGCGAGATCCGTAATCCGCACTTGGCAGTAATTGCTGTATACAGCAGATGGGTCACTTAGATCCACGGAAGGCTTGATGGCAAAACCGTCCTTTCCACGGATCCTATGTCCGCAGTTTCAGGAGGCGGCTTTGCTTGGCAAGGAATTTGTCCAACCACAGAAATGAAGTAGCTGGCTCTGGCAGGTATTGTGAAAGCAACATTTACTGTGGTGCATTTTGCTTAGATGTTAGGACTTTAACTTTTTGCCAACTAATGCTTTGCATCAAACCACTAAAAGTTAAACTTTTAGCAGGGGAGCAGAAAGCAACCGAGTTTAGTCCCCATGTTGTCAGGTGCCGAGCCTCTAGAAACTTGGAGTAAGATCCTGGCCAAGGCAAATCCACGCAGGCTAGTCTGTGTTTGCCTCTTATCTCAGATGACAGTTGCACTCTTGTTCACTAACATGCAACCTGACGTTTCGGGGTCCTGGAAGACGTTTTTTCTTTAAAGGGACCCTCTGATGGGTTCCATGGCAACCTTGACTGGGTAGCTCATTGTGAGACCTCCATTTGGGCATGTCTTTTGGCGGATACCATCTTTGGCGTGTGTTTGTTTTCATGGGGAACCAGAATGAGACCACCCAATGTTGAGGGCCCCCAAAAAAGACAGACCCCATTTCAGTCAATGGGGGTTGATCAAAAGGTCATTTGCATGGGATGACCGTTGGGGAAAACCCCTAAAAGATGATATTTCAACCACATGGAAAAAGTTACCCATGGTCAAACCTAAATGAAAAAAGTTACCCATGGTCAAAACTGGGGGCCCTAAATGGAATATGGCCATGGTTCAAAACCAATCGTACCATTTTGGGATAGGTGCACCACCCATTTTAGTCTATTCTAGTGGGGATTGGGATGTTTACTGGGGGTACGGGGTTTTGACCCATGGCCATATGGAGCAACCCCCAACTATTGGCGACGACATCCCTGCGCAACCCGCCCTAGGCAAACCCTGTGCTGCCAGGGAACCACAGGCAGAGGCGCGGGAGAAGAACTCGGGTGCGCCTTTTTTGAGGGTACCTCTTCTAGGTCCCCCAGTAGTGCCCTTTTACCCTTGTTTGCGGGAGGGTTCCCCTACTAAGATGGACTGCAGAAAAAAGGGGGAACCCTTATTCAAACCTCTCTACTGGAGGACCTAGTCTTTCTTGTGGTTTAAAAGGCAGACGAAAAGGTAAACCATCATTTTGGGTGGGTCCCCTAAACGCCACACCCAATTGGAAGTGATGAATTTAGAAGAAACACAGAAAACATAGATCATTTCAGATGCAGCCAAGACGTTCGGAGGGTTCAAGCATCGTTAAACCTCTACACTCTAGGGGGATGAGGGCATCAACAAGAAGTGGATTGTTTTGGGTTCCTCGTGCTTCCCTTTTGGGCACTTTGGGGGAGGCTGTTGGCGAGCCAAGGGCTCCATGTCTCATGCACAAGAAATCAGGCCCTGGAAACGCCCTAAAGAAGCCCTGAAAGCCGCGGGAATCCGAGATTCGGCATGTATTTTGACACGCAGTCACATTGGGGTTGATGACCTGGCTAGCTTTTCCAATGTAGTGGGACATACCATCTTTTGAGTGGTTTCCCCCAATGGTCATCCCATGTAAAGCTCAACCCCCACGTGGTTGCAAATCTTTCCCCAGTGTCCGTTTGGAGAAGAACCCTGAATCCTGGCACACTGCCAAGGACATGTGAGATTAAGTGCCTGTGCGTGCTTTCAAGCAAGTGTCCTTGTGGTGAGTTGTCTCAAAGAACTGTAGCCCAATGTTAGCTCGCACCCTACTTGCCTGTACCGCTGCCGCTTGTGCGGCCGCATATGTACTTGGCCCTTCAGATCAGCCCCCAAGCTTCTAGATGAGCCCTCACTACAACTCGTTTGTGAAAGTTCTTCACATGCACCCGCTGTGCACGACAGTTTGCATCGATTCGGTTAGGGGTCAAAACTCCCATTCTCCCATACGTGAACAACCTTCGTAAAAAGACAAGCCAAGTTGTTTGGTCAGTGCTTTCGTTTCACAGGCTGGTGAACAAGCCCCTCATGATTGGGCAGTGGCGCTTCCCATCTCTAGGAGGACGCCCCATGAGATTCATGTCCCGGTTATTTGCGCAAAACAAACGAGCCGCTTCTCGTGCGAGTGGTACTCTTCCGAGTGGATCAGGTCAGCCGCGGCTCCCGCGGCTCCAGCTCTCGCTCGGGGGCGCTGCAGCTCTTCGTGCTGGTGCATGGCATTTGCGGCTCCAGCCGCGACTGGGAGGCGCCGGGCAGACATTTGGGGGCCAGCTTTGGACCCGGTATGAAGGTGTTGGATGGAAATGAGGTGGTAGAAATGGTCGAGGGAAAAGCGAACTTGAGGCATGCAAATACATGAATTATATATACATATATATATATAGTCATTGGTTTAGACCAGCCAACCTTTGCCATCCCATATTGCCCTCCACATATTTCCTCTTTCGGGCGTCGCGTCTAGGCGTCCCGTCGATTGTCTTCGCTTCCCGAGGTTTGGAAGAACCGTCTGGAGCTGCGGCGACGTGCAGATTGGGAGGCCGCGAAACGGCCGAAACGGGGGTCGAAACGGGTGGTTTGCTGTGAAGCTCCGATCATAGCCATGGGTTTTTCGGTGTGGCACGCCAGAAGGTAGGGTTGAATTGGGACCCCCATTCACGTTGGCCCTCCACAAGGAGGAACCACGAGCTTCCTGTCTTAGCGTTTTCGCTCAAACAAGCAAAACATCTGGGGCTATATAAGGGTTGAAAAGAGGCAATCCTGTTTTCTTGATGTTGGCATCATTGAGGGCTTGCAAACGATATGGGTCTGAACATGTCCTTAATTTTAGGATTGTATTTGAACACTTGCTCGATATGTAGTTCGGGCTGGTTGACATCAAATTGTATAGGCATGAGGGTGCTCATTGTTTCGTTTGGTTCGCGACATGATTTCCCAGGTAGTAAGACTCAGCGCCAGCATTCTTCGGAAACTAGATTCTGTTCACTTCTGTATGAGCGCATGACCCTGTAATATCTCTATGTCGAAAGGATATGCTACTCTGCGGAATTGTGTTTATGGGCCAGCTTGCCAGCGAGGCAATTGATTGTTACTCTCAAAGTCGAAAGCGGATGAAGATGCACAGTTGTGCGTGTGGAATTGGGTTTTGTACAGGTTGGGATGGGAGGATCCGAGTCATGTACACCAGTAAAGTCCGGCAGGGCTGGGGGGCGGAAGTTTGAAAAGTCTAAGAACTATGGGTAGGAGCACGCTTCTTTTTCCCTCTCCCTGTTTTTTTTCGTTCTCGTTCTCCTTTCTCTTTCTCCTTTCTCCTTCTCCTTCTCTTTCTCTTTCTCTTTCTCTTTCTCGTTCTCTTTCTCTTTCTCTTTCTCTTTCTCTTTCTCTTTCCCTGTCCCTTTCCCTTTCTCTTTCTCCTCCTGTCGCCCTCTCTCTCTGTCTCTGTCTCTTTCTCTCTCTCTCTCTCTCCTTCTCTCTTGCAAACACTCTTTCTCTCTCTCGCTCTGTCTCTCTCTCTCTCTCTCTCTCGCAGACTCTCTCTCTCTCTGTCTTTTGCCCACTCTCTCTCTCTCTCTGTCCAGCCAAAGCAAGTGAACCAAGCAGAAAACCATGAGTGTTTTGCGTCGACCCAACGAGAGTCCGCGCAGAGGGTTGCGCGAGCAAAGTGAAAAACAGAAAGCAAAACATGAGTCCTTGAGGGTCGACCCACCCAAAGTGTGCAGAGGGTTCACTTCTTGGTTGTGAAACAGTGCGAGCGGCCGTGCTGGACCGCCGCCGCTTCAGGCGTCGCGACCGAGGTTGTTTTCGCGCACGCGGAAGGGCCGAATCAAAGCACAGGGCCACGTTTTCGGCCTGCTCCTATTCCCCAGTTCTTGCGGTTTCCATTTTTTCTTTCTTTTTCGCGTGCAGTACACGTACACCTGGTCTTAAAGATTATCAGGAGCAGGTGCATTCATAGCTATCTCAGAAAGTTCCAGTACTCAAGAATGTCTTGTTAAGCTTCCTTTGGTTATATGTGTGTTCCTGAATCCGCTGGTCATCTTTGTTCGCCCTGTTCCGCTTTGCCGCTTATGTTGAGTTTGCTTTTGTGTTTGTTTGCCTTTCTTTGTGCTTTCTATTTTGTTTCTTTCCTGCTTTGCCTCAAACCCTGCATGCAAAATCTCCTCCAAGCAACTCTAAACCAACCCTACGCCAAGCGAAACCAGTCCCCAAATAAACTGAAATCAGCCTTCATGACTAAAACATCGCCGAGCAATCCTCACTAAATCATTGCCGGCCAGCTTTGTCCATAGGGGCACACGTGAACAACTGAAAAATATTCCGTTCAAAACTCCCCAACTCTTTACCAGTGCTTGCCTTTCTCTGAAGAAGGAACACTGGGAATTGTTGCACGCGTGCTCAGTGTTCCAGCGTGTTCCACCTGTTTTCGTCATGGGGAGATGTCATGCCAATGGCAGCAGCGGCGGCTTACTTCCTTCAGTTTTCAGGAATTGCAAAAGGTTGCTGAACAACAGACTTGGCAACGCATCCATCATCGAAACCACGAGTTCAACCAGTTGGCAATCACTTGTTGGGGAGACTTAGTTTGACGACCGTATCTGGTCGCAGATTTGGTTTAAGTTTAAAGGACAAAACTATCGACCCGTCTCAAGGGGAGACACCACGGAGGAGGTTGCCTTTTCTCGTCACCCTCGCTGAAGGTCAAAGAGGGCCAGAAGTGAAAAGGTGAACCTGACTTCATTTCGTCAGACTGTATCTCCCGTCCCAGCAATTCCCTTAGCCTTTCAGCTTTTTAGTGTTGAGTGGTAGTTTCCGTTTCACCCAGAAGTTAAGCTTTTAGCGGGGGATCCGAGGGCCCAGGTATGAGATACCCCTGAATGTTTGGTGGCTCCCGACACCTAGGTTCGAGCGTCCGACTCCATCACGCCCTTCTCGTACTTCGGCGGCTACGAGGTGCACAAGCTCGGCGCCTTGGCGACAAGGCCACGGCACCAAGTCTGGGTCCCCAGTAGTGCCCTTTTACCGTTTCTTTTTTGGGGCAGGGTTCCCTACTAAAATAGACTACAGAAAAAAGGGGTACCCTTAGTCTAACCTCTCTACTGGAGGACCTAGAAGTGGTGGAGTTTGTTTGAGGCACCAAGTGGTGGACTCTGTTGGGTTGGTTTAAGAGGAAACAAAGAAAAAGCGCACACCCATTAAAATAAGCTTTAGAGCCTTCGGCTCATTCCGCTGGCCTGCTGTCGCCGGCATGAGTGGTGACACGTTCCTTTGGAAGATTGAAATATGTTGGATTTTGATCAGTGGTATATGCTTGATTTTGATGATTTATATTTTGAGGTTTGATCCCCGAGGCCCGAGACACGGGGGATTCGAGCCCTGGGACTTGGGGGAAAGCTTCCAACGCCAAACGGGTCGGCGAATCAGGGTCCAAAATACCATTTGTAGATGCGAGCCCCAGGAAGACGTCAGGCCCAGTTGCTTCGTGGCTCTTACAGTTGCCTTGTCACCCAATTCCATGGTGTCACAATTCGTGGACTGTTAGACGCTACAAGTCAAAGTTGGGCATGGGCCAACCCCTGGACAAGTAGGAAGCAAGGCTTTTACCCTCAAATGTTTTGATTCGTCATAATATGACCTAGAAGATGGGCTATCTATCAAGCCAAGGCCAGCCTCCCACGCACCAAAGACAAGACGTGTGTTTGCTCTAAGATATCAGGCGCTTTCACCTACGGAATCTCCGGCTGAAACCAAACGCCCCGCTGAGGTGAGCTGCTGGCAAAGCAGGTCGCGGAATGGGCGACTTGGCTAAAAATGAACCCGTCTCACTCTAAGACCAGTGAACCGCAAACGGCCGTGGATTTGCCCGCCTTTCTCACTTAGCATGCACGTTGGTTTCTTGGGGATCCGTGAATTTTGGGCCCCTTTGTGCAGTTCTCCCAGAAGCATCCAAGAACCGCACATGTGACCGATAAATTGAGGGAGTTCAAAGGTGTTCAATTCCCCCAACTCCAAATTTCACCAAACAAGACATAGTTGAGGGGATCATTTGGAAACCCTGCCCCAAAAAACCAGGAAATGAAAGGTCACCTGGACTCGACGTAGACCAACCAGCGCAAACCGGCAGCATGGGGATGGGTTCCCTGTGCGAAAGGTAGACTGTTAGCACATGTTCCGCCCGGTAAGACAAACATCGTGATTTTCCTGCCAATTTCAGGGTCGTACCCCAAAAACGACAGATGGGCATCGATTTTTTCGAGGGATGAAGAGCCTTCGTGGCAACATCTGTTACATGTTGCGTAGTGGCAGCTCAACTCGCGTAGGCAGTCGTGTAGGCGAAGATTTGATAGGTTGACATGTCACGTGGCGCGTGCTTTTATCAAGGGGCGCATGATGTGAAGCGTTGTTGCGGGCATGGTCTGACGGCTTGCAAAGCCCTGAGTGTCCAACACCGATTCCCGAGTTCAAGGCAGATTTGGCGTAGGCTTCGAGTAGGTGTCACGTATGCATCAAGTCTACTGTTAACTTAGCGCGCGCGTACTTAAATGCTGCGATCTTCGAGCCGGAGCTGCCAATGTGTACCTCTACTCTATTTGTATTGAAAAGTTGCGATTTTCCGACTGAAGCTGCCAAAGTGAACTGCGTGTACTACGCTTGCAGCTAAATGTGTTGAGTCGCGTTGTCGTGGTCTCGCGTAGGTGTTTTTGCGGGAGTGGTTTGCTTTTGGTGTAGGCGGCGTAGGCGTGGCGCAAGCAAGCAGCCCCCCACGCAACCAAAAAGAAAACGCTGCCCAGATGCTGAGATTCCAGGTTCGGCTAAGGGGCTAAACTAAATTTCAGGGTCGTACCCCGAAAACAAATCAGGCGCTGAGGTTCCAGTCGCGGGCTGGCAGACTCACTCAGCTGGAGCGGTGCTCCCGTGCCCAGTATCACCTAAACATCAACTCAGATACCTCTTGGTTGGTGGTTTGGATTGGTGGTCGGACTTGAAACCCTGGTCCTTGTTGAATGGTCACCACCCTGGAAGACCTCCAAATCACCAATCCAAGCCACCACTTGAAGGAAGTCGATCAACCAGAATAGGTGCGTTTCCCCCCCCCCCCCCACAGAACTCGGCGTTGTTTTCCTTCGACGAGGTGAATGAGCTTTTGAACTCACACCAGACCGTGGTCCTCCACTTCATTTGCCACTCGCTGGGTGGCCTTGTAGCAACCCGCCTGCAGCGGCAATGGCGAGGTGTTTTGTGGGTGCAGTGTGCAGGGTGCAGTTGCTGTTCTCCCCGGTTTGGAGAGGTCCCCCCTTCAAATCAAGTACCAAAAGCCCTGGCAAAGTTTGTGGGTGGAGAGTTCCAATGTCATCTGGCCAATGGTACCATTTTGGGGTGCACCACCTATTTTAGTCGGGATTTTTGTGGGGATTGGGATGTTCGCTGGGGGTACTGGGTTTTGACCCATGGCCATCTGTGTTTGGTGCTAAGCTATGATCCTGTGCGCTGTGCGTGCCGCTCGGCTGCCCAAACCAAGGCCCGCGCCGCGCTGCCGCGGATCTGCGAGTGGGACCTGCCAGGGGTTGTACATGGGCCCCTCGGAGGAATGCCTCGTTCTTCAGGGGGAAGGGGAGGCCAAACCATACATGTCGACAGGGTCTCCAAATCTGACCCCCATATCCTAAAACTGAATCAAAGATGAAGAAGATCAACTACTTGGATGAAACATGTCCCACTGCAAATCTGGCAAACTGCTTGTGGCATTTGTCCCGCCGGGGCTTTTGGGATGCCTATGCCCAAAGAAGGAAGGTCCCCCAAGAAGCCCCAGGTTTGGTGCAAAAAACAACACCGCGCCTTATCCCCCAAATTGAAACTGCAGAGTGGGAGGTCCCTCCCACTACCATAGTTTTCAGGGGCATGGTTCAAGCCCTGCCCTGAAATGGG
This sequence comes from Effrenium voratum, assembly GCA_963377175.1. Lineage (NCBI taxonomy): Eukaryota > Dinophyceae > Suessiales > Symbiodiniaceae > Effrenium > Effrenium voratum. The sequence goes on along the minus strand of CAUJNA010001635.1, from coordinate 819,900 downwards.
GTCGCGAGGGTTGTCCCTAGGTCCTTAGGTGGTTGGCCTGTACCCGTGCCACCTGTTTTTTTTTGTTTTTTTCCTCTCTTTTTTTCAAAACGTCCTTTTGCATGGGATGACCATTGGTTGGAAAACCACGCCAACTTGATCATATTTCCCATAGGCTTACCTCTTAAAAACACAACTTTTCAACTTTTTGGGTAACATGGGCTATATGTCTGTAAAATATTAACTTCCCCAGGGCTTGGAGTTTTAAGGGGTAAGTAGGACAAGTTCCCCATGGTTACGCAATGCATCCCCCACCTGTCGATCTTCGATCCCTGGCGGAAACTAACGCCGGTGTTCGCCCGGCGAAGCAAAACGACACGTCGTGAGGCACTTTGTGACGCTGAACACGCCTCACCTGGGCGTCCGCGGGGCAAACCTGTGGATGTGCTGGAAGAACATGGGCGCCCCGGCGAGAATGGCCGCGCCGGGTACCTTCCTAACTCATGCGAACGGCTTCGGTAGGGACAGGGCGAAAGTATCCCTACCAACTGGCAACTAGAGATCCCCGTGCCCACCGCGAAATTGATATAAATTGATTCACGAAACAAGTAGGATTTTCCCATTTGAGTGCGTGGGACAGGGGGTGGTTGGGGTTGAAAGTATGAGATCTTGAGTTCCTGGGATCAAGCAAAAGGGGGTTTCCAGCCTGATGTCGTCACCGTTGCTTGGCCGACGGAACAGAATGCAATATGCGGCTGCCTTTTGAGGATGTGTGAAATATCCTCAGGCAGAAGCATTTTTTGCCACCGTGCTTCCCTTAACCGAGCTCAGAAAACAGGGCATGTGTCCAAACCAGGAACCCTTCTGGGATGACTTCATATGAGCCCTGATGGGGTTTTCGTCATGAGCCCCTGTTGAAATAGGCCAAACAGTCACGTGTGACACACTCCACGGCTGAACTGGCCGCAGCCAGCAGCCAGGTTAGAACCCCAGCACACAGAGGGTGAGCTTGTTTAGCGCTAAGCGGCTTCCGGGACCTGTTTGAATAGGTTGCCCAGCAAAAGCTGACGCGATTCTTCCATGCGACTCTTTTGTCTAGGCTTTTCGATTCCAGCAGTTTCACGGGGCCCGAGGCGTTCTGATTCCAATCAAGTCCTTCAACCAGATTCACCAGCTGACGCTTCAGGAGCGCGAGGGGTGGAAGATCAAATGGATCACTTTGGGACGCATTTAGACAGGGCTTGCCGAGCTGAAAGTCCAAAGCTGAGCAGACTATTTGGAGTGGCTTTCCCGCTTCTTTGGCCATTTCAGGACTTCCTGCTTTGCTTTACCACGGTCACCGTGGTCACCCCCCCCAAAAGCCCCGCCGCCGAAGTGGCGGGCCACGTTCTTCCGCTCGCGCCGGAGGACGAGCGAAGCGATGTCGCGCCGCGTCGACCCCAGATTGCCGATGTCAAGTTCAGCCGGACGTCGTCTTGAAAACCTGACGTTGGGTGCGGTGCAGAGAAAAGCAAGCATCTAAAATATGGGTGGAATGTTTCAAAGTGCAAGGAATCCAGACGGATTTGGTTGCCGGCATAGTTTGCGAGTCAGATGCCTGCTTGGCCTTGGACGTTGACCGCTGAACTATGGACGTGACATGGCTGTTGTGTCTCAACTTGCTGTCCCGACATGATGTATGTCCCTTTTTGCGAGAGCCACTGGTGTTCAAGTCCAAAGGCAACATTTCACCCCCCTATGAAGCGATGGGCCTTTGACGTATGTTGAGACATTGCGAGATGGGACCCGGTTGACACCGAAGCTGACATCATGTTAGTTGTTGCGGGAATGGGCAAACGCAAGCCGGGACTTGTCTCCCAAGAGCTCAGCCGACCCAAGTTGCATCTTCAGGGGCTGGGAACTGGCATACCCCCAGAACCTGGGGTCGGTCACTCTTGAGCAGGGCCCCATTCGTGAGTTATGTCTGTTGTAGTTTGAGGATTTCTGTTTTGTGGTTTAAAGGGGAACAACAACAAATCACCATCCATTTTGGGGTTCCCTTAAACAAAAGAGACACATCGGAATGGCACAGCTCAGGTTGCGCGAGGAATCTGGGAGTAGCTTCGGCCGGCGCTCTGAGCACGCCTCAGCATCCAATGGAGCTTGGTGTCCCGAGGTTGGACCCCTCGAAAATGGCACGGTTTTTCTTGTGGTTTCCCTTTCAACCCCCAAACAACACGTTGGTACCTCCAAAAAAAGGGACACGCCCACCTGGGTCTGTCTTGTTTGGAGGGTACTCACTTTTGGTGGTTTTTGAAGGACACCAAAAGGACAACCACAATTTTGGGGGGAACTCGACCCGCCGTCATATATTTGCCCCTTTCAGCTGGTTTAGGCATCATCCTTGAGCCGTAGATGAGGCAGAGCCAGCCTGAGCACCTGAGATTAACGGGAACCAAAAGGAAAGCCTTGCCATTTTGGAGGGGTCCAACCTCAAAAAAGGAACTGCATCCAAGCATGTGTGACTGGTTCCCAGGATTTCTACTCAAGACACCTGAATTCGCAGCTGGATTGGTTGCACGCGACGACGCTTCACCTTTTGACCTGGTTGCCTTCTCCCAACGGCACGCGCATTTCGAGGGGACTCGGGGATGAGGCGCGGCTTCTGGAAGAGCTCGCGGATCCTCAGAGCAGGCAGGGAGCAGACCCGGATTGCCCTCGTCATTATCTCGTCTTTATCTTGGTTCTGAGCAAGAATGAAATGACCCATATGAACAATCCCCTATGGTTTCCTTTAAGGCAATCCCAAAGAGGTTCATTCCCAAAACCTCGAAACTTCCTTACCTACGCATCAGCAAGTGATTTTCCCCAACTCGTCCTGGAAGAAACTCGTGGGTCCCCAGACCCCGGCTTCAAGTCAACCCGTCGTTTTCGGTGGGGGTTGAGCTCTTTTGGAGACAATGCAACCAGGCAACCCGGAGGTGCCATATGTTGCCAACGGCCTTTCGGCTAGAACAGCTCATGGTGCTTTTAGATGAAAAGAGAGGGACGGCGAGCCTACTTCGACTTTTCCTTCTGCAGACGAAGGCCATCCCACGAGTAGGTGTCACACCCTTGAGCCGTTGGCCACCCCCTTCGGTACGGGGTGCGACACCTGGCCCAAAATGGATCACTCTGCGTTTCTCCGGCAAAGCCTATGGAATCAACGCTCGATCAAGGATCGGATGGGGGCCCTTTGGAGAACTCTTTCTGTGTGCCCTAAGCCGGGTGTAACTTGAGGTGTGAGTTTTGTGTCTTTGGTAAAGCAAAAGCAGGTCTGAGGCCCAAAAAGGGCTTCTACCAAGTTGACTGTTCGAAGAACTTTTCCAAAGCGGATGTCTTGAGAAGGGTGGGGGTGCCAGCCGCCCCCAAAGAAGGCCTCCTGTTGTGCAGGTACTGCCAAGCGCTAGCGCGCTTCAAAACCCGCACGGCGCGACGGGACGGGGTCAAGACGCCGCTTAGATTCGCTTTTGGCGGGCTGGGAACAGCTGCCGTCCCTTTTGGGAGCGCCCCAAAAAAGCCCTGAGCTAAAATTAATCAAATGAAATCTGGCTACATTGGACATGTTCAAATCAAGTTGCTTGCTGAACCTCCGAAAATGTAAATGTGCATCCCTCATTGCTGCACATCCCTCGCATTGTGTAGTTTTAGCTGGGCTCCTGCACAAGCACGAAGTTTTGGTAGTTGGACGGGGACGCAAAGGGATCTACGAAGAAGAATCCTCCAAAATATGCTTCTACAAATTTGTTGGGTCGATGTTTACTTCGCGGGCTCCTCCGCAAAACCAAAACAAGCAATGTCGTCTACATTGTTTTTGGTTGATATGCTTGGACCATGTCGCTGTTTTGCACCTGCTCGTGGCGAGTAGAGCCAAGCGAGTTGTGATTCAAATGCGCCAACGAGCCTGCACCGTGACCAAGATTGGCAACTGTTGCAAAACACCACTTGGGACTGCCTTTTTTGTTTTTTTCGCGGGCCAGGGACCACTTTCTTGAACTCTTTAAAGGGAAACCAAAAGGCGGAGCCAATTTGGAGGGACTCCTCCAAAAAGAGAGACCCATTTTTTCTTGTAGAATTACCAGCATTGGTGTCGTATTTAGGTTAGTTTGGTTAGAATAGATGGGTTCCACGGGTTTGGAGTTGGTGTTATTCCATTTACCAGGGCCATCTTTTTTGTCCAAAAGGTCACCTATGTTTACCAGCTGCAGCCCCAGGCAAAGACCTGCTCTTGCTGGTTGCCAGGCGGTCGCCGCGTCGCACTGGGACGTGATCGTGCCGTTTTCCACCGCGGCGATTTGCTCCACCAACCCGCCGGGAGCTTGGGGCCTGTTTCGGAGGAATCCATGTTCGCTTTTTGGAAGCGCCAAAAGTGGCAATTTCCATCACCACCAGTAAATTGCAACCTTTGAAGGGGAAATCCAGTGACGCTTGGCAGGGTTGTGATCTTCTGTTCGTCCGTATGCACGCCAAGTGGGAAGCATGTGGCATGTAGCTCTCGCCGGCGCCCAGGTTTCCATCACCCAACATCTTTGCCGGGCATCTGCGACGGGTCCTCAGTTGGGGCACTTGGGCCAACTCAAAACGCGGTCGTGGCCTGCGAGGCGCTGGGCCATTCCCAGGATCCCACTGCCTTGGAGGTTCTCAGTGCGGAAAGTTCGGGTGCCATGCGAAGGTCCAAATGGCTATCACATGCCTGGCCAATTTCTAAGAACCTGGTCTTCCCTTTACTGGCCTTTCTTCGTGGCACAGGTGAAGCTTTGATTTCCATCGGGCTGGGCAGGACCTGGCTGGCGTTGGCTTTCCCTCAGCCAATTCCGATCTGGACAAACGAGTTTGGGTCTGCCTTGGGGCAGACCCACACCTTTACCCTCCTTTCACTGCTTTCCTATCCACAAAAGCAGGCAATCATCCGGACTTAGGCCGTTACTTGCCAAGCTTATGGAGTCGTCAGCGATATCTTGTTACTCTTCTGCAAAGTAATTATGGAACCCCAAAGGGTTCCCTCCAAAACAGGTTCCTCTACAAATGTTGTTTTGTGGGTTGCAGGTTAATCTATAGGGGAGTAAATAGCTAAGCAACCTCGTCGCGTTCAAGCCTTGGCTTTGTCTTAGGGCCCCATTCACCACGTTTTCTACTGTTGTTTTTCTACAACTTTCCTTCATTGCCACCTTTCTGAAAAGAGGACAGTGAAAGGTTGACCTCGGCCATTTGACGAATAGGGGACAACGCCCAGACTTTGCTTTCCTTTCACCCTTTCGGCCCGGAAATGACCTGGGTTCTCACGGAAACAGTCAAAATGAAGGAAAGCAGTCCCTGGAAAACAACCCATTTTGGGCACATATTTGGAAGTTCCGGTACACCTCGCCAGAAACCTTCTGGCGAGTGGACGCAGCCGTGGGCTTCAAGGTGCGACGCCGAAGCTGGGCGGTTGAAGAGCAAGCCTTAAATCCCCCGGGCAAGGTCACGGAAGTAACCCGAGGAAGTGCTCTTCCACAGTAGGTTCCACTAAAGACGGCGGTGTTTCAGGTTCCAAGTTCATTTGCAGGTCCTTGGACGATTTCGGGTACCCGACCCCACAAGACGGTTGTTGCGCCCTAATGCCCACACCTGACGGGCGCCAAGACAAACATGCCGTTGGCATGATTTGAGTACCCTATTACCTCCACCTTTGGCTAGTCCACTTCCCGCTTCCATTGGTTCCATCGATTTGTGTGATGACCATTTCCGACTCGGAGAACTCGGGGACATCTCAGGCCTCTCAAAAAAAAAAAACGCCTTTTCGAGAGACTCCCCCGAGAGAACCTTGAGAGCCATCATTTGTTTTTGTCATCGGGTTCCACCCACCAAGCCTTCTGTGTATTCCCTTTAATAGCTCAGGTAGATTACACATGTGACGTCATTCCGCATACCCTCCCACCAAAACAACATGGAACCTGACGTTCGGGGTTCCCTTTCAAGGACCCCCCGAAGGGCATATTCCATGTTAATTGGGCGGGAGGATTCATTGTCCGGCCGCTTTCAAACATCGGCGGCCACGCTTCTCCCTTGAGCCTTTTTTTTTTTTCTGGCTCCGCGTTTCCAAACCAGCCGCGGCAGCCAGGCAGGCACCCGGCTGGCCAAGTGCCATCAGAATGGCGGAGAGGCGCGGGGGCGAGCGCATCGGAGTTGCGTCGCGAGCTCGCCATGAGACAGGTGTTGGGTCCCTGTGGATCGGCTTCTGATTCAAGGGAATGTAGACTAATTTAAGCCCAGCCGTGATTTGTCAGCTCGTGTGGGCGGAAACAAGGCATGCTGGCCACATGATCGGTTTCTTGCAATGCAAATCGCAATTGGATTGGCAAATGGTTTCTGTTTTCTCCGGACTCCGTGCGGATTAACAACCATTAGCAGCATGACATGATCTTGCACTTGTGTGTTGTGTTCGGGACATGGTTCGAAAGCTATGCAAGCATCAATCGCTCCAAAGCGGTGTTGACTCTTGCCGGCGTTTCTTCAGCCAGCTTATGTTCCAGGACTAATATTTGCAGCTGTACAATTGAAATAATGTAGTGCTTGCATGTTGACCAGTATCCAGGCAACATGTATGAAGGGTCGTCAGGTTAATCTCCGGCTTTCACAGGGTTTGTTTGTTTCTCTAAGGAGTTCAGCTCTACAGTTCATTCCGGAAGTGCGACCTTTCTGAATATGAGTGCCATCATCAGCAAAGGAGTGAGCATGAGTGTCCTGGCTGCAACAAGGCAAGTGACTGTATCCACAAAACATGCCAGCAGCTCCTTGATTGTCTTTCAAGGCTCGGGAGCGGTTTCAAAAAAGACAATCCCGTCCCAAGTCAGTTTGATCATCACGTGATTGGCTGACTTGGAATATGTTTGTGACTTACAAGTGACTGGCTGTCCGCAGCAACAGTGGCAGCAAGAGGAAGAGCAAACAACAAAAGCAATCTCCGTGACATCTACAGCTACAGCCACAATATGAATGACAGCAACAATCAGGGTCTTAGCTGCAGCCACAATGAAAGACAAGACAGTAGCAACCCTAGCACCATGCACGGCAGCAGTAACGACTGCAACAACGCAAGAAACTATATCAAGAGTAAGCGGTTGGTGAATGCCCTGTCGTTCGAGCAAGCCCACAGGCTGCCGCGGCATTCGAGAGAAGTGCAGCCCTGAGTGCAGCGATGCCTGATGCGAGACTTTTGTGATCGGATCAGAAACTGCGGAGGAGGCCATGGTACATTATGGTGTGTAATTAGTCACAAAAAGCCATCCAAGGTTGATTTTAAAAAAGACAACAACCGCCCCACTTTTTTGGGTTTGTTCTTGTTCTGCCTTTGATACGGGTTTCATGTGTTCAATGATGGATGCAGCCAATGGAGAGATGCTACTGTCGCTGGTGATGGAGGCCGAATTCAGCATGAGAGCCCGTTGCTGTTGTAGACCGTTTTCTGAGATTCCGTGGTAATTACTGGCGATGTTGCTAGAGATAGTAATGAATCTTTCTTTGCCGATCCTACTCGCTCGGATGGACCTTTTGGGTTTGCATGTTTCCGAGTTGGCTCACGCCAACTCAGAAGTCTCGCCATGGAAACAAGCTTACCCTTTCGTCGCCAGTGCGACAGTTGCAATCATATATCCAAGCACTCTGTTGTCATGTTCCGCATGCCACAGCATGGATGAACACTTAGAACTCAAAGCGGAGCGACACTTAGAACTGAACATGGACCAACATGATAGGTACCTGAGACCTGCATCACGTTTAAGTCACCGCTTAAAGGACTTAAACCAACAAGAAGTTGAGCAGTTCGGAGCTTGGATGCGCTTCTTTGATCCACTGCGAGAGTTCTTTGCGGGATCTGTGGCGACTTTGATCCGCAGCTCTTCCGTCTAAAAATCCGCTCCAGCCAACCGAAGAAACCTAAGTGTTTCTGTTTCCTTACTGGGTATGTTGACATCAAGACTGGCAACAAGTTTAATTATGGCCGTTCTCTTCTCCGTCTAAGTTACTCTATGCTTCCTTTGCCGGAGGCTTGAAGGAAGCTGGTGCCGCAGAGAGTCCTGATCTCAAGTGAATCACTCGGGGCTGAAAGTCCGGCAAACTTCGTGCCCTTTGGATCTCGGAGAGTTGTTGGTGTGAAGTTTGGGTAATTTGAGGATACCAGGTCAGAACAAGGCTCAAGGGATTGTTCACTTTGGGGTCATTCCATTCCGGCAAGCTAGGCAATGCCCCTGAAGCATGAAGCCGGTTTCTCCCCTGTGCTTGAACATAGGCCTCGCACTCAAGCCACTCGAGTGAGCAGCCAAAAGGAATACCACCCTATACCACCCTTATTTGGGGTCCAACCTTGAAAAAGATGAACACATGTGGCAGCGAAACGGACCCTAAATGAGGCAAACGAATCGGAGGAAATCCAGTCCGGTCACTGGCATGGGAACCTGAATCGAAGAAGCTGCCCATACGTGGGCACGGGGTAGGCCATGAACCTGAAGCGCTCGGCACGCAACCCGAGCGCCTCCATCGGAGCTTTAGGAGAACAGGTTTACCCTTGTGCCCCTCTCCTGGAAATGAAGGGGCACGGACAAGCGGTGCAAGCTGGCCTCAAATGCAATTGTTGATTTCTGCGCTCAGTAAATCCGAGGACACGTTTTTTTGTTTGTCTTGGGCTCAATGCTTTTGTCATGTTGGTTCTACATTGGAACTACCACCACCACCACCACCACCGCATTTTCTACTGGACAGAGCCCGACAAAGCCGGGTTCGAGGCTTTGATGGCTCCGATGAGGCCTAAGGGGGCTGCATGTGTCGCTTTCGCAGGGCCGAGGCTCTCACATCTGAAAATTCCATTTCTTCAGGCAATCCTCATGTCGTGCGACCCATGTTTTTGTCCAATCCCCAATAGGAGTTTCCTCTACAAAGGACATCACGTTACGCTCAATTGGTGGTGGGATTTGTGCCCCTGGTTCTTGTAGAGGGTTTTCTGGAAACTCCCCACCAGACTGGATATCTCCAAACTCCCAATTGGAGGGTTGAAGCCTTGTCGTTTTCTCTTCTTCACGGAGACTTTGTCATAGCAGCGACTTGGCATATGGACGTGCGGGCTGCTGCCCCTGGGTTACAGATTGGCAACGCCAAAACTGGGAGAAGACAAAAGGCAATGAAGAGTCCTCTCCACCAAATGATTCCAGGCTTCAGTTTGGGCTTGGAGAGTATACCTCTAGAAGCGCTTTGGCACCCAAACAATTTTGTGGTTCCATCCGGAAATCAGTCGAGGGATAGCTAAGTCTCGACTCGGCTGCGAAGCGGTTTTTGCACCGATGCCATCTCACAGGTGAGCCGCTGGCCGAAGGAGTCATAGAGAGAATGGTGGTTCATGGGTTTGTGCTAAGAATTGTGCAACGGACAGGCTGACCATTCGAGTCAAAAGAACTGGGCATTTGGGAACTTGGTTTGTTTTCCGATTTTCGTGTTTTGGTTCTATTCTGGATAGTTGGTTGCGTTGGAGCGCGTGGCATAAAGTAGCCATGGGACAAGCGGCAAGCTTATATTCTAGAGCGCTGTCAGATTTGCTCGCACTTACCACCCACTGGGCAACGAGCTCAACCGTGCCCAAACCCGGGAACTATCGTTGCTTGAACTTTGGTATAACCTTGGACATCAGTTGGACATCTATCCCACTGACAGAAGCAAGCTTTTACACAACCCCACCCTTGCACCACCCCCCAGAGCCCCTGATCCCTCCCGTCCGTCCAGAAAGGGCCAACAGGATTTTTGGCTTTCGGTGGAGCCATGCGCCCAACTTGTCCTGTGCCTACTGTAGCTGCCGCTGTCACGCGGCCTAGCGCCGTTGCCGCCTTGCGGCGGCGAACAGCGGCGCGCTCTGAGCGCAGTCGGCGCCCTGAGAATGCAGAGGTGGGGGGCAGATGGCTCTTAGATTTTTGGAGCTTGCTGATGTTTGTCGTGCTCAAAGCGTTGGCATCCAGTGCGCAAAATTAGCTACCCACGAAGCTGCTAAAGCCGCGTTAACTTGAGCATTTCCCCATCAGCAAAGTCAAACCATCATTAGCCCTTCCAGATGTGGCAGAACCGCAAGTGACGCGATTCGGAAACCCCAAGGACCCGGCTTCCACGGCGCCCGGTGGTATCGCTGTGGAACAGACTTGTTTTGGGCCTTATACGGAAGACCCCTGATTCTGTTTTAGTTCCAAGACAAGTACAGATAGAACCGAATGTGCCCAATCCGCACTGTTAGGGGGGGTGCGGGGATGTCGTGGAGGGCCAAAAACGCCCGCCACTCGGTTTACTATGAAGGAAAGAGGGCTCCACTAGGGGTTCCATAATGTTACATTCTTCCCTCGGAATCATTGTTCTCGGTGCCGGAAGGTTCGCTTTCTTCCTGTGCTCTTTGTATTTGTGCTAAGCCGCCCAGCCAGCAGGCGCTCTGTGGGATCCTCTGCGTTGCCGCCTTCGCGCAGAGGCCTTCGCATGTGGGGCGTGGGCATCGGCATCGACCGCTGAGGTGGCTTTTTCGGACTCGTTGCGGGTGACGCGTTGGTTTGGAAGAGATGTACAGTGTCAGCTAGTGGATTGATTGCTGTGGGGGTTTGTTCATCTCTCACAAGGTGAGGTTGTTCATTTAGTTTTCCGCAGTCCCGTGTGTTCTCATCCAGCCTGTTTCCCCACCGATACCCAGTCTGAATTAAATCCAACGACGACGGCTTGAAAAAAAGCAGCACTCGGAACAGCCGCGATGTTCAGGCGTGCCAAAGTTTGCGTGCGCGCTGTTGCAGGCGGGAGTTGTGAGGGCTTGAGCCAACCATTTGAGCTGGTTTTCCTGCCCTACAGATTGACGTGGAACCCACAAAACCACCATTTGTAGACGGTTCCATGTTAATTTGAAGCGGAGTATCCCAGATCGCGTCTATGTTGGTCCCCAAATTGGTTGACCTGCCAGATCTTTGCAAGCGCTTGCCACAGAAAACTGTTTCAGGCTTCAACCTTGCTGATCATTGTGCGTGCCAAGTTCAATCCTGCTTTAATGTTGGTTGTCCAGCCGCGTTTTTTGCTTGTTTTGGCATGGAACTGATTTAGCCAGTGTGTGTGTGTGTTGTTTGAGGCCCTTTGTACCCTTGCTAGGCTGGTTGTGGGGAAACCAAGAAGGAAAACCGAAGCCATTTGCTTGGGGTGTACCCTATTTTGACAAATTCCCAAACTAGTGCTTCAAATCCGTCCTGGCCTCATCGCCACAGGCACGCGAAAGCGGAGCGAGGCAACCCAGGAGTCTGCCATGGGAGGGGGGCCGAAGGGACAAAATCCACCTCGCACTACTGGGAAACCCTACAAATGGCATACAAGCCACTTACCACCTGGTGCGAAATAGATTTCTTCCATCCGCACCTTTCAAGGGGAGCGGTGAATTTTCAATCCACCGACCTGGCTTTCCACCTTTTGGTTGGGTCCACTCCCACTCTCGACAGACTCGTAGAGAAACTAGTGCGCCAGGTGCGTCGGTATGTGCTGGACCCCGCGCCCTGCGCGCGTATGTGAGGCAGAGTCCAAAAGTCGCCCAAATTTAGCGGCACCCCTCCAAATGTCGGCTTTGGTTGCTACTTTGATACGTGCACAGGTCATTCCAAAAGGCCCAAAAGGGATCTTGCTTTATCAGAGGTTTGGGCAGTCCATGTTATTTTGGCTTCGTTTCGGCGAGAACGTTACCTCGTGAATGGTCGCTTGGTGTCAGATGGAATGCAATGATGAAAGATTATACTTGTGTATCTCTCTATATATACTGTATATATATAATATATAGCACACACATACATATATATACATATATATATATATACACATGTGCACATGAGCGTCGTTCTTAAAACATGCCGTGATATTTTTGGCCAAGGTTGGTACCCAGGCATACAGCCTAGAACCTTCGAACCCAAAGACCCGCAGGAGCGGCTGCGGTGGCTGCGCGGCAGCGAGCGCCTCCGGGCGCGGAAGGTGGCGGCTGCGCGGCTGCGGCAGGCGGTGCTGGCGTCCGAGCAGATGGCCGAAGAGGCGACTCGGCGCATCGGTGAAGCGTGGGCTCGGGGTATGGGGGCCGGTGATTCGCTTCAGAGATTCTAGAAACCCAATTCTCTGGTTGCTTCGAAGGGAAACCAAGGGAAAGCCAGCATGCTAGGGAAAGACACGCCCAATGAAATTTTCATTTGGTACTAGTAGGGAACCCCCTGGTTGGTGGATATCCAGCTAAAGTTCAAACCCTCATGGGTTTTTGTGTCAAAATAGGCGAACATCATCATTATGGATTTGATTCCACATGGGTGATGTTGCGGTTCTCCCAAATGAGTGGTTCCCCACGAAACCGCCGCCCAATTTTCGGGCGCTTTGGGCTGGTCAGACCTCCAGGGCTGGAACAACCCTGGGGCGTTTGCTTAGATCGCAGCCTTGCGGGCTAGGCCGTTTTTGGAACCCTGACCGCCTCTTTCTGAAACAAAAAGGATCTTGGGTCCCCAATGCGGCGAGAGCTAACTTGTGGGATGGACATTATGATTCTCACTGGAGTTCTTATTCAGCCCTTTAAGAGCTTTGGTTCATGCCGCGATTGATTCAAAGTTTACGTCGCACCATTTGTTTTGGGGTAAGTGGGACCAGGCCATATGGGTCATATATGAGTTGTGGTCACAATTATCATGAAGCATATTTGAATGGACATGTCGTTTTTTGCAGATAGGGGACTCACAAAAGCGATACCTGTGCGAGATACCCCTGCAACATATCAAAGTCCTGAAAACGATAGCGAGCTATGCGAGCTCACAAAGCCTTGCGTGGCTTTCATGTTGTTTGCTGATATGGAGCCGTGGTGCAAAGAAGTTTGTGCTGGTCCACTACCAAATGCAGGCTTGCCTTCTAAGAGACGAAGGGCCCTTAGAGCAAGCCTCGTTGCCAGCCCAACTCCCACCAAAAGATAACCCTCCAAAGAAGCAAGAACCTCCAGAATCCCATGGCCAACCCCAACACCCCAAACATCCCACACACCCCAAACATCCCACCCCCCCAAACATCCCACCCCCCAACATCCCGACCCCCCAACCCCCTCCAACCCCTCCAACCCCTCCAGCCCCCCCAACCCCCCCAACCCCCCAACCCAACCCAAGGTGTGAATCTCGCCAGGTGAGGCGGAAGGCCCTCGCAGAGCCGCTGGACTTCCCAAAGCTCTGCGAACAGCTCAGCCTCGACGGCGGTGGGGACCTAGGCGACGGAGTGGTTCGGGTGGCTGGTCTTTTTTTTCGAGTTGGTATCCCGCGTTTGGGATGGTTTTAAAGGAACATGAAAAGGAGAACCACCATTTGGAACGGACAACCAAAAGGAAAACCGTAACCTAAAACGGACACCCTTTCATGGTGGGAGACGGGAGTTTTGACCTGTTGGCTCGCCAATGGATGCACAATCCACTCATGTGGGCGTGTCTTTTTTGGGGGGAACGACCAAAATGGTTGTTTCCTTTTGGTGTCCTTTGAGAACCATCCCCAAAATGGTCTCCAGAAAAAGACAGACCCATATCATGCCCATATCCCTTTTGCTATATTCTCATTTTAGGAGTTCAATGCATTTGTGGGAGCCCCTGGTGAAACATGCGACGAAATGGACATGTTGTGAACATTGTTTGGACCCTACGACAATATCATTCGTGCTCTAATCGGCTTCAAGCAGAAAATCTGTTGATGTGTGCGCGAACTTCTGCCGTCCCAACGAACCTCACGAGTCAATACCGCTGTATGAGCTGAAACCACTGTAAATCATAGCTTAAAACTCAGTTGAACATGATCAATAATCAGCTTCGTATTCAGTGCCTCATCGGAGAACGCTGGTTTTGACCTGTCCCCCTCCATGTCACTGGAACGAGCAATGGCCACGCGGAACGGTTTCGGCGCCAGGTTGGGTTGGGACCCTTGGATGCAGCGAACTGCAACCGGAGAAGCCGTGAAGTTAGCGATTGCGCTTTTGAGATTCGTTGGGCGTTGAGGCAACTTCGCTTTACCTACTTTGGACATGTGGCCGAAGCAAAGCATTGGCGTACTCGTGGGCATATAGGTGTTTCTCGAAATCAGGGACCGATTCCTCCAGGTGGTTGGTTTCCTTTAAAGCCATCCGACAAAGGGTTCCCCATTGTGAGACACACTCTCCACGTCAAATATCTCGGAAGTCAAACCTATCGACCTACTCCTTGGCCCATTTCGGGAGGTTGAGGTGAAGGAGAACACTTTTTGCTTGCCCAAGGCATGGGATTCCCATGTGGGGGTTGATCCAAAAGCAGTTGACATAGGATGACCTTTGGGGAATTGGGGAAACCACTAAACAGATTTGATATGTCCCACATGAGAAAAGGTTACCCATGGTCGTTTGGGGGGCAGGAATATTGATCAACCCGAGTGGAGAACCTGAGGTTGATCAGCTGCAAAGCGACAGTTTCCGAAATCTGTCAAGCTTAATGGACCCTTACGATGAGGAGTTGGGCCTCAGGTTTTCGGCCTGACCCTCAATCCTTGGGTGTCAGCTTGGGAGTGAGGGGGGGGGCATGTCAGCGGAGCCACGTACAAGGCCTGTCAGGCTGTTGACGTGTTTCCGTGTTGGCCGTCGGTCATGGGTCAGCGGCATGTGGACGGAGGTCAATACCTCGCGGCGCAACAAGATGCATTCTCAATGAAGGCGACACGGGTTTCAAAAAGTTTCCTTTGGGAGCTATCATAATCTTTGTGATATGAAGAATAGGAAATGATAAAAGGAAAGGAAGGAAGAAACAAATTCTCAGAATAAATGATCTGTAGAGCCAAATTGAAAACACAATGGAAGAAGAACCGAACACGAAAAGCACACCTGGGCTTGAAGAAGCGTTGGGACTGGTTTTGTAGGAGTCTACTCAAAGTGCCAGTTGTTTCGCGTCAAGATGTTTCAATCAGGGGGTAACCTAAGGGGAACCACTGTTTCGCATCCCAAAAAGGTGCGGCGACCGACTTTGCAGGCCCATGTCGGGGTCCCCGAAATGAATCCAACGAAGGTGGGCTCAGCCAACTCCAATTTGCATCCGGCCATGAGGCTGAGGGACGAGTTCATGGAGGAGCTGTTGCCTCGGGAGCTGCGCCAGACGGCGCTGCAGGAGGGATGAGTCGTCGTTGATGTAAAATCAAGAGACATCAGGAGATGTTAGAAGAACAACATGAATGCTGTCTTGGGGAAATTAAAGAGTCAACATTTTATGAGAGAGGGCTGCAAATTACACGTTCTTTATGTTTCTTTTTTCTGTTTTTTTTGGGGGGGTCATCTTTCCTGTAAGTTGGAATTTTCTGGAAGTAGTCAATTTTTAGACGTAAATCCCAAATTTGGTTTCTTGGGACAGAAAGAGTCGTCTTTTCCACGGATGTCTTGGGTCGAACCTGAGGCAGGCCCAGAGGTACGAGGGCATGGCTTCATGCCGTTAATGCACTGGAATTGTCGAACTGTACCCTTGCAAAAGTTTCATCTTTATCTCAAGGACCCAGCAGGCTGTGGCTTTTCTTGGATCCATTTCCGTTTGCGAGGGCGCGTGGATGCTGCGTTTGGGGTTAGATGTCACTCAGCTAAGGACATGCGTCCCCCAATGCCCAGGGTTCACACATTTTGTTGGGTTTTGTCTGTTTGGGTTTTCCTTCAAACGTGTGGGTTCAGTAGGTTCTGCACGTGGTTTAACCTCTGGTTTCCGTTAGGCAGCGTGTTTTGGCCATTCTGTACCCCGAACCACCGCTGCCCTTCCCCATGTTGCTTTTGGAATTCGGGGCCAAACAAGCTGTACTTGCCGGAACACCAGATCCAAAAGGTCCCCCGAAATCCGCGTAGATCCTGTAAAGAGAAGCCCCAGAGGCGACCGACACACTTGTGGAGCGGTCATTTGGGCAGCCTAGTTCAGCTGGCTGAAACGCAGCCACTGCATCCCGCAGGCGCAGCCCGGGGATGTGCTGAAGCTGCGCAGCCCCCGAGGAGAACCTGAAAACGTTGGAAGGAGGGAAACGCTTTGGGGCATCGCCTCTTTTGGGCGCAGAAGGGCCCATGGGGTGTGGGGTTCTTTAAACCAAGTCAGAAGACACCATTGGCTCATGCTGTAGTTTTTTAGGCCCTTCTGATATGTTTGATGTCTAAGGCTCCTTGGGGATGGGCATGGGTTGGGAGGAGTGCTTGCTTCGCGTTCTTTTTCGGTTTCCACAGACATCCAACATTGACTTGTGGGAGGCTCCATCTGCTGTTGGTTTCTTTGGTGGGCTTGCTTGGATTAACTCTTCCTTTGACCATTGATCACTGCTTCTTTTGCATTTGCTTGCTTCGCTTGCTCACTGGATTCATTCGCGGTGGCAAACCTGGCCTGAACTGTTCCATGCCGGTGTGGTAATTAGCTGAGCAGTCTGCGTGAGAACATAGAGCACATGTACATTGGTTCTCCACCTCATTTCCACAAGGGCTCCCCCTGCAAGGGGAGTCAGCAAATTGTTGGCTGTTGAGAGGTCCCGCAATTGACATGGTCAGCTTGCAACACTCGCGAGCTTTTCCTTTAGTGCATCGATGGAGGCTTGCTTGATCAGTGAGTACCCAGCAAATCAGCATGCTCATCCAAGGTACTGCGTGAGCTGTTGCCAATCACCCGAACTAGTTTCTGCTTGTCGGGACTCAGCATCGTCAAGCTTCCAAAAGTCTGCCGAGTGAAGCCTTTGCTAAACGGCCATTCAAGTCCCAGAATACCAGCCGTAGGCGGACGACCACCAACTAGCACCAATACTCAGTCCAAGCATAATCAGAGCTGTGAATTCTTACTGGGGTCATGGCCAGGGTTTCAGATCAAGCTCCGCACACAAAACCAGGGCTAGGGCAACCCTGGTCAACCTTCCATTCCATGAACAAAAGCATCAAGCCTTGGTCATTTTAGTCGACGGTGCCGCTGTAGCCAAGATGCATTGTACCAAAGCCTTTTGAGTCGCAACCAAAGCTCGGCAACCCATCTGCCGGCTCCGCTCGGAATATCTTTGGGCTATTCCCTATAAACACGGACTATGGCTGCCCCTTGCAAGTAGGAAGGCATGTCAACGGAAAACAATAGCTTCTAATTCTTTACCGAACAAAGGCTCCATTCGCTGGGGGTGTGACCACAAATGCATTTAGCACACATCTTTAAACTGGAATTGATGGCTTTCTGCAAATAGGGTTTGGAGGTGACTGGTGGTCTGGTTCCGTTCCAAACCACGCTCTCCAAACCATGTTGAACCTGGATGAACATTGTGTGGTTTGTGGCTCAGGCTGGCACATCCTGCGGGTGGAAGACGTTATGCTGGACCTTGGGGTGAAGAAGCTCCAAGTACCTGACAGCCGCTAGCTCGGCATACAGCGGCCTCTGGCAGGTTTGCAGGTTCCTTGGAGTTTGCGAGTGAAGCAGAAACGATGGCAAACAACATGGACCTATGGCAGTACTTGCCTCTACTTGAAGCGTCTCAGCCTTTAACCGTAGATTCCTTGATTCTGAGAGAAGCAAGATTTGGCTGCCAGTGCTTTGGGGTCAGATGGGCAAGAGGGAAAGAGGGAAAGAGGCATAAGAGGCCACGGAGGGAACG
Source organism: Effrenium voratum (assembly GCA_963377175.1). Lineage (NCBI taxonomy): Eukaryota > Dinophyceae > Suessiales > Symbiodiniaceae > Effrenium > Effrenium voratum. The sequence goes on along the minus strand of CAUJNA010001635.1, from coordinate 802,282 downwards.
AGGCAGGCAAGCCGGGCAGGGAGCCGCATAGGCAGGCACGGAAGCCCCTTTGTTTACCTTTTGGCTCCAAACAACCCCCCCAAATTAATGTTGCTAGCCCAGCTTGTTCAGCTTGTTGTTGGCCCTGGGCAGACTGGGTCTGGTCTGGGCGGACATCGGACAGTTTTGTACTGGTTTTGAATTGGCCTAGTCTAAAAATAGTATTGGGGCCCGGCTGCTTGAGCCACTTAGGGCGTGTTTATTCAAACAACTAAAAGGGGGGATGATTCTGAAGATGATTTCAACGAAACAGGCTGGCGTCTGCCATATGTTGTTTGTGAAGGAGAAGAATTGGAATCGTATGTGGCATGGTGTTTGTTTTGCGTGCTTGCCCAATTGTGCAGGAGGGCATGGCTAATTTGCTCTAGGCGGTTCATGTGGGCGGCAGCTTGCAAGGAATTGGTTCCAAGCCAGAACAGTAACCCAGCTGCCCCGAAGTTTGTTTCATGCCGCCCTTCAAGGGTGCCCCCAGCATCCGGCCATGCGGTTTTGCAGCTCTACAGCCTTCCCTGCCCATCATCGTCTCAGGGTCCTTTGAAAATCGGCCATTTCGAACGCCACCGGCTGATCATCCCCAACCCGGGCCGGCGGCCATGATGCCAATCTCTGCACGTCCGCACATTTCCTACGTGAATTCATGTGGCCTGAGCTGCAAGTGTTGATGCGCAATTGCGTCCTTCAGGATAGTGTGTGTCTTGCACTTGCCCGGAGGCAATATCATGCTATGCTTTAGAGCCATCATTGCATACATTGTAATTGTAAGATTTATACATATATACATATCTGCACAATGCATTGTACGTAACATGCCTTGCACTATATGATGGCATGTCCCAGGGAAACAAACTGTTTGTCCACTTGCGCAGGCCAACCCGAATGACGATACACTAGTAGATGGGAAATATGCATATATTATCTCGTCAAACTTTTGCCGGGCATGCACTTGCACTTCGTACTCTGACTTCCACAATAGAAGACTTGTCTTGGGGCAACCTAATGTTTAATCTGGTTCAGCTTTGGTGCAAGCTGGGGTTTCAGATAAATTGTGTTTTACTATTTGCGGGAAAGGGTTTGAATCCAACCTAGGCTTGGCCAAAGATGCCTTCGATTTCAAAACATACTCTGCCGGCGCCTGAGCTGCATGTTGCAAGTCACAAACCATTGTCAATAATTATAGAACATTTGTCCAAAGCTACGTACTTTTGCGGATGCTAGTGGCTTCTTTTGGGGTTCCTCGACAGCAAGCTGGGGGTTATGAAACACTTCTAGTATCTTCATGCCATGTCCTTGTCATCGCCATCTATGAGGCGGACCCTTTCAGGTATCAAGTTGATGATGTGCATATGCCACCTAGACCATGTTGCTGGTTTGCTTCATCTCATCCACCAATGCCGCAGCTGAGTGTCAATTCGTTGAATGCGTCAGCCTGGAGAGACTTGTAGAGACTCCTGCCGCGGGGTAGGGTCGAAGCCCTGAACACATCAACTGCCAATATCATGAAGTGCATTGCAGCTAGATGAGCAATCAAAGGCATCATGCAGATAACGGCTCACTCGCAACCCCTAGCTCCTCAGGGCGAGGGGTGCTCATGGTTAACTATTGAGAACCCAGCAAAGAGTTGTGTACAGAAATATTCTATCCGAGACTTCAGTCACTTGGGGTGGAGGTGGCCTTATGCGGATTCCACAATACCAAGCAAGCTCATGCCTGGTAGTATTTGTCGTTCTTCTTTCTTCTTTCTCACGTTCTTCTACTCTCCCACCAATTCACATGGAATTTGAAGGTCCCTTCAAAAGGGAAGTGATCCAAACCAGGACGCCCCCGAACTTTGAGTCAGGTTCCATGTGAATTGGTGGGAGGGTATGTTATTTGTTCTTTCTTCAAGTTCATTCCGCGGATTAGTGGTCTTTCTTCTTTCTTCTTTCTCATGCTCTTCTATCTTGTTGTGTCTTCTTTCTGCTTTATATTGTCCTTCATCCGTCTCATGTCCCAGCAACCTGCTCGTGGACGGAAGGTGATCACCATGGGCTGCCAGATGAACCAAGCCGACTCCGAGCGCATGGAAGGCGCGGAATGACCGGGACGTAGGGCTGTCCCAAATTTTTCGCGAGCAGGGAACAAGCGAATTTCTGTGAATTCCCATGTTGTATTTTGTTGATTTCCCATTCTCAATTGATTTTGTAACTGTGTCCACTCAATTTATGAATATTATATTTTTATTTTTGAGATGTTGTATTTTTCCCTGTGGGTTATAAGGTGTTTTTTAGAGGGTTGTTTTTGTTTTTCAGGGTGGGTGGCTTTTCGGCTTTTTGGCTTTTGTGGCTTTTACGCGGGTTCTTGTGGCTTTTGTGGCTTTTCGTTTCGCATCCTCTGCATTCACAGTTCCTCTCTGTTTGTCTTTGCGGTTGTTATTGGGTTCATGCGGCTTTTGCGGCTTTGGCTTTTCGCATCCTCTGCATTGCCTGCCAGTTCCGCTGCTCAGCATCGCCAATTGAATCATCACTTTTTCGATCATCATGGGGGCCCCTAATTGAATCATCACTTTTTTGATCATCATCGAGGGGGCTGCCGCCCCCCAACCCCCCCGCTACGTTTTAGGTGTGTTACAGGGATTAATTTGCACCCGTATTTGAATCCTCACTTTTACCATCATGAGGGGACCCCCCCTCTTTTTGACATGCATACATAAATGCCTGCCTACCTTGCCGGAGAGGAACTGTTGATGCTGAGGATGTAGGAAGCCGAGGCGCTCGATTTGCTGGGATGTTGGCTGGACATGCGGGGGATGTTGAAAACGATGCTGATGATGTTGTAATACGTACATCTGGTGAGAAGAACAACTGTAAAAATAGAGCATTTTACTAGCCAGGACGGAAAGCAACAAAAATCCTAAATTAGAACCAAAAACATCCCAAATTAAATCTCGACCCAATGGTAAGTCCCCTACCTTAGGCTTACTGACCATTTAACGAGTCTTGTTCGAACGGGTTCTGATCAGTTCCTGTTTTTTTTTGCGGGCACCAGAAGCCGTTTTGCCAGTCTTGCCCGAAAATGAGTGCAGTGCTTTGGTTAAACCGAGCGCCCAGACCAACCGGGATCCAAAAACAACCAGGCTGGTTCAGGCTGCAGAAGTTTGGATCCAGCTTTGCCCCCCGTGGGTCTTTTGCAATTACACGTGGATCGTATTTAGCCAGACGTTCCCTCATTGCTGACCTAGAAAAACAACCCTGAAAAGGAGTTTCACAACCACCATTCTGTTGTACACCAAGTACATTGCATTATTTGGGCGTGTCTTCTTGTAGAGGACCCACCGTCCCCAAAAACCACCAAAAAAAGGCACGCTCAGACAAGAAGAAAAGACAGATGCATATATGCCAATACGCCACTATAGTCTCACTAGTACAACCGATCTTTGGAACCCCGATGGTTTTAAATTTGCTTGCCAAACCAGAAGCTGTGCAAGGAGGGCAACCATGACCCCACTGATATCATGTTATCTCCACATTCCCTGGGCCCATTGAAAGTTCGGGACTTATGGGTATGGCTCACAATGACAATTATTGGGTTAAGGCAGGTTTTAGTCTTTCTTTTCACAAGGCGCCATTTTGCGTACCAACTCTTTTCGAGAATCACTGCCAAATGGTTGAGTTCTCGGGTTTCTTGAGTAACATGTCTGAAAGATTCTCTGGGAAAGAGTCCTCCGCTGTTGGCAGTCAATGTAGTATTGTGAAGGTCGGGGTTTTATGTGAAGGTCAAGAACATGCCCTTGCTCGTTGAAAGCTGGGAGTGGTTGTCGCTTTTGGACCTGCTGGTGGGGCATGATTTTGATTACCCCGTGCCTCTGAGGGCAGATTAAACTGCCAGCAAAGGCCAGTCAAAGAGTCTCTCTCGCAAAACGCGGCTTTATTGTTCGACGCTTTTGTGAGTCCCGTTTTTTGGGAGCCACGCTTAATCATAGCAACCCCACAGATCAGCCTTGTCCCATTTGTGTGTTTCTTTCAAGTAAGAATGCCAGGCAGGTAGCAGACCAGCCAACTTGAAGGAGCATGATGGCAGAGGTTGACTGGAAGAAACCGTGAAGAGCTCAAGCCCCAGAACCTACATGTTCAGCAGACAGCCAAATGAGCTAGTGTGAGCAGCATGATGTGCATCCTAGAGAACGAACAAATAAGACCAGACGGGTTGATCAAAACGATGGCTGCTCATGAGTGCACAGCATGTTTGGTTACTTTGGCAGATCATAGGACACACACACACACAAGCGAAGTCCCTTCGGCTTCAAGTTTGCGCAGGTCAGCTGCAATCTCTGGGGCTGGAGCGCGTGGAAGAGCAATTGGCTGATGTGGTGGTCTTGAACACTTGCTCCATTCGCGACAAGGCAGTTCGAACTTTCCGAAGATGCAACGCATTTGGTGTTGTTTTTCGACGGTGCCCGCTTTTGGGAGGGCTTTAAAGGGAAAAGCCCAAAGGACAACCACTAGTGTGGGGGGTCCCTCAAAGATACCCAGACACAGAGGCGGTTCTCAATCCTACAGATTGCCTGAGTTGAAAGCAAGCGAGACAATTGCAGTCAGTGACTCGTAAACTACCGTTATTTTGGTGGTCTCACATATTGTAGATCTGCGCGTGTACAATGGTCAAGGCACTTAGTCTTGTTATGTTTCCTGTGTAGACTCGAAGCTTCGTGATGTCTTCGCCTGAAGGCTGGATGACCGTCCCCCCGGAATACCGCATTTACCCCAAGCCGGCTTTGTATTTTGGTCATGGTACACATGAGCCAAGCCAGTTCCTCCCATTTGTCAGCTGGGATATTGACGGATATTGACATTGGGCTGAGATATTTGTGAACTCTGGTGGAAGGGGACTGTCGAGAGATGGGGAGCCTTTCCAAGTTGACATTGCAGCAAATGGGTGTTTTTTTTCAGTGGACCCTCCAAAATAGTGGATATCCCTTGGGTTTCCCTTTAAAACAAACCCAGAGGAGTTTTTCCTGACTTTAGTGACTAGAGACAGACCCAGCAGCTTGGTTTCAAACGGATAGGAACATGTGGAAACAGCGGACAATTTTTTACTGGCAGTTGATTGGTTTGGTACGATTTCTTGGCGGTGAATTCCTTGGGAGCAAGCAAAAGAGCATGCTTGACTCTACACCAAGGGCCTCCAGCTATTTCATGTCTTTATACCAGGCTTACTGTCGATTCTCTGGATGTCGATTCTCTGGATGACAAGCGAGCAAGGGGTCCATCATTCTGGGACCTACATCTCAAACAGTTGGTGCCATCCTTTGTTTTCTTCATTGGCTTGGGTCTGTTTTGAGGGGTATCCGACTCTTGTTGGTTTACATAAAGGGAAACCCAAAGAACCACCATCCTTGTTGTTTGTACTCTTTTTGTGTTTTTCCTTTTTTTTGGAGAGGGGGGGGGCTCCTCAAAAACGCACCCATGTGTAGTTATTTTTTTGGGGGGAGGGGGGGATCGGGGATCCTAAAAACACCCACCCATTTGTGCTCCGATCCTGGCTTTGGCAGGTGCCCCTGGCCGCATTTTCCAAAAGAGATGGGCGGCTCTTCGCTTTTTTTTGAGGGGGGACGCCTCGGGAATGGCGCAACGGTTTTCCTTTGGCTTCAAACTTCAAACTGCAATCCCCCACAAAAAAGATCAATATGCTTGACACTGCGAGCTAGCAAGTTGCTTGGAGGCGGAGAAGAAGGTCTACGCCCGCCTGGACTCCCACCTCCAGAGGAAGCGGCGCGGGGATCCCGTGACACTGGTGGTCAGTGGGTTCCGCGGACGAATGGACAGCGTTGAGGGGGGTAAAGATGCCCGTTTCAACACGCGTGTGTGTGTGTGTGTGGTTTTGAGGGTGCTCCGGTGACCTTGGTACGGGATTTCACAGCGGAGAGTCCCCTTTGTGAGCTGGCGTGTCTCACAGGATATGCTACACTTGTCCCTTATCGACACGTATTCAAGCATCACATTTGAAGGAGAAATTGTCCATCATTTCCCATTGAAAGGTGACGTTTATAGGGGTGTGTCTTTTTTAAGGGTCTTGTTTTTGGGTGGTTTTGCAGGGACACCAAAAGGAAATCAACCATTGTTGGAGGTTCCCCTATTGTGAGACACTCCCAGAAGAGTCATGAGTCAAGGGTCCTCCAAACGCTTGTTTCGAGTCACCGGGCGTCTCAATTCGCAATGAACTTCTACCAATTGGTGATACCAATCAACCTCCCATGGCAGTAGGGAGCACTATGAAGACCTTTGCTCATGTCTGGTCGGGGGAATCAAACTTATGTCTGGTGTCCGTGGCTTAGACGCTATAAGCTGAGGCCGTATATGTGGCAGACGGCACCGCAAGGAATACGAACAAGCGTTGCTTGCAATCGATACTGCAACTGGCTGTCGGCTTGGTGAAGCTTCTCACCAAGATAGTTTGTGCTTCGGGACGTCCAAATAACCTTCCAATACGACCTTGAGCTGCATGAAACTCCCTCGGCTCTTTGCCCGTAGAATGGAGGTTAGGGGATAAATCAGCTACCTGGTGCGACATGGATTGGGTCCATCAGAGTTTAAGAGATGTTTTCCCTTTTGACTTGTCACCCCAGACCTTTGCCCAGCCTTGCTATTGGGAACACGTGCGTTGACACTGGGACGGGGATTGTCTAACTCCGGTGAGTGGATGTCCCCAACCGAAGCGGCCTGAGTTGTCCTTCCTCTGCCCTGCCACATATTTCGGGAAACTGCCGTTACAGAAGTAGCCTCCAGAACTTGGAGTGCTCTGGGAACTCAATCTGCAAGGTGCGTGGCGCAGCAGGAAGGGGAGCAGCTCCTCCGGGCGATGCCAGAGGCGAATCGGAAAGCCGACTCTGACCTTTGTGAGGAATCCTAAGAAAACCATGACATGGCAGGCCTTTTTTCCATGAGAGGACGTATGACAAAAGGGCTGCAAGTGCGCTGAGATTCCATTTTAGCTGATTTAGAGAATCTGTTTGTTCATCCCGCATTTCCGAGAGCTCACCAGCGAGCAATGTGTGGGGTGTTCTTGGCCACTCCGCTAAGGCAGCATCACCAAGGATGTGTGTAGCGTGCGACCAATAACAAATATCAATCTATTTCTCAAGATTCCCAGTGCTTTCTTTGATTTTAAGTTCCTTTTTCTAGGGTCAGAGCCATGGAACCCGGGATTGGTGGCTTCCTGCGCGAGGTGGACGTTGTGGTGGGCCCCCAGTATGCCAACCGCCTGGCGGATGTGCTGAGCGAGTCCTTGACAGGCCGATCGATTCACTTTTGGAGGGAACTCCCCCCATACGGCGGGTGGACAGCATCCTGCATCGCCGTGGCAGCATCGGGGTTGCGCGCCCTCGCGCTCCCTTTTTAATATTTGGGGATTTCGTCCACCCACAGTAGGACGGGTTTCTTCATCCGTATTGGAGAGGGGCTTAAATATGAGCATTTGGGTGTTACGCCCTTTCAACGTGAGCTGAAGCTGTGGAGTGGAGCTCTGAATCAATCACCTGGGTGTATGGGGGCTATGTACGGGCCCCGTTCCAATGAAACAAAGCGGTGCTGCGATTCCTTTTGTGATGCAGGATATGGTACGCAAAAAGGGCACCCACAAAAAAGGACACCAGGGTTGCTTTTCCGGCTTGTTACCAAAGATTGCCTTTTCCCCTTCAACTCATAAGGAATATACAGTGGGCCTATCTAGCCAGTGATGCTTGCGTTTCCCTTAGGCAGCTGAAGAGCTGAATTGGTTAGCCATGTGCTATCTCAAAATGGGGATTAGAAACAAGACGGGTTTTGCATTTGTTTCCACTTTAGAAACACCCCCAAAAACCAACCTTAAACGGGTTCCCTCAACTTGCTGGTTCTCAGCAGGGAACGAGGGAATGTCCCATATAAACTATCCCCTATGGTTCCCTTTAAGGGAATACCTGTTTTCATTCCCAAAACTTTGGGACACTCCCACTGAGCACCAACAAGTCAAAGACGCCCGTTGAGCGCCACAGAAACCGATGCCAGGGGGCCAGATTTGCGCCACGGAGGACGCGCGCATCATGGAGGACCTCACGGTTCCCAACAGGTGAGCTGCTCTGGGAGGGGGTGTATGGGCTGCCCAAGAATCGACCCGAAATGACCTTTGAATTTCCGCTAAATGTCCGTGTTATTCTAGGTCCTTTGGCAACTGAGGGCTACCTTCTGTGATACCAAGGGGATCCCGATTCCCCTTGTTCTGATCAAGTAGTCATGGGGATGGACATAATAATATCTCACTTTGGTGGTGACAAAAAGGCGATTTTCCACCGAGAGCTGCGGATGGGGAGCCAGGCTGGTTGCTTTGGGGTAGGTTCCTTTTTTCCATTGGATTGTTCAGGAGTGAGATTCGGAGGTGAATGTAACTTTGAGGCATGCGCCCTGGTTTGGCAGGTTTGCCGGAAAATAATTTGGGTTGAGAATCAGCTTGCTTAGAGACCGGGGCTCGGCGTCGCCCACTTTTTTGGCTTGCTTGGATCTCCCTCCGGAAGTGCGGCATTGTGGGTACCGACTGCCTGGGCCTGGGGTTCCTGTGAAATTGGCGGGAAGCTTTCCTTCCATAGCCTTTGCTCTGATGGGTATACAACCATACCTCCAAGCCCCATACGGGCCCTGCGTGTTGAGTGAACTGGCAACAGGGAGACATCCCAAAGAAGAAGCTGCTGGGCAAGCTAAAGGGCCTGCACATCTTGTCATCCTGGAGTTTACAACGTGAATGTGGGGGCTGGTTACTGGAAGAGGTGGTCTCTTTTGCGCTTTGGTTCACGCTGGGAAGAGAAGGAGTTTGCGATTCAACTTCTTGCATGTGGCAATGTGGTTGTTGTCAGGGAGATGTTGTTCTCGACTGCGATTCGTCTCGGCCATTCAGCTGGCAACGGAATGCCAAGGCTTTTGTGTGTGTGTGTGCAAATGAGCATTTTCTGAGGATTGGGGAAGTGGTTGCTTGTTTTTTTTCGCGCAGGTCAGACGGGGGAGGTGGCAGCTTTGATGCTCATGTTTAGTTTCGCATGTCTAGCTAATCATGTTTGGTTTCACGTGAGGAGTTGTATGTCCAGGTTTGATTCATGTTTGGTTTCAAGCGATTGGGCAACGGGCTCGCAACCACAAGGTCCTTGGAACCCTCAAAAAGCACACCCAGGGGTGTGCCCATCTCAGTATCTCAGATACAGCCAGAACTTTCATGGGCTGACGTTTAGATGCGGCTATCCCGTCAGAGGCAATCCAACGTGGCTGCCTGGGTGAACGTCATCTACGGCTGTGTGGGGCTCGGTTGGCAGGGCGGCCATCGGGGTGACGTGAAGTGAAGAGCTCACTTATTTTGTCCACTCAGCTTGAACATTCCAGTGCTCGAACATCAGGGACCTCCAAACAAAACAAAATATGTACACAATATGTATATATATATATATACACGCACATGCACACACCCCGGGGACAGCAGCAACCTTGGTTCCTAGAATCATTAGAACGCCACTCTCCATATGAGTCTTTCAGAAGCAATCAGAACCATAGTAAGTTTTGGGCTTCCGGTTTCCTCTTCGACTTTTGTTTTCTGGGCCATTCTTTGGTGTGTGTTGTGAGCACCCTGCTCTTGAACCAGCCCGCAGACATTTCCTGTAGGGAATAACGAAAGAGGACCTTTTCAAGAGAGAGGGGATGTTCTAGCAACTGGTCGCTCTCTGAAAGGAGGCAAGGCTGCTTTTTGGGCAGATTGAGCAACATAGGGTTTTACGACTTTTGGCCTTGTCGACACATAACACTGCTATTTGGGATTTTGTTCAATGTTCTTTATCAAGTTTGTGGGCCAGGGAATACGGGTACATACGTACATATATACATACATATTAATAAAATCTGTATGTATGTATATCCATGGTGGCAGAAATACACACGCTCCTTGAACCTTCATTGGCAAAGAGAAGTGCCGAAAGGGACACGCTGTCTTTCCTCAATTGCCATGGTTTCCCATTCTGCTTTCAAAAAAGAGCAACCCCTGTTTGTTTGAGAGCAACTGCCAGCATTATGTTGGGAGAGAGGTTTGCGCAACTCGTTGCTTGGGTTTTGTGAGGTTGTCCATATTTTCTGTGTAAGTATCTAAGTTGGTCATCAAACCATCCACTATAAGGTGATTTTTGTTGACAGCTAGGGTGTCTATCAAGAGATCCCCGAATATGCGCAGGACTCCAGTCAGGAGTCGAGCGTTAACTCCACTCTGTAAGAACCGTAGATCCTGTAAAAACCATAGATCCGCACGTGCCCCGTGAAGACTCCCTGATCCGACGCGTCAGGGCATACACACGCATGGACGCTTGTGTATGAGGGTGATTTCGCGAATTGGTTTTCCCAAGGTAGCTGGGAGAAGACATTTTTTTTGTGCGACTTAGCTTTTGGTTGTCGCCCTTTGGCGTGCAACATGAGACCACCTGCACTGGGAAAGGTGCCGGCGTCGTATGCAAGGGACACAGAAGTTGAGTTGCGTATGCTTTCAGTATCTTTCAGTTTTGAGTTTAAAAGCAACCATATCATGATATCATTAGTTTGCCTTTGTGGTGCCCTGGCCCGGAGAAAGACTTGGCATGAAGCAATCAACGCAGGCCAATTGCAGACTGTCAAAGCATAATATGTACAATGGGTGGAGCCGGGCTTGCCACGTCAGGCGTACAACGTCATAGCACAACGGCTTGGTCCACGGTTGTGTTTTGTTTGCACTGGTTTCGCCCGGCATCAGCCATGGGAGAGACTTTGCAACTTCAGTATACTCAAGTTACCTGTGCATCACCACAGCACATGTGTTTTTCCTGTTTCAGGGTATCATATCCGTATCGATTGGCATGTGTGTATGCTACCATGGCAATGAGAGCATTTGTCTACAGGCCTTCGCCTTCAGCGGGCAACTGTTGGCGGAGCTGTCACGCTGTAGGAGGCCGTCTATTTGCAGGAGTCAACATGTGAATTGAACTCGAAGTTGTGATATTGGCCATATCCCGATTGGCTGCAGACCTGACAAACGGCGTGGCCTCAAGGAAGTGTTATCATTTGTATTTTAGTCGCAGCGGAACAACTTTGCACGCATGGTGGCAAGCAGCACGGCACTTCTCAGCAAGGCACGATCACCAAGGCAGCTGTGGCCGAAGTGCGCACAAGACGCGACTGGCAGAAAGCAGCGAAGGCTGCTGCAGAGCAGAAGCGCCAGATCATCAATTCTCTCCTGGATGCAGAGGTGCTTCCCACGTTGCTCTCAGAATGAGCTGGATGCGACTGCGTGTATAGGCATTTCTCCAAGCACCCCTGCCAAACACCCTGTTCGTCGCCACACCATTGAGCTCTTCTGCTGTTCAGCTCTTGCTGACATGTTTTACCATAAATAGGCAAAGGGACTATGAAAGCAATGCATGGCGCCCTGTAAGACTTTCATCCCCACGGTTCCGCTTTTGGTCTGGCGCGGGAAGACCGGGGCTGAGGCAACGAGCGGTGCAGCTATTGCGTGGTGCCCTTCACGCGGGGCGCTGAGCAGTCGCGGCCACCTGAGTCCATCAAGCGCGAGGCGTGTCGATACCGGTGCCGCCAGAGTTTCGAGCCGGTAGGGGGGGGGGCAAGTGGCAGCATGGCATCGTAAATCAGCGGATGGGTTTATCAGGGCTCAACCCGGCGTGGCCTTCTCTCTCGGGTCAGATTGGAGCGGGGGCTGCGGAAGCTAGTGGAGTTTCTGGATGGTGCCATCGTCTTGATTCAGTTTGGTCATTTCGTTTCTTTGCCATAGGTTTGAAGATCATGCACGCCTCCTTGAAGGATCCAACTCGAGTTGTTATCTAGGCTTGGAAGGATGGTGCTACCAATGCATCCCACTGGGTTGGTACCAGATGGTACCAGCAGAGCCTCCGCAGTTGGCACAAGGCCTGGTTCGTGGGCTTTCCCCTCGGCCGGAGGTGGCCCAGCTGGCTGCTGCCGGCTATCGAGAGGTCACCTTGCTAGGCAGGGCGGGGGCTGGCTGCCGCACGAGTCGCTTGCAGAGGAACACGAGCCCAGTCATTTTGTTTTGCAATTTGTTTTGCAATTTGCCATGACCCAATGGCAACTTGTTCCAAGGCAAGGCCAAGATTTAAGTCGTTTCATAAGCCATTGCCTACGCACATGAAAGCAACACCGAGGGAAACTGACGGCGTGCACGTGGGGAATGGTTTCCTTTGTGATTTGTCAGGCTTGAGTCGCCGTCCCTATAGCATCAGGTCAACCAACATCATTTGAGTGGCGATTGGCAACTTGAATCTTGGCATCCACTGTGTCTTGGGGGAACTCAGGAAAGCCTGACACAAAGGCTCTTGTTCTTAAAATGTGTTGTGTCTCTTGCAGAAAGAATTGTAGACGCTGTCAGAATTGTAGACGCTGAGGCTTTTGCAGATCGATGCCACGCAAACCACCAATGCTGTGTTGTGCCTGGCCACCTGATAGGGCCTAAGAAATGATCTAGGCAAGCTGCACGATATCGTCTGTCCAAAACTGGGGAAAGGGATGGTTTAAACGGGAAACCTAACTGCCCCAGAGGAGTCCCCATTTTGAAGAAAGACATACTGTAATATGTATATTTGACCGTTGACCATATACATATATATCTATATATATTGCGAGACGAGTTACCTTTTGTATTCTTGATCAGCGTGGCTCCAGTAATTGAGCTTCCTGTCTGGTTTTAGCCATGTGCATATGTTGTTTTACCAGTGGATTCTGAAGGAAGGTAGATCAATGGGGGGGAACCGTGAGCTAGATCCTCAGGGGGCTACCATATATATCTATGTACACTTTTTTTTTGGGGGGGTACCATGAGGTAGATCCTCCGGGGGCTACCATATATATATATATACATATGTATGTATGTATCTATGCGTCTATGTACACATATATATATATATACATTATTGTAGAATTGCACCCGCCAAATTTGGAAGGCCAAAACATCGACGCCTGGGGCCGGGACTTGACGCCGCGGAGGACTGCATTCTGGTGCCGATCGATTGACCTGCAGGGGGAGCTGTTCCAACCAAAACGCGGCTTAGAGACTTCCCTGTTTTGATTTGGAGTTCCAGTAGTAAAGGGACAAAATGAAGATGTCACCTGGGGCAGAGGGGTCGTGTACAAACGGGATGCCTGTTTTCAGAGAGGGCACGGGTTTGCGTTGCCCTCCGCTTGCTTCAGCTTTTGCAACGAATCCCCTCCCACCGTTTCTTATCATTTTTGCTGCCTGACCATACTTGGCCATATTGGAGCAAGGCAAGTTCTATTTCGGATCAGCTATGACTCTCTTATTGTGCTTGCCCATTCGCATTGCAATCGCCGCCTTTAACAGCTGGTTCCTTGTGGATCCGTTCATTTGCATGTGACATAATTTTGACATTGGAGACTGGCCACCGAGTCCCCTGCAAAGGTTACTTAAATCTCTTGAGTTGCCTTTACGATGCTCAAAAACAAGACACCTGCCTGAGGACGTCTCTGCACTTTGTGTGGACAAAAAAAAGCCTCCGACTGATCGATCGAATTGCTGCAGCAAGCAGCTGGGGATGTGGCGCTGGAAACTTGAGAATCATTTCCCCGGCTACGTACTTGGACGTGGGGAAGACCTTGCTGTTCGGCAGGACCTTTGCAGAGCTATTGCACTACTTGGGGGATTCGGGCATCGAGCGCATTCGATTCCTGACGTCGCACCCCAGGCGGGTGAAGCGAGGGGCGCAACAGTGTTTGCAGCCTTTGACTTTCGTTGGCTTGTGACCGATTTGTTAATCATGTTGTGTTGGCTCCACATCGAAATGGCCATGACAAAAGGATATTCTTCTTTAACAATATTCACATCTTACAGTAAGATCTGCAATGTTTTGTTGCTGCAGCACTTTTTGGCAGAGGCAAGATATACAGAAGGTCGTGCCCGGTCATGCCCACGTGGTTGTCCCATATTGAAGGGGCCACAATTAGTTGTGCTGGAGGATTGGTTAATTGTCCCTTATTATTTTGACGCCAAGCCATTACGTATTATCCACCTTGTTTGCTGCAAGGATCAGCTGCAAGGGTCACCCTTAATTGACAAAGTGCCTGCTTTGGCTCCAGTGGCTGGTCAGCCCCAGGGCTGGAGGGCGCAGCTATGAGGCAATGAAGCCGGCAATGCGACGGGTTGCTGAGTACTTGAATGACTTCCCGCGGAATTGGTGAATTCCCTTTTTGCTATGCTTGTTGGGCCAAACAACTAGGCTATCCCACCTCAACTCACGGACGCAATGATCTTGAGGATGGGAGATCAGATAGACCCAATCCAGTTGATGGTGTGCAGCGCAGGCAGAACGGAACGTATCCTTCATAAGGTCTACCTCCGGGGGAGTTTTTCTTGCCATTGCCATGTGTTCAATCTGTGGATTCTTTGCAGTCGGTCCATTTCATATTGTTTCCTGGTTTGAAACGGACGTGGTGACTGGTGGGTTGGTTTGAACCGGACTACAGGTGGCTTATTTGCGTTCTTTGTGGATACCTCTTGCAAAGGAGGCTGGCGGGTCAGTCTAGGTACATCTCCGACGATTTGATCCGGGCTGTCAGAGCTTCTCAGCTGCAGAGCGGATGCATTTGGGTTTGTCTTTTTTGAGGGTACCCTTTTTGGGCTTGAAAGGGACACCAAGAGGAAACCGACCTCTTTCTTTGGCGGAAGACACACGCATGTGTTGACGATTCTGGCCTTGGGTGATGCTCAGGACGTGCCGGCAGTTTGCGAGCAGATCCACATCCCTTTCCAGTCCGGGGACGATGAGGTCTTGCGGCGCATGGAGAGGGGCTACACGGCCACGCGCTACAGGCAGCGAATGACCAGCTCTACCCCCACTGAAACTCAGATTCAAGAAATTTCAAGAACAAAAACACGCTCTTGGGGTATGACATTGTTTTCAGAGTACGTAGTGCTTACTTCAAATGCCCATCGTTTCTTGGGCATGACGCTTTTTTGGTACTAGAAAAGCCTGCTTTCAAAACCAGTGGAGCAAGGGATGTGCGTCCCATGGGACGCTAAAGGCATTCAGTCTTCGAAAGACATGACTACCCATTCCGGTACAGTCATATGGCCCCGTTCCCATTTCTCAGTCGGACCATTGGGCAGCCAGACGATCAATTGTGGGCTGAACTGTAAGAAAAGACCTCGTGGTGACCTACAGCGGGCTCTCAAACATGACGGGTTCATATGCGATGGCAAGCCTTGCAGTGCCGCTGTTTGCCTGCGAGCTTCCGATGCTTCGTGATGCTTGAGACACATGTCACCGTATGTTGGTCGCCTTTGTAGCCTTGAAACTCAGTGGCTTAAGCCTGCAAAAGGCAGACGGTCGCTCACCGCATTTACTGGGCAAGAGTACATTTTGGCATGTTTTGACATACTCAGATTCTGGTGCGGAAGTTGCGGGTGGCAGACAGTCTCGCACACCTACCGAGGGGGTACCGAATAACGAACGAAGCATTTTGCAAGGCAACCGACCGAGGGCTGTTTCTGAAAATGGGTTTCTGGGTGCTCCCTGGCTCGAAGAGTGTCGGTCAAAATCCAGCTTGGTGGGCCCCAAAGATTAACAGTTTCTGGGCAAACCATGGGCAATGGGGTTCGTCCCCCGAACAGTTCGAAACTGGTCAAGACAAGTAAGGACCCTTTGCCAAACACCTTGAGTCAAAGTCGGGAGGGAGAGAGAAGCTCCTTTTGCCCATCCTGGTATGACTCTAGGTGGCTTGCAGAGAGTGCAGATGAGTCGTTCTTTCTGCCAGGCAGATTGTGGAGCGTATCCGCAGCGAGATCCCGACTGCCGGGCTCTCCGCAGATGCCATAGTGGGCTTTCCGGGCGAGACGGAGGCTCGAGCGGGGCGTCGTAAGCGATTCACGGGCATTTAGAAGCAAAGGTTACTCCTTTCCTTGGAGAAATGGGCATGTCTTTTGAGAGTGGCTTAAGAGCAAAAGGACCTGGACCTGGATCGTCGTTTTAGCGCTTTGACGCGGTCCTGGAGGCGTTGATTGATTGCTGGACCGGGCGTTATCATTTTACTGGCGCCCCCTCCACCCAGGATTGGCGCCTGACTGTTTTGATGAAACTCGAATCCATTGCTATTTGCTGTGTGTAAAGGAGCTCTGCACACTGCGAAAGGGGGGGTTTTCATTTCCGTTCTGTTTGACATCGCCTGGAAAGGGTTCCAAAGCGTTGGCAGATTGAGGAGGACAAGTTGGAACACCTGATGTTCCCATGGTCAAACGTCCCAGGGGCTAATGGTTATGATTGCCTTAGTCAGAGAAAGAGACGATAATATCCGAGTTTCAGAATCTCATGATAGTTTCCGTTCAATTCCAAGCGACCCGGTTGTGACCATTTTCACTGTTGACCATGATTCCGCAGAAACAAGCACTTGGTTGAAGGCGTTGAAAGGTTTGGCTCATCCAGCGCAGCACATGCACGAAATGCAGGAGCAGTTCCAGCGCACTTTGGAGCTCGTGCAGGAGTCACCTGGGGCGGAGCTGTTACAAGTGACAATATGCCCGCCAGGTGTGGGCCCCTGACTAGGCTTGCAAACTCAACCCACAACTTCGGCTGTTGGAGCTAATTATTGCCGTGTTGCTCGTCCACGGCCACATGAGCATCCGCCAAAAACATCCGTAGTCTTCGGTAGTATTTGCCGCGCCTTGGGATTGGCAAAAACATAATAATCAAAAAAAGGTAAGAACGATAGGGGACCACTCAAAACCCATAACCCCCCCTTGTTAACATCAGAACACTGAAAATCGATAGGGGACCACCCAACTTCTTTATGGCATCGAGTCTCTTTAATAAAAAAGACGTCGGCTACTCACATGAGTCAGGGGTGCTTCTTTGTGGAGTGAAGGAATTGTCAGGTGCTGGGCACTTTGAGAAGGGTCTCCTTCGAATCATTGAATCTTAGACAACATATTCATGATGGCTGAGAGAAGAGTGTTTGGGAAGTCACCAATAGAAAGAGGCGAGGAGGAAAGAAGATATTTCCCCTGCTTCCTTCGTAAAGATGCCCCATTGCACCCCTTACGAATCGATGGCTTTCTCGGGGCCCGTTGGTAGGGGCCGAAACCTGAAACGTCAAGGGAAGATCGTCGGTTTATTCATCAGAAGACATACCCAACACAACTAAGACATCATACCCAGGGCCCAGGCCAAGAAAGCTCTGGGCTGTCTTGTGATGGCATTTTGTGTCTTTTGGCGAAACAACTACTAACCCCGAATTGTTTAGCGCCTTGCCCTAAACAACCAACAACGTCTTGGATCGCACTGACAAAAGCCTCTTCAGCTATTTAAGTGCTCCTTAATTGATGGTTTGGATTGCCCTCCTTTTGAAGCCAAATGAGAAGAACAAAACAATCATCCAAACCACCAAACCGGATAGATCACTTCGGGTTAAGGTGAGTTATGGATGGACATCATGAATACTAGGAGCAGCCGGTACGTAAGGGTGCCTCACAGGACGTGGGTTTCCTCACCGTGAACCTAGCGGCCTACTCTCCTCGGCCAAACACTGCCGCCGCCAGCTGGCCAGATCAAGTGCCAGAGGAGACCGGGGATCGGTTGAAGGCAAAGGCGAACCTTGGACTTTCTTGGTTGACGGTTCTGACTGGTTAGCATTTAACTTTTGTTTGGGCTCAATGAGCTACACGGAGATGACTCCAAGCGGTGTGCGCCGGGGTTAAACCTCGTGTGGTGGTACACACATCGAAGAAAGTATTTGGCAATGACCCAAGGGACATGTTCTTGCTGGCTGTTTGTTGCGGATATGATTAGTTTTTCTTGAAGTGATTACTTGGGGCATCCACAAGTTCAAGGCAAGGAGGGTAGTTGTTTAGACTCGGCTAGCTTTTGATCCTGACGACTAGTTCAAAGGGTGTTGGAGCTCTTTGGCATACCGCCACTGACATGTTGGGCGGTGTCGCATGACTTGGACCACAGCGGTTCAGAAACTGATGCACCGTGTTCTGGCTGTGAAGTTGTGGCGCCGGACCGACATGTCTGGATACCCTGGGGAAATTATAGCGAGCTGGAGGTTTAACGAGCTCATGAAAAATGCTCATTAGGATTTCCTTGTTTCAGGTTTGAGAAATGTGATTGTCTCACAGGTGAGCCCCCATTTCATGCGTGGTTTCCTTTGGTTTCCCGTTCAAACCATGAAGAGGTGCCCTCAAACGAGTGGTTTCCTTTGAGTTTGAGTTCAACTTTTCCTTTCGGTTACGACAAACCCAACAAATACCGCACATCGCCTCGCCCAGTGCGCTTCTCGAGTCGTCAGACTCGAGAGTCGAGATGGGCGTGTCTTTGTTTCAGGGTTCCCCGGTGCCCCGTTTTTGGTGGGTTAAAAAGGACACCAAAAGGAAAGCCACCATTTTGGGGGCAAAAAACAGATCCCCAAAAAACAAACTTCTCCCCTTTTCAGCTGGAAGCATCAGCTTTGAGCCATGAGGCAGAGCCCTAACTCTTTGGCGTCCCTACGAGCCCACCCATAGGAGGTGAAGAAGGGGCGCCTGCAGCGCCTTATGGAGGCCACAACTGAGGCGTCCTTGGCACAGAGCCACAGTCTCGTTGGGGAGGCGGGGGGTTGGGGCGGGGGGTGAGTTGGTGGGGTTGGGAGGGGGTTTGGGGGGTGGGGTTGGGGATGGGGTTGGGGGTGGGTTGGGGGGAGGGTTTTGGGGAGGGTTTGGGGAAGAGGGATGGTCGGTGCAAGGTGAGTGGAAGGGAAGGAGCTGCCTGGCTCAAGAATATTGTCTCGATACTCAAGACAGGTCAAGCTTTTGTTGCTAACAGCCTGGTCTTTCGCCTTAGCTTGAGAGTTCAGTTGTTATTTTTCCATGTTCAAATCGGTTACTTCATGGGTTTCTTTGGGTTGCTATTGGTTTCCTTTCTAAGCCATCCCAAAGTGCGACCCTTGGAGACTCGGGTTGCAGCACGGCTCAGGTACACGAGATCCTGCTGGAGGCTCCGCACAAGAGGCGATCTCAAAGTTTCGGCCTGCGACCTTTTCTTTCGAACCGCCAAACGGTTCGCAAGAAACACCAAGTATGGTGCGATGCTGGATCTCAGATTATATTCTTCCCCGGGCTTTGCATGTTGGGTTTTTTGTTGAACGAGGACCATTTTTTGGAATGGCCGCTCTTCTTCAGATTTGTATGCTTAACTCTTTGACGCCTTTTTCAAGCATGGCTGCTTTTCCCAAGCCATTTTACCCCTATGCCGGTCACTGACATATTGCTGAACAGCTCTGCTGTTGCACTCCATTCTACCCAAATAGTGCTGATGTTTTGGACAGATCACCTATTCGCTCTCGTTGCAAGTATGAACTTTAACCGGGTACCTCAAAAGTTGCGAGCAAAAAGCTGTTTGCGAATTCTAATGTCCACCAAAGTGTCCCCGGAAGAAAAAACAACAACAACAAAAACACCTTCGCCAAGAGTCCCACCCCCGCCCCCAAAAAAACAAAAACAGAACCTTCGCCACGTCGGTCGCAGAAAACTTCCCTCGCCGCAGGCCCGGGGAGCTGCGCGGGCGCTTGCGGAACGGGCGGCTCTGCAGCGTGCGCGGCCCCAAGGCCCGGCACTTCGAAGTGGACGGGAGGAGTCCATCCGAAGGTTTCGGTGTCCCATGGGTGTCCTTTTTAGAATACGGCTGGACATAGACGGGTTTCAATGGAGGTTGGTTAGGTTTGGATAGAATTAGATGGGGTTCAGTTTCAATGGTTTTCGATTGGTGTCCAAAGCGATCCTAAGGTGTCGGTGTGCTTTTTACAGCACCTATGTGCATCCCATTTTCCCTTCTGTCCATCCTAATTGCATCCAACGTCTTTGGATGGCAGGGCAACGTTGTGGATGATATTTGTTGTTTCATCTTACACCATCCATTGGCTGCATTTCCAGTGGTTGGGGCTTCCGCCACTGTATACAAAAGTTACGGAGTTGCAGGGGCTCTCATGCCAAAAGTGAGCCTCATGAGTCTGTGTTGGCTTATTGGGTTTCCCCACTCCAAAAATTTGAGAATCCACACATCTGCCTATTGCTTGAGTTGTCTCCTTCGGCATCCCTTACAGCGCCATGCCAAAGCTCCCACCTGACACATGGGATCTAACACCATGGAGATCTAACTGGCAGGGGGTGAAGCAAAGAGCTCGCATGGTCGCATACCCTACAGTGTGACTTGTGGATAGAGACCACAACCACTTTCCGTCAGGCTTTCTCGGAACGTGCGTCGCACGGACGGCTTTTGGCGGAAGGGGGGCGGCGGAGCTCCAGCTAAGGCATCCACATCGCACAGACCCAGTTCATATGGGGGTTGATCAGCATCGGGATGACCACTGGGGAATGTCCCAAAAAGGAAAAAGTTAACCATGGTCATTTGGGGGCCGAGCGGAATATTCATCAACCCTCATATTTGGAACAAGCAGAGCTAGCAAGATGTTAGCTTTCTTTAGGTTCAGAGCCATGCACCTTGGCCTCGTCAGGAAGGGAACCGCCAGCCTCAGCGGTTTGGCGCTTTGGAGTGGGGTGGGTTTGGTCACACGAGGCCAATGTAGGCCAATGTCGAATAAGGAGCCCTTGAATTGGGGATCACATGCCGCAGGAGTTGCTGGGCTCCCTTGTGCCCGTGCGCATCACAGATGGCTTCAGAGACTCGGATGGGAAGGTCATCAGGAAACCACAACTGTCAATACATGTCGCACGCCTCACAACGCTAAAGCTTCGCACTTAAGAGTGTCTGTGTTTTTTTTTGGAGCTCAGGTGCCCGTATGTCAAGAGCTTGGTGGCACTATTGAATTGTGGTTGCTGGTTTCTTCGTGTAAATCAGTGTAAAGAGAAGTCCTGCTGCTTTTTTTTCTACACATCCCATCCAAATAGCGGGGTGCTCTAATCGTGAGCACATGGGCCTGCTTCACGTATCCCAATTAGGTGTCAAGGGCCACCCAGCTCCTGTTTTGATACACTGCCCTGACTCAGATGCTTTCACGTGTTTGCGAACCAAGGCTTACTTGTCAAGTGGCCACGGGCAGGGGACATCGTTTCTGTTGATTCAAAAATGATTCAACATAAATCACTGATTCCCCCCCCCCAAAAAAAAAAAACAAACAAAAGGAAAAAGAAAAAGAACAAAACAAACAAGCAAAGAACAAGAAACAGAACAAGGCGCCACTGGACAACTGGCACCGACGAGCAGGGCAGATGAGTGGGAACTCCTTTTTGCGAGAGGGTGGCCGCTGGACGCCGTTGCTTGCAGGCTACTCCGTTGTGGGTGAGCTGGCTGGCGAGCCATACTGAGCGCTTTGGAAAAATGGCCACCGGAGAGGGACGAGTGACTGGGACAGCCTCAACTTCCAGGGGCGCTTCTTTTTGTCCAGGAAGTTTTGTGGATCTCACCAGAAAGCTCCCTTGTTTGAGAAGCCGTTGATGAAAGCCCGGCTTTTGAACCTATGCGACTGCAAGGGACTGAGTCACATTGATGACGCCCTTGAATATTTAAAGGCGCCCCTGCACAGCACTTTGCCTTCCGAGATAGCTCCAATGGGAACAAGTCAGCGGTTTAGAAGGTGATGTCTACAGCACGAGCTTGGAGACAATAGATATATATATATATATATTATATATTATACATATATATATACATATTATGCATATATATATATACGTAGATCATTAATAGGTATAAATGAGTATGAATGCTCATATATGTCTAGCACGTATTTGGGTCGACTGGGGCAAGGCCCCGCCCGACACGCCAGGCCTCCCAGGCCAGCGGCGAGAGCGACGGCTCCCTGACGCCTCGAAGGCCGCGAAGGCGCGGAGTCAACTCGGAGCGCAGGTTTTGGTCCGTCTTTTCTTTTTACCAGGATCCCATTTTGGGTACATATGTTTGACCCACAGCCGTGTTTACACATATACTTCAGAGACACATGGCAGTTTTTGACGTATGTCGTTATATATATATATATATGTAGAGAGAGAGAGAGAGAGAAACGAGATGGGTGGCGTCGGCGCTCGAACCCGCACTGGCTGCGATGCACAGCACCTTATACCACCTGTTCCACCTCAAAGTCAGCGTCGCACGTGAGCTACCCCTGATGTGCTTGCTATATTGATGAGTCCCTATGCAGGGCTGTTGTCAATTCACAATGATCATCGGGATTCGGAGGACTTGTTGTGGCCAATCCAATCAGGACGAGATGGCGACACCCTAGGACAAACACATTTGTCCAGATTTAGCAAAGAAGACATCACTAGCATTTGGAGCAAGCGGCACTAGATCTCTTGCCGCTTGCATCGTCCGCGTCTTTGCATCCTTTCTGAGAGCCAAGGGCTCCTCAAAGCTGTTTTGAGAGGGAGACAGGGGTGACGCTGTGTTGTTGCTTGGGACAGGGAACGCGGTCCTTGTGAGAAATCATCAATGGACAATAGGAAAATGGTCGATCAGCCAGTTGTCCTTGGATCAAGTTGCCGGATTGGCTTTCACAGGCAGCGCTGGCAGCGGTCCAGCGACTATGAGGCGCTCTGGGGAAATGTCGGGTCAGCCCTTGAAGGCTATATATAGAGTGTTCCGAGCTCACCCATGACGTTTTCTTTCTTTGCCTTTTTTTTTGGGGGGGGGTTGGAGTATGATTGACCCAGAACAACCCAGCCCTTCTATGTCTCCAGAACGGCTCACTCTGTTTCGCCCTTTGGGTAATCCTTCGTGCTGGAATCAAAGGGCCCTTTGGTTGGAACAATGCTTGGCGCTGGCTCCAAACCTGTTTAGAGCTTCATTTCAATCCTTGAAGCCTTGGGTCGTAGCTCACGGGGCTCATCAGCTAGGGCTGCTAGGTTGACGCCTAGTTCAGTTCCCCAAGCAATTCTTGGGGCATGGTTTCTCAGGTCCATGCTTTCAGGTGGGTTTTGGGGCATGCAAAGACCATGGGTTCCATGCGGGTGGGTTCGGCCATGCTTTCGGGTATCCTGCATGCTTTCGAAGGCTCGCTTCGTCCAGGTGGAGTTTACGCCGGACATGCTCAAGGGCCTTTTGATGGGCCCTGTCTGGCGCAGGGTCGTTTACACCTTGCACCAGCCTTGGCCAGGGCCTCAAGCTCGTCTCAGCAAATCGAAAGAAGCTAGACGCAGAACACGCCGACTTTGGGTTGCTTCCATATTGTTGCCACAGACCAGCAGATCTGAAAAGAAGTTGCACATTGTATAGAGGATGCAGACACAAACACAAGTCAAGTGGTCAGTTTGCATTGGGTTGGCTTTGATTTTTGAAGCGAGGAACCCACACTTGGTACATACTTGGGTTTGCGTATGCGGCCCTTTTATGACCAGGGCCCCGCTGCATGATGCTGCAGGATTGATGGCTGGCAGTACAAGATGGGACTTGCATTGCCAACAGCTGCCCTCTTTTCAGCCATCGATTTGTTTAATTTGGAGCTCTTGTTTGACCGTTGTTTTGTTTGACAGCACCGTTTTTTCCCATGTATTTGCCGCATCGCAGGGTCAACGCCGACGTGCATCTCTTCACCATCGGCAAGGACCGCAAGGCGCGAGCCGTGAGGGAGCAGCCAGCTGCGTCGATAGTCGTGTCAGCCGCGTCTAGGAACTTATTCCGGCAGTGCCCTGAAATGACACGCGCTGTTTTTGGCAGGCCAAGCGCCCTTCGGAATGGGCTGCCCTCCCATGATTTTGTTCGAGCCAACTGAGCCATCAGGGCTCGATCGAAACCCCCGCAGCTGCTGCCAAGACCCTACGAGCTTGTGCCAAAGGGTATCACGGGCTTCCCTTTCTGAACGCGGAATGGTTCGGTGTCCAGCGTGTGATGTCAGAACTCGGGACGTCTGAAAGTCACGGGCGCGATTGCTTTATTTAGGTCTAGACGTTGCCGAGCCTGGCAACTCGGGTCGGGCCTCCGGCCCTTGCCATTGGGTGCAGTGACCACGAGCCTATGACCCAAGCGCCACTAAGAGCCCGAGTTCAGCCCGGAGATCGAAGATGGTAATGGATCGAATCAAAGGCGCAACAACTAACTCCCAGTATTCCCTACTTGACCCCCAGCAAACCTGCAATCAATCCCTTGTACTGGGTGTGGCTCAAAATTTCAAGAGCCGGACCGCAGGTTTTGGCCCTTATTTCTGAGCCGCACCCGCATGGTCACTGACTGCTTAGCCCATTGGAGCACTGCGGGATTCAGCATTAATTGGGACCCCTCCAGAGCCCACATGGCTCCACGGTTCTTGAAAAAAGCGTCCTTGCATGTGAGGTCCTGGGTTGGTCCATTGAGTTTATTGACTTGCTGATCTCCATGTTCCAGGCAACTGTCGCGTTGGGAGGGGGAGGGCAGAGGCTGGGCCATCTTTTGGAGCTGAAAAGAAGCAGCGCACCTGCATATTTCTAGTGCGTTGATCGCGAGGAACAGATCTGGAGACCACTTCCAATCTTTGAGAGGTGCCCCAGCGCGGGTCGGGCAATGGTCGTGGTGAAATCCAAGTTCCAATTCTTAACCAAATCGAAATAGAGTTTCAATGTGTTACTTTCAAAGGCTGCATCCTTCGGACCATCAATCCAAACAACCAAAGAAGTAACTGCTCAACAACTGTTTCTCCGAGAACTAGCAGACGCGCTGTGACTTGGCATGACGCCACGTGCCACCGTGACGCTGAGCATCCAGCCAGAGCTTTGGACATACCATTTTGTCTACGCTGGGCGAATATCCACGAAGCGGTCTTTGTCACTCACCCTTGGAGTGCATCTTGGTGTGTCCGAATGAAAAGGATTGGAACATGGAGCCACCGGACCGCAGTCCCCATTTCTAGGAAACACAAAACTGTCTGTCGGTTCCCTTGCGTCTTCAACGAAGTGGCCAATGCCCGTCTGATGGCGTGAGTTGGAAGGCCTGGAGCACGTTCAAAGCTCGACCTTGGTTAAAGTTGTCGGGCAGTGAGGCCGTAAGCAAGGCTTGGAGAAACAAATCTGGTCGGGAATCTGGTACATGGCATACCCCTCAAACGTGGGGACTGGCCGCATGGTAAAAGTCGCACAGTCAGGTGTTCCATGGCTCATCCCCAAACCTGGATTTCGGGTTCAGACCATTTCAGTCGTGAGAGTCGTGGAGAGGCGTCTAAAATCCTCGGCAGAGGTTGCCGAATTCGAATTCGCCAGGATACAGATGACGCGGCGCCTTGTGGATGAGAGTGTGTCGAAACCCGGCCAGGTTGAAAACCGAAAACCGCTCGCATCCCCCTGTGTTTGCCGAGTCACGGGCAGATTTGAGCAGATTTGCACACCCACAAAAAGCGGCCACTGGACGAGGAAAGCAGCTGGGGATCGCCAGATGCCGATCGAATTGGCGTCAGAGACTAGGTTAAAGCTACGAGGGAAAGGGGACGTGATAAGCTCGGTAAATCTCTGTGTGATGGCATGTAGGGCTTTCTGAAAGGAACTCAACCTTGCGGTCCTGAAGCTTTCGACACATTCTCGTTTGTCTAGAAAATGAATCTTGCCGCAGCAGGAGACCAGCTTGTCACGTGCATGGACACTGCTGCTCCAGCTGTACAGTCTGGGCATCCTGCTATTTCGAGGAATCCACCGTTTGATTCAGCATGATGTTCAGACAAGCGTGGTTCTCATGAGACCAAGCGACTCCTGAAAGTTGCTTGCTACCTCGGTGAAACAGATGGTTCGCGCTGTTCAAGTTTGCTTGCGGGAGCCTGTCAGACTGCATCAGGCGGGATTCATGCCATGCATCTTAATATATATAGGTTTCACCCTAGCCGTTCTTGGAAAAGGTGTCGCCATCCAAAGTTGGATCAGACGTAACAGTCTTCGAGATGCTCGCTTGTCTGAGCCTGCACACATCAGTGATATATAGGCCACACCTTGGTCAAACTTGGCGACCAATCTGCTTTGCGAGAGTTTGCTTTCAATTTTGCCGTCTCGCTTTTTGCTTCTCTCTTGTGTTCCAAGTTGTTGCCTTGGGAAATGATCTTAGTTTGGCCCAAGCAGTCAGTAGAATGTGCAGCAAGTTCCACATTTCTGCCAAATCTGACAGCCCCCGATTGTTGTGCAACCTTATGCAGTCTTACCCGCGTCCCAGCACCAGATTTGCCCACTTGTTCATTGCACTATATCGAGTCAGGTTGCTTCCCCTTCTTAAATATTATTCATCTAAGACTGCTTTCTGATATCATTCCCCTGCGTAAACAAGTCAAGTAGATCATATGTCAGGGCGGGACCACACTTTGTCAGAAGGGCATATGATTCGAGGCATTCCAGGTCTTCGCACTGTGGGTGGAAACTTCTCCAAGAAGGTGGGCCTTGTTAAGCTGAGCCCAACCCGAAAGTGTGTCGCCTCCGGCACGCTACGTAGACCTGCACGCAGAGATCGCATCCGGACTTGACCTCGGCAATGGCTGAGGCGTTTGCCGGGTCAAAGCGGAGCGGATCAACTCCAGCTCAGGGAGGCTTCTGAACAGTTTATGATTTGACAAGCGGCAAAAGTCCGTTGTTTTTAGTTGAAGAACTATTTTGATGGAGCTGTTGCATGCTACGTTTTGAAACATGTTCAGTCGGTGTCCTCACAAACCAGTCTCTAGCACTCGGAACCGGAGAGGCTCAAGCGAGACAATTGATCCATTGCAGGCAGCGGGCAAACAGTTGCACCTATATTCCCGCCCAGCAATTTGAGAGAAAGAGAGGGGGAGAGAGACAGAGTGCCTCTCTGAGCAAAGAGTTGATTACATAGTGAGAGAGACCGGGCCGACCGGCTGCCCGCTTTTTTTCGCGAACCCCCCCGGAGACCATGTTTGAAGTGTGCCAACAGGCCTCGGCCTCGGCGTGAAGATGCCGAATTCGCTGAGGGGCCACTGGCACCGGATCGACAGCGATAGCACTGAAGGGCCGGCTGGCTGCAAGGATTGCTTATCTCTCTGTGTGCGAGCGCTTGTTTGGGTTTCGGTCGGGTTCTCCCTTGAATAGTGTAGCTCTTGCGAATGGCTCTAGGAACATGACGCAGCAGGGGGAGGGTCGGAAGACCGGAAAGTCTGGCTGCATCCTTGGCAGCTGCTTGGCGTCATAACTATTTTGTCAGGTTCAGGGGTTAGCAATGCTCACTGCATCTTAAAGCATTCCGCGTCACACGCATGTGACAGTTGGCTGGACCATCTCTGCCAAGACTTTGCAGTTAATCGTTCGGTGGAAAGGTGAACAACAACGAGCCCCATCATTTCGGGGTGCCGAACTCACGCCTTGCGCAAGGCCCGGCAACACCGGTACTTGAGAAAACTCTTGCAGGACATCATTGGGCTATATTTGTACCCACGGGGCGAATGCAGTTTCCCAAAGGCATCGGCTCCCTGGGTGCTATCCGGTCTCCATGGCAAGACGCTCGCAAGAAGTGCAGGGGCGCAGGGCAGAGCCAAGACGTGCCCGCAAGCAACACATCCTTTGAAGCCAATGGTGACCTCACGAAGGGTGGGAAAGTGACCAGAGCGATTTCACTTCAGGGTGCCTTGGGAGTTGCTTCAGCGGGATCTCGCTTCAACTTCAACCTGGGATTCCTGTGCGCAACTAAAGACCGCCGTGGGCGGGTGACACCACTGAGATTGAATAGTGAGAGTTCCGGATTCTTTGGAGTTCCTCGTTCCTGATCGGGGAATCAAACTTGTGTGTGGCATGTGCGTTGTCGTGTCTTGGGGCTTCTCTTTGAGTGATACGGCGCCGGCGCGAGCCCATGGGTCAAGCTGGACTCGATATTCACTTGGAGTCAATGGCTGGGCTTTGCCATGCGTTGGCTGGAGTCTGACAAAGGCCACCTGTTTTGAAAAAGACGCCTTTGGCTATGAATTTTGAAGGGGAACCCCTTGAAAAGTGGTTGGTGGACATAAATCCCCGCCTAAATGCTATCCACCAAAGGGTCCCTAATTAAAATTCATACCCACATTGAACTGATGCTCCCAATCCTTTTGAGAAACTCTTGCTTGCGAAAAAAGGGAAATTGCCCTGAACTAGAGCACCGAACGGTCAGCAGTTTGCCTGGGATCTCCATGACATGAACTTGCAGGCAAGTGTTCACTCATAGAGGACGAGCATGTTGCTTTCATACTCCCCCAGCCTGGGTTATTGAGTATATGGATCCCCAACACCTCTTGGTGGCGCAGTGTTCAAGCGGATAGTGGCAGTAGGATACTAATGCAGACGCGCTGAATCGTGGTACCATGTGATTGCAAAGGATGCATGGGCACAAGTGCGATGGTCGCAGTAGCGGCTGTTTTCCAAACTTTAATACTCGCAATGTGCAAAGCGGGCAAAAGGTTGGTCGACTGATTGGGAGGATGGCTTGAGGCAGCAATTCTTGAAGGTACAAGCTGCAAAGCCCTAAATCTTCAGCATTCACGCACCAAGATACAGTGATCACCTGAAGGAGATGTGCTTCATTTGCCAAGTGTCCGAGAGCCAGTGACACGCCAAATGCCAAACTAGCAAAGGATGGGGACCCTTGCATGCTTGCACGAGATCAACCACTTGAAGGAGAGGCAGATATTGACACAAATGGCAATGGATGCCTATCGGCACAGCCAGAAGTGCTTCTTGATTTCAACCTGTTCAGAGTTGAACACGGCTGGTTGAGGTAGTTCCTTTGGGCAATTCGCCCATTTGGTGGGAATCCCTTTGCGCATCCCCTACAATGTACTTTTGTGGCTTGTTGCCCCCCAAAGGGGCCGAGAGAGCCGCCATGGGGCCTGTGTTTTTGAAATCAGCCTTTTTTACACCTTGGCATAGATGGATGCACCTCTGCTCGCACATGCGGTCTTTGGTGTTTTTTGGAGAAGGCCACCCACTGCAAGCATCTTTCCTCCCCCACGCGTTCTGGCAATCAGTGTTCTCCAAGGATTCCCTTGCTATTCGCTTCCCCCTAAAAGATCCTCAGAATTCCCGCAGTATTCCCCTAATTAGTAACCTCCCTTTCCCAGCATTACCCCAGTGTGCCTTTGGTATTTTCTTAGTATACCTCTAATATTCGCTCAGCGTTCCCCTAATGTTCCCCAAGACTTTCCTTGGTAATTCCCTAGCATTCTCCTGGTAATCTGTGTTCCCCTAGTAGTCCCCTACTGTATCATCCCCTCGATATTCTCAGAAAGTTCCTTTAGTTTTCTCTTGTTATACCCTGTAGTATCTCCTCGGTGTTCCCCTAGTAACTATTCCCAAGTATAGTACTCCCCTATTGTTTTTCAAGTATTCACCCTTTGTGCTTCCCTAGTACTCACTTAATATACTCCTAGTATTCCCCTTTTATTCCCCTAGTATTCTCCTGGTACTCCCCTCATTCCATTTGTATTTTCTTGGTATACCGCTGATCTTCTCTCAGTGTGCCCCTAATATTCCTTCAATATTCTCCCTAGTAGCTTCTTAGAAATTCCCTAGCAGACCCCCTGTATTCCCCTCAATATTCCCCTACTATTCCTCTAGCATTCTCCTGGTGTACTCTCTAGTATTTCCTCAGTGTTTTCCGAGATTCCCTTTACATTCCCCAAGTAGTCTGTATTATCCTAGCATTTTCACAGTATTCACCAGTGTTCCCGTAATATTCCCCCAGCATTCCCCTTACTATTCCTCGAATAGTCCCCTATTCCTTTAGAATTCTCTCACCCCTAGAGTTGTGTTCCCCTGGTATTCCCCTAATAGTCCCCTATTTCTTTAGCATTCCCTTACCCCTAGAGTTGTATTCCCCTAGTATTCCTCTGATATTGTTCAGTATCCCTTAGTATTTTCTTGGTGTCCCCCTAGTATTCTCCAGCATTCCCCTTTGTACTTCGCCTGGTATCCTGCATTTGCGCTCCAGTTTCTGAGTAGCAAAGAACTGGGGAAACGCTGAGGGGATAATAAGGGAATACCAGGGGAATAACAAGAGGAAATGCTAGGAGAAAGCTAGGGGAATACTGGGAGAGATTACTACGAATAAACCAAGAACATACTAATTACTAAGGAATGCTGGGGTTTACTGGGGGATATTGGGATGATCATTCCACTGCAAAAAGGCGGTAGTGCACACGGCGCATGGGATCTGTCTCAAAATTAAGGCATCCTTAACATGGTGATTATTCTTATAGATGTCCCTTTAAAACCCAACCAAATAAGCGAGTTCCCCCCAAAAAAACACGCACACCCAGATGATTCGCATTTTGCGTGATTTGCAAGTCCGGCGCCTTGTGGATGGAGCAAAATGCGGGGGAAGGAATTCGGGGAATTCGGCGCAGGGGGCGGTTCCACGGGTTGCCAGCGCCTCTGCCGTTTTGGGCGCCAGGCGAAATGGGACTGGTCCACTTGGAAAGGTGACGGCGCTGAAGCCGAAGGAGCGGTTCCGGAAAAAGCTCTGGCCGGATGTCCGATGAGCACATAGGTCTGGGTGAGTTGTACGGACCTCACACGACCTCACACGACCTCACCCCACATGGTGGTTTATGTGGGGAACAGCCCCCCAACCACCTTATTTCAGGTTGGTGAAATAGTATAATTCACTCAGATGGGTGTCCTTTTCAGATTGCTTTGGTCCAAATAGATGGCTGTGGGCTAAAACCAATGGTAGCATTTTGGGGTAGGTGCACCTCCATGTTGGTCTATTTTAGTGGGGATTAGGATCTTCACTGGGTACGGGGTTTTGACCCATGGCCAGATGGCACTGGTTCAGATGGATTTTGTTCCATTTACCAGGGCCATCTATTTTCCCAAAAGGCCACCTATGTGCCTGCAGCCTCCCCAGTGCATTAGGAGGAAGCACTGACACGAGATAGAGCGCCCGGCAAGAAACGATCCGATACCGGCGACAAAGACCAGGGACCCACGCAAAAACAGGATCAGGAAGAAAGCAATAACATGCCAATAAGAGGAATCAACAAGAGACCAGCAAAGCTTGGTGCCAAGAAAGGAAGCCAGACCTAGCAAGCAAGGTCTAAGAAAGCCGACCAAAAGACGACGCCCTGAAGAAGCACCCAAAAGGCCATTAGACAGCAAGGAGTCTTTGCGCGATGAAGCCTTCGCCTCCTGTCAGGCCTCCTTGCGGCGCATCTAAGTGTCGGATGCCGCAACGAGGGCCCTTTGCAGTGTAAGCAGTTTTTTTTTTCCCGGCGGCCTTGGCAAGCTTTTGAAGGAGAGGTCAATCAAAGCAGTTCATGTCCATGTGCGCTGCCTACGAATCAAGTGTGAGAGTATGGTAAGGGCATCCGTTTTGCTTTTGGCGGCTGGCAGTGCATGTGACCTGTTAGTGCGTGCCGGGGTGTTTGTCCAGAATGGAGTAGTCAGATTGTGGTTAATCCGCATGGTTTGCTTTTGTGCTGAACACCGTTCCATTGTGTTATTATTGTCTGGTAGAACGGGAAAGACTTCCCCCCCAGAAAAAAAATAAAGATAATATTAATCGCAAATTGTAAACGGGGCTACGGTCTACTGACTAATGCACGGTGTGGAGCCATCACTAATTTTGACCATGACTTGCAACCACACACGCAGAGATTGGTATGCACATGGATACCTGTGGCAGGTTGTTTGGCTCCATACGTGCGTGTTGGGAAGTATGTGTGAGTGTGTGCCGCCGTGTGTGTGTGTGTGTGTGCGCGCGCGCGCGTGTGTGGTTGTTTTGTGTTGTTTTCGTGTTAAACTTGCGGTATTGTTTCTGCATTTGGCTCTGATCTAACGACAATCACAAGGCATAGCAAGTCATAGTGTGATTGGCTATATTTGCAACATGTGGCACCATGGGGACAATACTGAAATTAGTATCGAATTTCAACACGAAGATATCCTGCGTTGCTTACGCGTTCTTTTCGACGCATTCTGCAAAGTCCGCCCTATCCCTGCGTCTATATGGTAACGTACCTTTTTCCTTGCAGTGCAATTGTCCATTGAACATGGCGGTTTATTATATTGCACAAAGATGCATAGGTAGTCTCCATGTACAGACACAAACATCAGTTTTCCTTCGGGTGATTCAACCCCCTGCCTAGAGATGAGTAAGCCACCCCCAAACCAATATTGATAGTGGTCATAAACATAGGCAGCCTCATGCCGCCTTGCGTACAGCCTTGGCATTCCGAAAGACTGTCCCCTGTTTCATTGTTTTGCCTTTCAACGTGCCAGTATGACCGTCCAATACACACCTACTAGTGGTCGAGTCCAGTTCGTTCATAGTGACAACCAGTAGTTCAGCCCTTGTTTCCCATCATGTTGACCGGCTCAGGCAAGCTGTTTCCCACATGAGGGCAATAACAACACCTTTGCAAGATTCTTAATCAGCCATGAAAGCCATTGCATTCAGACTGGGCAGGGAAGGCGCTTGAACAGCTTGCTAGTCCTTAAGGACTATCCAGAAGGGGGCCCCAATCACAGGGCGACACGATCACCCGGGCCGAACAACTGTTGGAACATTGTTTCGAAGAAAGCCTGCGCCCGCGGACAATGGGAACGCGACTATGACAAAGCTCTCATCGTTTTAATATTATGTTTGAAAGAGCAATTTCTATTTCGACAACAAAGCACACATGTACTCAACACATGCGCACACACCAACACCCTCCCACACAGGTGGTAATTTCATTTGGTCACACATGCCAACACATTTTCAGATGTAAAGAGAACATGATTCCTGACGTGATTCCGAACACACGATCAAGTATTATATATTATATTACATATGATGGCAACGTGCTATCTGAATTGAAGGCGTGGACAAGAGACGTTGCCTTCCAACAGGAATCCCCCACATGCATTGGGGGCATACTGATCGTGTGCATTGGCAAGCATGGCCAGCGGAAGCCTGGATAGGCGCTAGTCATCAACGCTTTTGCTGAGTTGGACAAGCAGCACACAATAGGTATGCGTCTAGAGAGCAGCTGTGGGGCAACCAGGTCATGCTTGCCAGACAGGGAGCTTAGCCATTGAACATGTCAGTCAGTCAAACCCTGTAGAAGTTGCTGGTAGGATGGCAAACCGAGCGTCAATTTTCTCAGGACCCAACTTCAACAAAACCGAAGCGGCCGCGCGTCGGAGTACCAAGAAAAACTTGGCGCAGGAAGCTGGTCGGCGCGCAAGCCAGGCCGGGTCGGGGCGCAAGCCCAACACAGCTATATCCACATGACATGGGTGTTTCTCAAATTTTGGACCCCTCTCCAGGTGGTTTTATTTCGGTTTCCCATTGCAACCGTCCGCAAAAAGGTGTGCCGCCTTCCTTGATTCACCGCCTCTTGCATTGTATTAATTAGATGATCAAGAAACAGTGCTGCCAAAGCTTCTAAGTCTGCGGCAAATCCTGTTGATTAGCGTACCTATGCATATACTCTTACCGGATAAATGACCCACACCAATGGAGTTGGAGCCCTCCAAAGCTCCGCTAAGTTGGGCTATCGGAGTCATACGCGTGATAACCAAAACCCGACGTTTCCGGCAAATTCTACCGCCATATCTAAGCAGGCGGACAAACATTGAGTCCTAATATGACGATGTGCCCGGTACTATATTGCCTCAGCATTGCTCCGTGTCCTTTGGGTGGTCGAACACTTGGTCGAGGTCAGCCCCGCAAGAGTCAAGTGGCGATTGTCGTTGTTTTGC
The DNA here is from genome assembly GCA_963377175.1 of Effrenium voratum. Lineage (NCBI taxonomy): Eukaryota > Dinophyceae > Suessiales > Symbiodiniaceae > Effrenium > Effrenium voratum. The sequence goes on along the minus strand of CAUJNA010001635.1, from coordinate 768,610 downwards.
CCCGAAAGGTCACAACAAAAACCTGACAAAGAAATACAGTATCCCCTAAACTGTGTCAGGAATCAGAGTGGGGACAGAACCTCCCCATGCTCATCTCGATTTTTCAGGTGTTGATGTCGTATACTGAATGCCTACACTTACACTGGGGCACTTACTTACACATGAGCGACGCAGGATACTTTGATGATTTTCTGTTGGAGATTGGTTGTCAGTTGTTCTGTTGTCGAACTTTAGTAAATATAGTTGTGACCCTGAGATGCAAATGCTTGCTTGGCCCTTTTGCGTACGTGAAGCAGCACCAGACTCGCAAAGCTTCTGTTGCAGCCACCAAGACCTTGCGCCTGGTTGACGAGTCAGTAAGACGTTTGAGACCCCGAAGGCACGTTCAGCCGGATGGGCAGCTCTTTTTGGCAAGAGAGGTTGTCATTTTGGAGCTTAGCAAGTAACTAAAGAGTTGGAGTGTAGGCCTTGTGGGTTGACAGATTCCTCTCGCAACTCTGGGAGTAGGGCACGTGACAGTGTTCTCCGAAAAAAGATGGTGCTGGAAGTGAGAAAGAAAGGCTTGGGACTGCAGTGGCTTGGCGACTCTGCCAGGGGAATGGGAAGAGACTGAAGAAGACATCAGCCTCAAGTGGCGAGAGCCAGAGGAGGCGGATGCAATGATGCAAATCTGCCGATGCAAAGTTCTGGAGCTGATGGTTGTGGTTTTGGTGCCCTTTGGTTTTTGTTTGGGCCGGTTCGTAGGGAATGTAGACCATTGCAAGCTTTCCTGTAATCCATATGGCCCACACTTTTGGAGTTTTGAGCAAGCGCATAGGCTTGGTCAAAACATCCATGGTTCACTTAGGAGGGACATTGGGGAGCTCACTAAATTTACCACAGCCAGGGGACGTGCCAGTGGCTTTAAAGGGACACAACAGAAATACCCACATTGGGAGAGCATAAATCCAATTTTGACACGTCGTGTCTCAAGTATTTTCCCAAATGGCAGCGTCCGATTTTTGAAATCCCCTCGTGTACCAAAAGGCCTAGGGTTGTAAGACTCCCCTTGGTTGTTACACTCCCCTTGGTTTTTCGATCCGTTTGAGAAGCCGGCCATGTTTCGCCAGCCCGACCAGATCACGTCCTATCTCAGGACGAGGAGCCCCAGGCGGAACGGCCGGAACGGCCGGAGAGACCCCAGGAGCCGCAGGCGGGAAGCGCGGCAACCCCAAAAAGGGATTTCGGCGGCTCGTTTCAGTGGCGCGTTTTTTTTTCTCCCCCAACAGCTGAAAGCTTTGGGGTCTCAGCCCAGATAGGCTCCGGGGTGGTCCGGGGCGGCCCTGACATAAGGTTCCACGAGGGTTCTACCAGGGTTCCACCAGGGTTCCACCAGGGTTCCACGAGGTTCTGCGAGGGCTGCGGGGTGATAGGCATTTGGTTAGTTTCCGCCTGCTGGTCTCTATGCACACTCCGTGTTTGCCCTCTTCTCGGGGTCCAAAAACCTCAAACAATGGGACGAACTGGGTGCGTTTCTGTGAGGCTCGGTTTTGGCTTGGGCAACCCAAAGGAAGGCGCCGAAATCCAAATTGGGGGAACCCTATTTGAAGACACACCCCTATTTGGGCTCCCGAAAACTTTGCAAGGGATTCATGGTGGTTTTCCTTTAAACACATTGGATACCAAAATCAACAAAATCTTCGATGGGAACCTTTTTTGGCAGATACGAAAGGAGGCCAAAAAGAAAACCGTTGCAACCGTTGCGCCCTTTTTGGATGCAAAACAAATAAGCTCAGGTGATATCCCCAACAGCATGCGGTGCTCTTTTACCGGCCGGTCGTTCCCAGGCTTCAGCGACCATAGCAATGCCAGGCATTCATGATGCTTTCCTTGAGAAAATGGTCGATCACGCCGCTAGTTCAATGAAGATGGCTGTGATCACAATAATGTCAGGTAACCCGTAGTTGGTGGTTTGGATTGGTGGGATTTGCACCCCTGGTTCTAGAGGGGAAATGGGAACTAAAGGCTGGCTGGTGCGAGCTCGTAGATGGGGGACCTCCCAAATTTGTGGTTTTCCTTTAGGTTTCCCTCCAAAACTAACTCTAAAAAGGGTACCCTCAAAAAAAAACATCATTTGGCTAGCAAAACAAGTTGGGCACCACGCAATAGCCAACTGTGAACGTGCCGATTTCCTTCATGTAGCACAGCGGCACAAGGGCCCCGGTTGCTCCGTTCGGCATCAACATTGCTTAGCTGACGGGTGAGTGCAGTTGCATCACTGTGCTTTCATCGGCATAGGCGGTGCAGACCTGACCATTTCTGCACCGGCCGACACGCACAGATCGCAACTACCAGCCCAAGCGAAGTTGGAAGGTGGCAATTGCTTGGATGCGACGCAGGTTAGACATTCAGTGGAAGCCAGTATCATGCCACGCGGCTTGGTCCAGGCTGCAAAAGCCACAGACGTGCTGGTTAGGGCTTGAATGTGGGATTTGAGCCAACGGCACGTCCCGGCCACTGAGTCATTGAAGTCAACACTGAGCCAACGGCAAGGAACCTCGTCCCGGCCACTGAGTCCATTGAATCAGTTGACTCGCGGCGAGCCGCGCAGCTTCTCCAAGAGTGCCAGCGCATGTCTCGTTCCGCGGCGCTTGCTTTTCGAGCAGCTCAAGAATCCACCGCTTCCCAGCTGTCCCAGTTCCAAGGACGGGGGGGCCATGCTCCTGGAATTCCCAGATTCCGTACTGAGATCACTTTCTCGTTCTTTCTGTGCGCACGGTGCAGGCGCCTGAGCAGCGGAGGTAAACTACAGCAGCTTAGCAAACTGAACTGACAAGGAAATTACACAGAACAAGGCGACAAAGATACCAGACCTTGCCACATGGTGTTGATCCCACGACATCATGTTCGGATGTCCTTTTTCCCCCATTCAACAGAGATACTGACTTGCTTCAAACACACATACAAGCACACATAAGCACACAAACAAACAACCGCACAAGCAGATATATACCGCGTGGGGTGTTGATTGAGCACATCCTCAACATACCATTGTCCGTGATATGCTACATTTGGAAGGCGTGGAACTCAAATCAACTCATGCAGCCAGAAAGGTGTGACCTTAGCCACAAAAAGACCTGGAGTGTGGGTCAAATATAGGTATACCCAGCCTGGACCCCTGGTAACTGGAAACAAGGGCTAAAACCTGCAGTCCAATTCGTGGTGGTTCAATTTTGACCCATAAATGGCTTTCCCACGAAAGCTACAAACCTTAGACCTTTCTTGCTGGTTCTCAGGGAATGAGGCAATGATCCTAAACTACAGCATCCATCCTATGGTTTCCTTGGGAATCCCACGGTTCATTCCCACCCGGTCTCCAGGGCCCGCGAAGGCCGTGGGCAGCCCGGACTTGAGAGACGATGAGCGGATGGCAACCTGAAAAAACGGGTCCAGTTTTAGTCATGGACCTCATGACTTTTCTGAGGCATCCCAGGGTCCCACATATTGTACAAACTTGATGACATAAGCAGAATTTGATCTAGCTTTTGGTGTACGGAGTTTGGCCACGATTTGTCCACTTTGTGCAAATGGCCAGCTGGTGTTGCATAAATTTCTTGAGTAATCATTGCCTTTGCAAGACCAGCTCATGATCAAACCCGCAACCCGCAACATTGCCAACGATGGATTGGGGGATGCAAGAGGTCAGTTCAGCCAGGATCACGTGACCATAGGGTTAATATATATATATATATATATATGTGGGTGTCCTTTGATAGGAAACCCAACAAAATGTGTTTTTGGTTTCCAAGGGGTACGCTCAAAAAGCGAGAAAAGATATGTATAGATGTATAACAAAGCTTCGTGTTGTTGCCATGGTGAGTAGACCAGTCGTGGGCTCGAAGCGGATTGAAAGTCTGGTTTTGTTGGCTCGCTATTTATATGGGTCAGGGTTTAAACCGACCAAGCCGATGTCCGGCTGTGCAAGGAAACAATCTATCCACACCAGTGATTGGTTTTCAGCTGGATGTCCATCTTCGGCGCAATCCCCACCAGATTGGTCAGACACAACACGTGTTCGAAACAGTCATGACCACACGCCAGAACTAGTGGATAGCAATGGTCCCCTTATCCCGCGTGTGTGGAACTAGCAGTTTTCCTTGTTTGGCGATCGTGTAATAATCACCAACAAAAAACTGAAGGGGTTCCCTTTGCCAAGCAAATTGTGGACCCCCCACGATTTTGTTCCTTCAGGAGTGGATCCCCATAACATGCACTCCGTACCTGCCCTTTTCAGCCGATTCGGACCGATTCGCACCGATGGATGGTCAAACGATTCGGACCGATGGTCAAAAGTCACCCCGCATCCTGGAATCGAGGGACTTGTTTCAGCATTCATGGAGAACATGGACTGAAGCTGAACGCGGCGGGTCGAAACGGTGCCATTCTAAGTAACTGTCATTTAAATTAATCCTAATTCTCAGGAAGCTGCCTTTTGCAGTTCCCTGCTGTTGCGAGGTACTCGCTTCTTCAACGGCACCAAGACCTTCAAGCAGAACTGACCTCCTAAAACATCTGAAAATCCTCCTGGATTTTTCGGCGTCCTCTTTGAGAGGCATGTTTTTTTTTTGTTTTCTTCTCCCCCCGTTTGGTTTCCAGCGACGGGAGTGCAAAGAGCCCGTTGAAAGGCTACAGCCGAAGCCGAAGATTCTGCCCAAGACGCCCGGC
>CAUJNA010001635.1:688906-756406 GCA_963377175.1 Effrenium voratum | reverse complement strand
TCGAGCCGTGAGCACAGGGCGCGCGCGCGTGCAGAGACTCGGGGAAGGGTCAGGCGCCACTAAAACGTATTTCTTGGCGCTGCGCTGCAACTCCTTGCTTGATGGCTAGAAAGCTAGCCTTCTTGCTTGCTTTCTTACTTGCTGTCTGGCTTGTTGGTCGATTGGTTGCTTTGCTCGCTTTCGTGCCGATTTGCTGTGAGTTTGTTTGTCTGTCTGTGGGCTCGTTGGTTGGTTTGTTTGATTGCCTTGCCCTGCTTTTCTCTGCTCTGTTTTGCTTCGTTATGTTTTTCTTGCTCGGTTGCTCGGTTGCTCGCTCGCTCTCTTGCTCGCTTGCTCGCTTGCTTCCTTGTTTGTTAGTTATGCCAATCATGAACCAACCATGGGCCAACACAATAGCCAAGGCACGAACAGCTTTAGGACTACTTTGTGCGGCTGTGCCTGGTTGTGGAAGACGCTGATGTTAGCGCTTGTTCAATCGGGGCACCTGGTAAGATGGAGTAGGGTTTCCTTTGAGGCTACTTGTTTGAAGGTCTTTGTCCATGGGCACTACGATGGCGTCATATTTCCTGCATTGTGCGGAACATGCAGGCCCTGAATCGGTTCCCGAGTCCAGACCGGGTGCTTGGATTGTCCGAGGTGCTGAGAATGGTCGCCCTGCGCCGCATTCGAGAGCCAAGGCGGGAGTTGCTGGGCGTATTAGGCAGCCCTTGCCCGCAAAACCTGGGCGCAACTGCTCGTGCTGGCACTGAATGGCAGTGACTTGAGACAGGCTGCAGAGGACGGAGAAAGCCAGCCAAGCTGGCGGCAGAGCGCCGAGCTGAGAGCGTACCGCGATCAGACAGAGGGCAGAGTTTTGGGTGGAGTGGATGTTTTGCGCGTTGTTTGGCTTTTGGATACATTAATGGTCTAACAGTTTCATCACAACCCCGTTTGAACGCCTTGCGTGTGTGACTCACTACCAGTGGCATCCTTTCATATGGTAGTCCAAAAGAACATCAGGAATGCCCAGGAAACTATGTTTAGTGGAACACCTGTGCGGCAGCACCAGTTCCTGTGAAGGCATTCCAGTGCAGGCAGATAGTGTTTCACAACTTGCACCCGACGCGCACCACATTCATGAAACATGGCCAATGGATTGTCAAGCCACCAGCACCGTCTTTTGTGATCAAGTCGTTTGCTTGGCTGGTGACTGTTGGTTGTCATTGGGTGTTGATTGTTTCTTGTGCAGCTGTGTTTTGTTGTGTGATTGCTTGTTTGTTGTTTGTGTGATTGCAGCGTAAACCTTGTTGCCGAGAGGTAATGTGAAGCAGGGCTGAGCGGATGTTTGTGGACTGAAAAGGAGCTCAATGCCAGGGCGTCAGCTGTTTTCCGTCTTTTAGCTGAAGAGACATGCCCTGAATGAGCATGTTGTCACTGTTGTTTCGAAGATGTATGCTGGCCGGGTGGTTGGCTTGTCTGAGGTGAGCAGCAAAGCCATGCGCCGTACTCGAAGGCCAAGGCGGATTGATGCGGATTCAGAGCGGCAAGTGGGAGCGGTTGTGTCGGCGTCTTCTGGCCTTATCTGGCAGCCCTTCCACGAGAAGCCTGGGCGTACCCGCTGATGTTGGCAGCCCTGAATCGCAATGACTTGAGACAGGCCGAAGAGGACGGAGACAGCTGGCCAAGCTGGCGGCAGAGTGCCAAACTCAGAGCGCACGATGATCAGTTCTCACAGGAGGTTCCAAAGGGTCGGGTGGAAGAAGATTCGACTTCGCTTTGTGGGTTTGTTTCCTTGTGAGCAGCACGTGTTTTCTGACAGCCCTATGTCTGCTGATCTTTCCTGCCCTATTTCCGAGTAGGCTTGGGCTGGGCAGGGCATGTCCGACAATGTTCTTTTATTTCTGAGAGCACAGCAAAGCAAATCACCTGGCACGCACTTCATCCTACCATGTCAGAGCTTGGAAGCTGTGAAGACAAGTGGCACTAGCACACAAAGGGCAATGCCGCATTTTGCGCTATGCTTGGTTTTGCAGACAGTGAGTCCGTTGTGGTGGCATTTTGTTTCGGAGAGGTAAGCCGGCCGGCTGGTTGGCGTGGCTGAGGTGAGCAGCAAAGCCATGCGCCGCACTCGAAGGCCAAGGCGGATTCATGCGGATTCAGAGCGGCAAGTGGGAGCGGTTGTATCGGCGTCTTCTAGCCTTATCTGGCAGCCCTTCCACGAGAAGCCTGGGCGCACCCGCTGATGTTGGCAGCCCTGAATCGCAATGACTTGAGACAGGCCGAAGAGGACGGAGACAGCTGGCCAAGCTGGCGGCAGAGTGCCAAACTCAGAGCGCACGATGATCAGCTCTCACAGGAGGCTGCAAAGGGTCGGGTGGAAGAAGATTCGACTTCGCTTTGCATCAGACTAGCGTGGGTTTGTTTCCTTGTGAGCAGCACGTGTTTTCTGACAGCCCTATCTCTGCTGATCTTTCCTGCCCCTATTTCCGAGTAGGCTTGGGCTGGGCAGGGCATGCTCGACAATGTTCTTTTATTTCTGAGAGCACAGCAAAGCAAATCACCTGGCACGCACTTCATCCTGCCACGTCAGAGCTTGGAAGCTGTGAAGACAAGTGGCACGAGCACACAAGGGGCAATGCCGCATGTTACATGTTGTGCCATGCTTGCGTTTTTCCAGACAGTGAGTAAGTTGTGGTGGCATTTTGTTTCGGAGAGGTAAGCCGGCCGGGTGGTTGGCTTGTCTGAGGTGAGAAGGAAAGCCATGCGCCGTACTCGAAGGCCAAGGCGGATTCATGCGGATTTCGCGAAACCTGCGCGTACCCGCTGATGCTGGCAGCCGTGAATCGCAATGACTTGAGACAGGCCGAAGAGGACGGAGACAGCTGGCCAAGCTGGCGGCAGAGCACCAAGCTCAGAGCATACGATGATCAGCTCTGACAGGAGGCTGCAAAGGATGGGGTGGAAGAAGATTCATGTCGGTCTTTGCCACATTTGATCGCGACTGGTTTTCGCACTTCGTTTCGCATCAGACTAGCTGTCACAGCGTGGGTTTGTTTCCTTGTGAGCAGCACGTTTACTCTATTTAGCAGCCCTATGTCTGCTGATCTTTGTCCGAGTACGCTTGGGCTATGTTGTGCCATTCCTGTTTTTCCAGACAGTGAGTATGTTGTGGTGGCATTTTGTTTCTGAGAGGTAAGCCGGCCGGGTGGTTGGCTTTTCTGAGGTGAGAAGGAAAGCCATGCGCCGTACTCGAAGGCCAAGGCGGATTCATGCGGATTCAGAGCGGCAAGTGGGAGCGGTTGTATCGGCGTCTTCTAGCCTTATCTGGCAGCCCTTCCACGAGAAGCCTGGGCGTACCCGCTGATGTTGGCAGCCCTGAATCGCAATGACTTGAGACAGGCCGAAGAGGACGGAGACAGCTGGCCAAGCTGGCGGCAGAGTGCCAAACTCAGAGCGCACGATGATCAGCTCTCACAGGAGGTTCCAAAGGGTCGGGTGGAAGAAGATTCGACTTCGCTTTGCATCAGACTAGCGTGGGTTTGTTTCCTTGTGAGCAGCACGTGTTTTCTGACAGCCCTATGTCTGATGATTTTTCTTGCCCTATTTCCGAGTAGGCTTGGGCTGGGCAGGGCTTGTCCGACAATGTTCTTCTAGTTCTGAACACACAGCAAAGCAAATCACCTCGCACGCACTTTATCCTAGCATGGCTTGGAAGCTGTAAAGACAAGTGGCACGAGCACACAAGGGGCAATGCCGCATGTTACATGTTGTGCCATGCTTGCGTTTTTCCAGACAGTGAGTCCGTTGTGGTGGCATTTTGTTTCGGAGAGGTAAGCCGGCCGGCTGCTTGGCGTGTCTGAGGCGAGAAGGAAAGCCATGCGCAGTACTCGAAGGCCAATTCAGAGCGGCAAGTGGGAGCGGTTGTACCGGCGTCCTCTAGTATTTGGCAGCCCTGACTCGCGAAACCTGGGCGTACCCGCTGATGCTGGCAGCCCTGAATCGCAATGACTTGAGACAGGCCGAAGAGGACGGAGAAAGCTGGCCAAGCTGGCGGCAGAGCACCAAGCTCAGAGCATACGATGATCAGTTCCCACGGGAGGTTCCAAAGGGTCGGATGGAAGAAGATTCGACTTCGCTTTGCATCAGACTAGCGTGGGTTCGTTTCCTTGTGAGCAGCACGTGTTTTCTGACAGCCCTATGTCTGATGATTTTTCTTGCCCCTATTTCCGAGTAGGCTTGGGCTGGGCAGGGCTTGTCCGACAATGTTCTTCTAGTTCTGAACACACAGCAAAGCAAATCACCTCGCACGCACTTTAACCTAGCATGGCTTGGAAGCTGTAAAGACAAGTGGCACGAGCACACAAGGGGCAATGCCGCATGTTACATGTTGTGCCATGCTTGCGTTTTTCCAGACAGTGAGTCCGTTGTGGTGGCATTTTGTTTCGGAGAGGTAAGCCGGCCGGCTGCTTGGCGTGTCTGAGGCGAGAAGGAAAGCCATGCGCAGTACTCGAAGGCCAATTCAGAGCGGCAAGTGGGAGCAATTGTACCGGCGTCCTCTGGTATTTGGCAGCCCTGACTCGCGAAACCTGGGCGTACCCGCTGATGCTGGCAGCCGTGAATCGCACTGACTTGAGACAGGCCGAAGAGGACGGAGAAAGCTGGCCAAGCTGGCGGCAGAGCGCCAAGCTCAGAGCGTTCTGCGATTAGTTCTCACAGGAGGCTGCAAAGGGTGGGGTGGAAGAAGATTCATGTCGAGCTTTACGACACTTGATCGCGACTGGTTTTCATGCTCACAGCTTGTGAAAGGCACTTCGTTTCGCATCAGACTAGCTGGCATAGCGTGGGTTCGTTTCCTTGTGAGCAGCACGTGTATTCTATTTAGCAGCCCTATGTCTGCTGAACTTGGTCCGAGTACGCTTGGGCTATGTTGTGCCATGCTTGTTTTTCCAGACATTGAGTCCGTTGTGGTGGCATTTTGTTTCGGAGAGGTCAGCCGGCCGGGTGGTTGGCTTGTCTGAGGTGAAAAGGAAAGCCATGCGCCGTACTCGAAGGCCAAGGCGGATTCATGCAGACTTCGCGAAACCTGGGCGTACCGCTGATGTTGGCAGCCCTGAATCGCACTGACTTGAGACAGGCCGAAGCGGACGGAGAAAGCTGGCCAAGCTGGCGGCAGAGTTCCAAGCTCAGAGCGCACGATAATTAGTTCTCACAGGAGGTTTCAAAGGGTCGGGTCAAAGAAGATTCGTGTCGAGCTTTGCCACACTTGATGGCAGCTGGCTTTGCTGCTTGCAGCTTGTGAAAGGCACTTTGTGTCGCATCAGACTAGAAGGCACAGCGTGGGTTCGTTTCCTTGTGAGCAGCACGTGTATTCTATTTAGCAGCCCTATGTCTGCTGATCTTCCTACCATGGTTCCGAGCAGCCTTGGGCCGGGCATTGCATGTCCGACAGGAGAAGCTCAAGATTATTTTATTGTGTTTGAACACAGCAAAGCAAAAAGCCTCACACGCTTGCAAGCTGTGAATACAAGTTGCACGAGCAGACAAGGGGCAATGCCGCATGTTACATGTTGTGCCATGCTTGCTTTTCCGGACAGTGAGTCCATGGTGGTGGCATTTTGTTGCGGAGAGGTAAGCCGGCCGGCTGCTTGGCGTGTCTGAGGCGAGAAGGACAGACATGCGCAGTACTCGAAGGCCAATTCAGAGCGGCAAGTGGGAGCGGTTGTACCGGCGTCCTCTAGTATTTGGCAGCCCTGACTCGCGAAACCTGGGCGTACCCGCTGATGCTGGCAGCCGTGAATCGCAATGACTTGAGACAGGCCGAAGAGGACGGAGAAAGCTGGCCAAGCTGGCGGCAGAGCGCCAAGCTCAGAGCGTTCTGCGATTAGTTCTCACACGAGGTTGCAAAGGGTCGGGTGTATGATGAGGATTCATGTCGGGCTTTTGCCGGTGTGGTTGAGGATGACAGTTGTCCGCAAGTCATCAGCTGATCCCTGGAGAATGGCATTCGACCGTTACCATACATCTACCCTTCGGAGTCTGCTTTTTCATTTCGTGCTTGCTCGTGTCATGATGCCATTTTTTTGACATTAATTTTGTCGATCCCTGCACTTGCTGTGATTTCGGTCTTGGTGTGAGATTGGAAGGCGAACTCAGATGTTTCGGGCATGGTTGCTTTTGTTGTCCTTCGAAATTGCAGATTGCAGATTGTTTTTCTGCCAGAGCAGACCCAGATCCAGCGGTATCACTGACATTCTGTTGAGGCCTTGATTTCTTGAGTTTGTCTTTAAGAGACATTCACATCTCGTTTCACATCTCCAGATGAAAACTTGTCGGCATGCTGCAGTCTGAGGTTCGCGTTCAAGCCATGCAGCCTACGAGGCAGGTCCAAAGGAGTGCTTTGGGTGGTGCTTTGTTTGGTTGCCATGGACGTGGCACCTGAAGGCACAATATGGGTGGATTTAAACATCTTTTATGTTAGCTTTAGGGTTTCCCAAGACGGAAGTAGAAGATCCGCGGGAGGGAGGGGTGGGGCCAATCTATTTGCTAAAACCGGCCAGGAGCAAGCCTTTTCGCATGGCTTGGATACATGGATTAGACATATATATATATATATATGTGTTTAATTTATTGTCCATGCACTGGAATGGCCAGATGGGTTCAAAGGTGGTGCTTAACACATTCTTGACGGACAATTTGACTGAGAACCGGGGAACTTATCCCAGGATCATGTGAGCGGAATGAATTCACTTTCACCTCCGCATCATTCAAAAGTCTTCCCGTGCAGGTTGAGCCAGCAAAGCGTACGTTGTTTGTTGATATAGTGGCTATGCCATGGGACCTGGCTTGAAACTCGTTCGTGGTTGCAGATATTCCAGCGCGTTGGCAGTGACCAGCAAATGCTTTCTGTTTTTTTTCTGGGCTTAAAGTCCAGTCAAGTTGACTGGGAGCTTCAGTCAAGTCATAGTCTTCTCTGCTCGGATGCTTTGGTGTATACAGGTAGACGGCGTCGGACTGTATCGTCCTTTCTGGCGATGAAGTCATTGGGAGATGTAAATTGGGGACTTGCTTGTTGCCATGGACACGCCATCACAAGATCCTATGACAATTCCCTCAAGGTGGTTTCAATCCAAACTCCTGGAAGTCGTTTAAGCCGTCTAAGCGCCCCGTGGGTTCTTAGAACCTTTCCTGCGGTTCCGCCCAGATTTTCCTCGCCTGTCCAGGGCAAAAGCTGGGCAAGCTGGCGCCGAGCGCTCGGGGCTGGACGGGCAAACAGCTTGACTTCTGAGCTCGCATGGCTTTGTTTGAGATGTATTTTTTCTGGGCAAACAGGGTGTGTGCTAATATAGAGGAGCCCACCACAGGGTTGCATTTCTTCAGCTTTCCTTTTCAAAACAAGACAGACACACGCAGAGACAGACCGCCAGAGACAGAAAGACGGAAAGACGGAGAGGCAGAGAGACAGATAGAAGAGACGAAGAGACAAAGACAAAGACCGAGGCATGCGTACGGCATACGTACCTCCACACGTGCACCCATGTATCATGCATACACTGGTATGATAATGCATATATATATATGTACCTATAAGGTAGAGGCAAGGTAACTTACTCACAGGCAAAGGTACACTTAACCACCAGTCTCTGGGAGTTTTCAGAGATCCGCTGGGGGTCGCAAGGCCTGTCCCCAGGCCTCCCCAGGCCTGTCGAGGCCTTTCAGGTGCACAGGCCTGAAGCCTACACCCAGGATTCTGGAGGTTGAAGGGGGAAGGGAAGAGTCTGGTTTTTATGGCTGGAATTGTCTTGCAAAGGGGCAACATCCCATGAAGAATGCCGGGAGAAAGTGGCAATCCTGCTTTCAGGTGCTCCCGCGGCATTTTGGGGACGTGCCAAAGGCAGGCCAGCGGGTCAGCGGCCCAGAGAAGCATGACCGTACAACATTCTTGGACAGGCCTGCAGGCTAGCGCTTTGCTGCGCAGACCGAGCCTCCAGATGAGCGATAGCAGCCATGGACCGCCGCTGCGCGTGGCTGGGCAAAAATTGCTCATTTGCCTTGTTCCACCCAGCCCGGGAACCAAAAAGCGCTCTCCCCTCCTCTCCGCTAGTCTTGCTTTTGCAGGTGGAGCCCTGTCCTGGGCTATATCATCACATGGCTTGAGAACAACCTGCCGGGATTGGCGTACAACGCTGTCATGGATGAGCTGGCTGCAACGATCAGAAGGACTGGCCTTGAGCCCAGCATCTTCTTCTCGGTGGTGTGCTCATCAAAAGTGAGGTGCCTATCAGAGATGGAAGGGCCATGGCCTGGAAAGGACGAGATCTTGGACAACAGTTGCTGCGTGGCGGCTTTCTGGCAGAGCAGTCGCACAGCCGCAGACGGCCGCAGCAAGCAAGCTGCGCCTGGCAGTTTGTAGCGCCTCCTGCGCGGCCGTGCCTTGCGTGGGTCGGCGCGCCCCTCGAGGCGGCTGTGCGGAAAGCAGAGCTTGCAGGCGCGGTGTTGGCAAACGCTCAGACATTTCTTAGACTTGTCTCACGCTTTGGGACGCACAGGGAACGCTTTCTTCACATCATTTGCGTGCCCGAAGACCCAGGCACGGCTTGCTAGATCTAGAAGCACTGCTTTGGTCCAACCTGTGTGCCTGGAAAGTTAGGAAGGCGGCGATGGGCAGAGTCTAGTTCGCTTATCTGTGGCGCGTTGTTCTTTCAAAGGGCGGGCGCGTTGCAAACCGGGGGTGTGTTTCATCCGAGTGGTAGGGGGGTTCCTTGGAAATATTTTCACGGGCTGGGCTTGCGTTGTTTTTGGTGGTGCCGTTTTCAGGAGCATGTAAGCGAACTGGAGTACAAGCGCGCACGGCTGCAGACAGAGGTGATTGATGCAAATCACAGCTCCATTCCAGCAGAGGGAGCTTCAGACAGAGATGCCAGCATGCAGCACGTGCGCCAGGCCGCGGAGTCTGTGGAAGAGGAGTCGCCCGCGGTGACAGATCCAGAGATGGTCTTTGTCCAGCCACGCAGACGGATTGAGGAAAAACAGCGTTGTTGGGGAAAGCAGCCCAAGTTTAGTTGCAAACGCAGACTACCAAGTGCTTTGTGCAAGCGCCGCTTGCATTGTGCAGCTGACACGTTGCGTTTGATTTGGCAATTGGTCTGGGGTTGAAAGAGGCTTCGGGCGGCATTTCAAGTCTCATCCAATCCACAGATCAAGCATTTTTGTATGCCTTCGAAGTTGCAACAAGGCTTCGCTTCTGCGTGAGTGGTAACGCCCTTTCCAACCTGGTGGCGTGTGTAGAGCTTTCCTTTGTGGGACAGGGGCCCGTAGTCTTCTTTTCCCCTTCCCGTCGTCTTCCTTCCTCTTTCCGTCGTAGTCTTCTTTCCTTTTCCCGCAGTCTTCCTTCCTCTTCCCGTAGTCTTCCTTCCTCTGGCCCGTAGTCTTCCGTCCTCTTCCCGTAGTCTTCTTTCCTCTTCGTAGTCTTCTTTCCTCTTCCCGCAGTCCTCTTTCCCCTTCCTGTGGTCTTCTTTCCTCTTCCCGTAGTCTTCCGTCCTCTAGTCTTCCGTCCTCTTCCCGTAGTCTTCTTTCCTCTTCGCGTAGTCTTCTTTCCTCTTCGTAGTCTTCTTTCCTCTTCCCGCAGTCCTCTTTCCCCTTCTTGTGGTCTTCTTTCCTCTTCCCGTAGTCTTCCTTCCTCTGGCCCGTAGTCTTCCGTCCTCTTCCCGTAGTCTTCTTTCCTCTTCGTAGTCTTCTTTCCTCTTCCCGCAGTCCTCTTTCCCCTTCCTGTGGTCTTCTTTCCTCTTCCCGTAGTCTTCCGTCCTCTAGTCTTCCGTCCTCTTCCCGTAGTCTTCCCGTAGTCTTCTTTCCTCTTCCCGTAGTCTTTGTTCCTCTAGCAGCTTAGCGCCTTAGCAACTTCAGACCTTTGCAGCTTAGCACCCGCTCGCAGCGGCCATGCATAGTGACAGCTGCCAAGACCTGGCCAGAATATTTACGCCTGCCGGCAATGTGGGAACCAAGGGGCTGCTGAAAATCATGTAGACGCATGCGCCTAAAAAAAGCAGACAAATCTATTGCGTGTCATTCTAAATGTCTGTTACACATACTCACACACACATACACACACACATATACAGAGTAGTAAATCTTGGTCTCACCAGGATGCCAAAACGTGGCCGCCTTTCTTTCGAGCCTGATGATGTTCCAGCAGAAATCTGGCACATGTTGCCAAACACAGACAGTCGAAATCCAGGCATTGGCTATCAGGCGGACAATGCTGCTGCCGAACGTTTCTTCGCGACCAGAGTCCCCGAAAGCGTTGGTCGGGCGGGGTGTGTGTGTGCGGAACAAGCCTCGGTGGCTGACTGAGCGAAGGCGCCAGCAAAAACTAGAGCATCATCATTTCGTCCGAGTCAGCTTTACGCAGCAGGAAGCAGAGGTGAGTGCCCTTGTCGCCAATTTTGTGCAATTTAGACCGCATGGGTGTCAATACCCGCGGGGCGCAGGAGCCTAACTTGCTGACTGCATACATCTGTGGCAGATGGCACTTGGTGCTTCTACAAGAAGCTTCCTCCAATGATTTGTGGCGTACATTCAACTCATTTGACTTCCTATATCACTTCTAAAAATAAAATCCTCCTGAGGCGATCCGGTCCGGTTTGCTCCTGGCGGCAGGCGGCAGCGGTCTGAAGGCATGGAGACGGCTGGCAGACAAGGTGTGTACAAATCCATGGGTTACTAACGCTCGGAAAGTTGCTAGCGAGACGCTGGGGTTTCCATGATCGCGTCCATCACTTGGACTGATGAGGAAGGCAATCGTCTTCTTCGGGGCAGACAGACTTCCTGGCTTGTTTGTTCGTTTCACCTGAACCATGTCGTCGCACATAAAAGAGGCGTTGTTGCCCATCTTTCTCGGCTGTTTTGGGATGACGTCTTGAGCCACGGAGCTGAATGCGGTTATCCCATCATTGTAGGAGGGGGACATCAACGCAGGATTCGGTTCATTTTGTGATGTAGCGCCTTGCTTTTGGCCATGTCATCGTTCGGGGCGACGTTTCTCAGCCCAACCATCGCTGTTTGTCTTTGCGAAGAAACGCTTCGTTGAGATATTTTCCGCATACTTTGGACCCAAACAAAGCATGCCATTTCTGAAAATGATTCTTTCCCCGTTTCCGCGCAACATGCCCAAAGAATTTCATGCTGCAAAGTCAGTTTCGAATTGTAACGTGAGTCTACCTCGTATCAGGAATCAGCATGCTATCAGAGCGGGTGCACTGTTCCTCCGGCTTCAACAACCTTTGTCGCACATGTTGGGTACTTCTTGTCGTAGCTTCCGGAGAGGGCAGCTTTTCAAAAGTTAAGTTCTACTGCCACCCAAGCTGGTGGAGCAACATTTGCTTGACACTGCCAATCGTCCAAAAAAATATTCTGCCAATATTGCGCTTGACTGTGCCTGCGCGCACGACTGAATCCTGTCTTGGCAGGTGGCTGGCTGAGAGTTGCTGGCAACTTGCTTTGCCGAGCGCCAAAAAGCGAAAAGAGCTGAGGAGCTAGGTCAAGTTTGAGAAAAGATGGTTAGCAACGCAACCCTGAACCCCTGCCAAAAGTGCACAACTACGGTGTTTATGATTGGCCCTGCTGCTGTTTAAGCTTTCTTGCTTCTACCTTATATATATATATATATGTGTGTGTGCATATATACATATATACACAGGCAGGCAGGCAGGCAGGCAGGCAGGCAGGACAGACAGACAGACAGACAGACAGACAGACAGACAGACAGACAGACAGACAGACAGACAGACAGACAGACAGACAGACAGACAGACAGACAGCGGCAGGAGGAGTTCCGTTTCGGGCACGTCAGGTGCCCCTCAAGCAGCTTCTGTCCCTGAGGCCAGCCTTCAAAGAGCCGGGCGTTCCGACGGAATGGATTTCGGAGCCCTGCATTTGGTTATTTGTTGGGCCAAAAGTAAATACCACGGTTCCTATTTTGCGGCACCCCCTTGTGGAAAATAGAGAGACCGCTTGAAACGAGGAAAGGCTCTTCCCATTTGAGTTGAGGGGCCAATAGGCACATCTCGGAAAAGTTAGCCACTGCTTGGTTGAGTTGGAAACGAGCTGCTCGGCCTTTGTTGCTGCCCCATTCTTTCCGGGGGTTGTGTTTTTTTCAAAAAGTGGCACGTGCCTCAAGGACGGCTTGGACGAGCAATGAGTGAACTAGTGCGCATACAAACCTTAGAACTGCTGACTGCAAGAGCGGAGTCATGGTCCCCAAGCCAAGACGAGAACGTTCACAGATTGTCTCATGGGGGCGCCACTTGTGAAAAGGCGTTTACAAAGTCTGTGGCTATGAGCCCCTCTGAACTGCTCATGTGTTGCGACGCTGGGAGTGCGAAGGTCTTGAATTTGTGTGCCCACCTGACTGGGGATGGTGATGAGAAGGTGATGGTCCTTGCCGGTCCCTCAAAGCGCGGAACACGTCCTTTTGTTGCGGTGGTTGTCAACGACAATGATGCCCTAGATGAGGATACAATTTCTATCAGGCAACAATTCCTATCTTATTTGGATTTTCTGTACTTATTTAGAAGACCATTATAGTGCCAAATGCCCTCCCACCAATTAACATGGAACCTGACAGGAGCGGCCTGGAAGGCCATTTCCTTTTTCAGTCACCCCCTGTCGGGTTCCGTGTTAATTGGTGGGAGTGTAAAAGGTTTACCTGCTTTAGGCCAACCCCACTCAGGAAACGTCTATTTACTGTCAAGCACTGCCATCGCCCGCCAGACTGCGGAAAGCCGGTGCCTTGCGCTGAGAGCTTCGGAGCGGAAACCTGTCGGTGTTGACCAAGCGTTACGGGTCAGAGAGACTGGACAGTCAGCAATCTCCATTGGGGTCAAGTAGTAATGAATTCTGTAGTCTGCAAAGACAAGACACTGCACCCTTGCAAACATTAACATGGAACTTGCATAAACAACTCAGTTGCCGAGGAATCCCTCACTTCGGAGTCCCTTTTCGTCGCGTGCACGATAGCTTTCAGGGGAGTGAATGCGTGTGGCCATACTGTAACATCCTTCGATGAGGTGAGGGAGGGTCCCAGATGATCTCTATGACTCTAAGTTGCTGAACAACGAAAATAACACCCCATTGACGGCCCCATTGTTACTTTTCTGAAAGGCCTGGCAATATGAACCTTGCTTTTTGGAGGGCACCCTTTTGGGCTTAGTTAAAGAGGAAACTAAAAGGATACCCACCGGAAAGTCTTGAAATGGATATTTCCAGGGAGTTTAAATTCCCAACCGCTTAACTCGGCCGGTCCGTGCCTCATAAACCGCGAGCAGAACGCATAGGATGCGACCTGTGCCACTTCTCCCCCAGTTTGGCCCGTGAGGAAAGGGAGAGGGGTGGTGGTGCGGACATCGAGCGGATCCGCGAAAACCCCCGCGCCGCAAGATCACCCTGCAACGAGCGCGGGCTCGATACAGGTTCTGGTTTGGAGGGAACCCTCACACGGGTGGTTTCCCCGGCCCGAGGACACTCGGCATGGCCCACTTGCTTTGCTGCCAATTACTTTTTGCCTTTGTCCCTGGTAAGTTGCTCCCGCGGCTTGGGGTTACGGGGCCAAACGATGTTTCTGAGGGGTTGGATTCTGGGCTATGGCAAAGGAAAGCTGCAATCGACTGAGGTCAGGAGCCAGAGGGCGCAGCGGCAAAACGGCCTCTTGGCTGAGCTTTGGGGCGAGTTGTTCTTGGGATGGGTTGAAAGATAGAGTTTTGGGAACTATTCAGATTTGTTCTTTCTGCCAATGACTTTGGGGCCAGTGTTCCTTCGTTTCGGCAAAGTGCCGCCTACAGACCTACTTGAATTAGTTTGGCAAGGTTAACTCATGGTCAGCGAAATCATGGTCAGCGATAGTCAGTAACCACCCAGGCTGAACGGGGTCCTTCATTTGGACCACTCGTGCTCCGGTTTCCCTTTGTATCCAGCAGCATCACTTTTGCTAGTTATTGTGCTCGGCTTCCATTGGTCAGAGGACCAAGTTCAAGCGCAATCCTCTGAAACAACTGAGACGGCCCCCTCAGAACAGTTTTGGGGAGCGACATGTATGATAAAGAAGTACCGGAACATATCCTCGAGCATGTGTGGGTTTCCCTTTTGTTAAACGGTAAACGTCCTGCTAAAGAGAGCCTCCTCCCAGTTGCTGGCTTTCACGCCGTGTGAGAAGATGAGTTTGATGGAAACATAAATAACAAGCTCAGACCTTGTCGAACTGATCCTCTCAATAAGTGAGACCATGTGCTGCAAGCACGGTTTAACGCAGGCTACGGTTTTCCCTGCGCTGGAGTATGGAGTACCAGCACCAGATGGGCAACGGATGGCAACTTGTGTCACGCGTTTGGTCGCCGCCCTCGATGCATGTCACCTACCTGGACTATCTAATGAAGCACATGGTCGACGTTTTGATCTAGGGCAGATAACTTCATGAACCCTAAGAAATTCAATAATGATCATCCTCGTCATGCTCCTCATTGCTGTTCTTGCCGTCCTCGTCCGCGTCCGTGTTTTCGTCCTTGTCCTCCTCATTGTCGTCCTCGCCGTCGTCGCCATCGTCGATGTCGTCGTCGACGTCGTTGTGCACGTTGTCGCCGTCGTCGTCGTGATCGTGGTCGTGGTCTGGTTGTGGTCGTGGTCATGGCGGTGGTCGTCGTCGTCGTCGTGGTCGTCGTCGTCGTGGTTGTTGGTGTCGTTTTCCTCGTGGCAGTAGTTGCGCATACTTTTGGGCGGGCAATTCCATCAGATGTACGTTACTCAGAAGAACAGGAACTAAGGATGCAGGCTGTGTTTGCGCAGGCAGAGCCTCGTTCCTTTTGCAGCTTTTCTGAGGCCGGATCGGGACGGGTCATGCGCTCAGGTGCAGTTGGCCGGTTGTTGACTCAGTTGACTTTTAGCTGACACAGATCTGTCATGAGTGAGGGAGGGAAGGAAAGAAAATTGGCAGATCCCTTTTCGCACTCAACAACATTGATCCTGCAACAGTCGTGCTCCTTTTGATGAAACACGGACTCACCCAGCCGTTTTGTTTTGTTTGTGTTGGGGTGATAACTTAATTTTGGTGTTTTTTTGTTTGTGTTGGCTTGGGTGACGATTTCGATGCGGCTCCGTAGTGCCGCCTCGGCCAAGGAAGGCCATCCGCGGATCTGTGTCGTTGATGGAGAGATGGGCTGGCCTGAAGGGTGACGGGTCAGAGTTTAGCTTCGCTGGTGAAGTGCATCCTTCTCAAATTGTGCCCGCTTGAATTTGTTTTTGGCTCAAAAGTAGGTACCTGAAATTGGCTCTTCAATTTTCGGCCACACTCAGCTATGCAGGCAGTTGGTGACCCCTGGCCCGCCTGTGTGTGAAGCCAATAAACAGCAACCACTTCGAATTTGGCGAGCTTTCGGACCAGCGAAGCAACAGCATGCTGCGCAAACCAAGCAGCACTAGCGGCCAATCCCCAGGATCCCGGACACCAGCCAAACACTGACATAGCATGTTCGGGGGGGGGGGGGGGACCACGGTTGCTGACGCCGGTTTGTTTTGTGAGCGTAAAGTTGTTAGCTATTGTAGCCGTAAAGTTTCGTGCTTTTGGTGAGTGGCGCTCTGAGTGTTGGGAATTGATGCAATATTTGGATTTGTGGTTGACGTATGCTTGCTGAATTTTAAGGAGGATGAGCTTCACATGTTTGGACTGTGCGCTGTCATGTTACGACATGTGTTGTTGTTGACAAGGAATCAACATTGATCTCTGCGAAAGGCACTGCACATGAACTATTATACAATTCAAAGCTTCTCTGCGTGTCGCCAAGAGTGAGTGGCTATCTACCCGAGTGGCGTATGCTTTGTTCAGACAGGTACTAGAAAAACTAGCCTTTCAGCCATTCGGCACAAGATAACGACGGTTTTTGAGGCCACCCAAATGGAGATTTAGTTGCGCGGCGCAAGCCCCCAGGAAAGGTTTGCGTCTGGGCCCAACTAGCCCAGACGCCTTTTTTGCGACCAGCAACTCATATGAACTGCGCTCCCTCAATTGGCTGTTGGGATGAATCCCAATGTCTCCTTCGGCCAGGAGCCCCCAGGCACGTTTTGAGAGCGAGCCGGGACACTGATCACTCGCTTTCGCTGGTTCCCCTATGGAGCCATGGCGTGTTCCGTTGATTCCGGTGACTTTGACTAAAATCCCAGTGAACACACTAGACCTGCACATTTGGCAGCAAATCGGAAGGACGTGTTTAACGCCATCAGTCTTTTTACCGTGACGATCTGGGTAATGATTCAACCGTTTACGATTGGCATGGCACGGCTCTTGTTGTTTCAATGTGCGCTGTGCGATTTGTGAATGGTGCAAACAACCCTGGCATACTTTGATAATTCTGAAAAACATCGTTGAGCAGAAGTGCCAGAAAACTGGAAGTTGTTTCAAGAAAATATGTGTTTGTGCAACGACTGCCATGAATGGCCCAGGGATGATCCGAAGCCACTATTTCCAGTGCTGTTTTCATGGGGTGTGATATTTGGTTCTTCCTGTCATCCAGCAAGTGGTTTCTGATTTGTGATCTAGATCAGATCCCACTTAGTACAACAGGATCAAGCACAAGCTTAGGGTTACCGGCGAATGTCTTGTCCTTGGCCCGTGAACGCTTAGAACCTGCGTTGGACACACATCCAAGTTTCGGTCTTGAGTACAATCGCTGCGACCTTGTTGACCATCAATCGCTCTCCTTGAGGCTTGATCATTCGTCTCACTTCGTTCAGAGGGAATTTGCCATGACTGGTGAATAACGAATTTGTCCTTGACGCACTTTGGATGGTTCAGTTCATCGACCTCCACTGTCTGCTTTTGTTTCAGTAGTATCCCGCCAACAATGAAAAGCCACAAACGTAGAACCCATGCAACTGGGATGGAGAAGCTACGGCCTTCCAAACCACCCCAAAAGAACACGCCAGGCGCTGGTGGCAGGACAGGCTTTGATAGCGCTGGGCTTGTGAGCAGTTTTGCGGAATTGTGGTGAGGAGGTTTTTTTTTGGCCGACTCAGTGCGCCCGCTCTGAAAGGGAATCAACTGTCCGATTTGATGTTTCAACTTCAACAAGCGGGGTGGTTGTTCCGCGTTGAAATACTGGCCTTGGCGTGTGCGGCTTGGACTGGCGTTGTTATCTTTTTTTGCTCCGAGTTCTGGTTTCAAGTGAACTAGTGCCAGCAACGAGCAAGATAATCAGGTCTTGCAACACTCCATGGCAAGGAGCAAGTGCGTAATTTCAAGCAATAGACAATGATCACGAGAGTTGCTTGAAGAGGTCCGGGGGCGACGTGTTGGCAACGCATGTCATGCTTGCCTTTGTTTTAGACTGTGGCGGTAGAACATATCTGAGCCCACAGACTCCCGGCTATCTTGTTCAGTGTTCTGAGGGCAACCAGGAAGCATCCTTGAATCCCGTCCATCGTAATTTCCAGGCTGTCCATTTCTTTCAATGGCACCCACAGGGACTACATGCTCTACCAAGGCCCTCTCTATGGCGCGGGATGGTCTAGGCGACTGTGATCAGCTCAAGCTCGGGCCATCGTTAGGTCTTGCATATTCATCTACTTTGAGTGGCTCGGCTTGACAAGCACAGGGCCAGCCAACAGGCAACTTCAGTGGAAATGAACATTGCAATTGGCAGGAGGTTCAGGGTTATAGCAGAACAAGACACATCATGCGCCGCCGAGCTTTCAACCCTCACTTGTCTTTCAAACTGCGAAAGTCCTGGGCTTGCTCATTCTGACACACCCCAGTGTCCTCCGCCCACACCAAATGCAGGACGGGTGCGGGAAGTCGCCAGTCGGGTGGTGCCTCGCAAGGCGAGCACAGCCGGGCAATGGCGGCCACCCCCATTTCGGAAATTTGGAGACCCTTGCTAATTTTGTGTGTGTGTGTGTCTTTTGGGGGTACCCGTTTGTGAGGTGGTTTAAAGGAAGAACCACCATGTTGGGGGTCCACCTGTTTTGACACATACCCTAATATGCCCCCTGAAGGTCCTTGTTTGCAAGCCTTGGTTGTTTGAAATTGCAAGCCGCTGAAGGTTGTGGCCCTCCAAACGGTCCCATGTCAGTTTGTCAGCAAGGTTTGGGCGTGACTTGGGCCAAATGACACTATTTGTAGTCATGGCGACGCGTGGCTTTGATGCCCTATGCGGGCCCTTGACAATAATTTTCAGAGTCCTACAATGTCTCGTTGAGAGATCACATTTTGGACGTCTCTCCAAAGCACTCCTTTTCATGTCCAAATTTGATTAGTTGCCAGGTCTATCCTTCGACTGGTCAAATGTGAATATGTTTTTCCGGCGAGTCTTGGAGCTAGCTGAGTGGCCCACTCACAATATGGATCGCAACGTTTCATCTCACTCGGTCTCAGCGGATCGATTTGGTGTTTGCTTCAAACCTGTAAATATGTTGTCAGAGTCCCAATGAGGTAAGATTCGCTTTGCTGCAAAGAGCGGAACAGATGGCTTTTGAAAAGACATAGTTGACATGTGCCTTCTATTTGCTTAAGACTATTGTTGCATATAAATGTTTTCCCTTGCATTGTTGTTTCTCAAGTGAATCTATCTCTGCTGCACCCATGTGTACTTTTTCAAGGAACTTGAGCAGACGGAGGTACCTGTTGAAAAGCATCAATGGTCCAGCTGATGAAGAGGTGTTTTGTCCATTGGATAGACCGATTTCGGCTTTTCCTTTCAGAACATTTGTTGAGGACGGATGTGACGAAGTGACCTGGTGAGTTGTGCAAGTCCGTTGGGATTTGCGCAAGCAGCTGACACGGTAAGTGGAGGACCTGTTGTTGGAAGTGGTAAGTAACAAATACGGAGGTAAGCACTCAGTAGTTCGGGCCCAATTGTTTCGCTGTCTTTTTGGGTTCTCCTGCGAACATGGAGCAATCACGCAGTGCCTCAAATTCTTCAGAATCATTGTGTGTGTGTGCCATTCATGGCCAACAAAAACACCCACCTTGCCAGGCGCTCAAGCGCCGAAGCCCAAGCCCCGGCCCCCCTCCGCGCCGCCGCCGCAGCGGCTGTCGGGCCCTCGGGGCCCCATGTGGGCCACGCTTGGCGCTTTCGATGTTCGGGTTGCTCCACGTGGCAAGCCAACGAAAAGCTTTTGCTAACGTGGTTCAGCTTGTTTTCACAGGTCACAGGCAAGGCCAAACAAGAAGAGTAATAACCATATAAAATGCTGGAAACAGCGCCTGTTGCCTGGCTCCAGATCTTCAGCCCTTGTCTCATTGGCCGGGCAACAGTTTTCGATTATTTAATGTTCTTAATGTGGTCGCAACTTGCAAAGAACTGCCGCGTTTGTGGGTAGTACCATGCTGAAATGATCAACGCCTTGTCTTTGCGGGTAGTAAGCGCCAGGTGCGGGTGTGAAGCTGGATCAAGCAGCAAATGGTTTCCCTTCCGTCTGGCATTCTTGTAAGTCCTCTCAATCTTGGACAACACACAAAATGACGGTCCCTGAGCATTTGTGCCACTAGCAGGCGTAGCATACCCCCAGACGAAGCCAGGCGGGGAATCTTCAGGGAATTCAGGTAACAAGTACCGATGGTGCCGCCAGCGCCCTGGGAATGTGTCAAAGGGATTTGAACCCCTAAAGCTGGTGGCTCTTCTTTGGGTTTCTCTTCGCCGGGCACTCGGCAGTCACTGGCCCGAGGCTGGAGCGGGCCAAGGCGAGAGTCCGGCTCGTTCAGAACTGGGCTCGCATAAAAGGCTCGCGTGATATGGGGGTGGGTCAAAATTAAGCCACCAGGGGACCGCAGGTTAGAGTCTTTGGTTCCATTTACCAGGGTTCCATTTTGGGGTCACCCTATTTTTGACCCATAGCCATAATCCCCCGGAGGCAGTTTTGCATCCTTGACGGCCACTTTCGGCCATGTTCATCTAATTTCAGAAAGCTTAGTTGAGACCTTGGACCAAGGGTTGGAGATTCATAAGCTTTGCCGTTGAGCAGCTCAACATGCCTAGATTTTTGTTCATGTAGCAGCTGTCGAGGGAAGCGTACTTGGCTTCCGATCAAGGGGCTCCGCAACCCCTAGCCCAAGATCCCTTAGGCCAACTAGGGCCACGAGGTCCAACTGTCGGGCGGTTTTTGCTTGGTGTGTGTGTGTGTGTGTGCGTGCTTGTGCTGCAACAAAATTTCTGGCCATCCAAAGGGCCTCGGCTTTTTGCGGCTTCGGCTCCGCAGGCCAGCCAGCCACAGGCGGGATGCATTCAATTCACGAGATCTCGCATGTCTGAATTTGGACCTGCGAAAGTGACAATTTCAGTGGATGCCAGATCGCGCTTTCCAAGAAGGCATCTACGTGGTGTTCAGTTGTCAGCTTTTAGCCACTGCTGTTCACTTATTCACGTCTAGGTTTTCCAGTCCAGCCACTCGGCTAACTCGCCGTGGATGACATGGGCTGGATGGCGCTCAGTTGACATGGCGCTCTTTTGGCGATCTTCTTCGACTCAAGCCCTGCCGTTCTTGAGAATGGGATTGTGCTTTTTTGAGGGTACCCCTCTTTCTGTGGTTTGAAAACGAAGACTCACCATTTGAAATTCGGCTAAATAAAGACACACCCAAATACAACCATCGCGGTGATGCCGTTTTCTTGTGGCAGCCAAGCATGGACCCCTGATTTCTTTGGTCCTGCACGAGTTGCCCAATATGTCTTGGTTGAATGTCCAGTCAAGTGCGAGACGTCGCCCCTGTCTTCTGAATCCAGCCTTTCAGCATCCGTCTCCAAGGTGCAGCATGGGAGGCGCCTTTTCAAGACGACAACTTGGTGCTTTGCAAACTTGAGAAATCTCTCAACATGAGTTGCAATTCTTTTCATGACAACTTCCTACTCAAATGCGAGGTGCTACCCGGTGACAAGCGCCGGTTGGGACGTGTCTCGCAATGACCCATCAAAAGGACCGTGTGCCTGATTCCTGTGGTTTGGTGCTCCTTGTGGCTTGTCTATTTGAACAGTTGCAAAAGAAAGGCAAGAGGGCACCTCAATTACGCGAGAAAGGTGGGGGGGTGGCTTCGCAGGGAGAAAAGTGGCCAAATCGGTGGGCAAATCAATGGCCTTTTTTTTCCGGATCCAGGCCGGGATTCAGATTCATCAAGTTTTGAGGGCACGGATTGATGAAAACCTCCCGCAAGGCCTCCGTTCCGACGCAGGCGGGACGGGCTGAGTGGCCCAGTGTCAGTGGAGAGGCAGACAGGAGGGTGTTGGAAGACGATTTTCCTTTTGGGGACCCTCCTGTCCACTTCCATGGTTGGAGGACAGCGGGTAAGTTGGTAAGCAAAAGGATGACTTAGCCGGCTTCCCTGCAACAACAAGCCGCTGCTTCCCTCTGCTTGAGGTTAGCTTGGTTACCCAAGTAGCCTTTTGGCGTGCTGTTGCTTTCACCAATCAAGTTATCCTTCGGGGTCCGTTCTCGCGTGACGCTTCCACATGCCGAGGGACCATGTCCCGATCCAGGTAGGGCCGAAGGTTCGGGATCCTGGTGGCCTCCCTTTACAATTTGCGTGTCGCAACCGATTTGAGAGCAGCCCTGAAAACCGACACTTGGCATCCTTGGATCGTTGTAGGGGTCCCAATGTTGGACCAAATTCACCGGTTCTGGAACATAGAGCCTAATTTCATCGAATTTCATTTGTGTTGGCTGGAATCCATAGAACAAGCTTGCGGGTACCTTGTCAGAGCCGGTCAACAAGTTGCACCTTCAACTATGTTCTTTTGTTCACGCTCATTCTGTTTCAACAACCTATTGATATGTCGGGTGCTTGTGACACTTCCTCCACACCACAATATCCAGGCGATGTGATACTGACAACAATTGAACATCTCTACTGTTTAATGTAAAACAAATAGGCAATTTCGCTTTAGTAGCAAAGCGGGTGAGGCAATGATGATACAAGGAAAAATCAGGATTCTACCCCAAGGCTTGGCAAGTGGATCCCGGGAACGCCTGATCAGCTTCTTTGAAGCACCACAGACCTTGAACTGTAGTTTGGTGGTGGACCTTCGGTGACCTTCGGCATGTTGGTGGAGGGGTGGAACCACTAATTTGGGTGTGGGTCAAAATTAAACCAACAGGG
The DNA here is from genome assembly GCA_963377175.1 of Effrenium voratum. NCBI lineage: Eukaryota > Dinophyceae > Suessiales > Symbiodiniaceae > Effrenium > Effrenium voratum. The sequence continues at coordinate 734,305 of CAUJNA010001635.1, read as the reverse complement.
GACCGCAGATTGTGGTCCATGCTTCCCCTTACCCGATTACCAAGGTTCCATTTTGGGTACTTAGTTTTGACCCACAGCCACTTGACGGGAGAAACATACACATGGTCTGGGGTGCTCTCAACAGTCTGCACCCCACTTTTGCTTCAACTCCCCAATTCGAGAACTGTGTTTGTTGTCCACCAAGAACAGAGAATCTCCCCCAAAGCTTAAGCCAAACAACCTAAAGATCCCTGGGTATGTTCGGTCAAGTTTACGTCTTGGCACATGTCGTTCAGGCACCCTTTTGAGGGAGCAACCACAAGCAAAGAAAGCCTCGTGTTTCCGCTTCGGATTTGAATCTTGAGCCTTCAGTCAGCTGAGTCACAGTCCACTCAAAGCCAGAGAATCAAAGGGCGGATGCACCAACTTCGGGGCAGTTCCTTTCCTTCATCCACCCGGGCTTTGTTTGGCAGCTTTGTGTTGCCTTCCCGGTTCCTTTTGCACCTTTTGGATCGACCACAAAACCTCAAGGACCTCTTTTTTGCATATAGTATCACATGTGTTTTTTCATGGTTAGGAGACTCTGTGTTTCTTGTGCGCACCTGTGTGGTTTCCAGGTCGTCACGTTCATAGTGGCTCCCTGCCAACATTGACAAATAAAGTTGCCTTGGCCCGGGTGAACGTCAAATGACTTTGTGTCAACAGAAGCACATCTTCCAATTCTTATTTTTTGTGTTTCTTTCACACCCCTCAAAACTAAAAACTCCCCACCGCACGCTCGGTCCCATGAGTCACTCGCTGTCAGGATGACCTGGGCCCGGAGGTTGAGGCACCCGCGAATGACCCAAACGAGCTCACCGCACGAAGGTTCACTCGAAGAGTCCGTTTCTGTTTCCCAGTTTCATAGAGATCGGGCACGTGGAAGGTTGCGACTTTGGAGAGATGAGAGTCCTGTTTCCAAGTTGGTGAACAATAGATTGCTGGACTTCCCTTGAGCTCCATTTGCTCAATCGAATTGCAACGTGTCTAAGGTCTGTGGCAGAGCGCTTGCATGTAAAAGGCCACGCCAGTCAACTTCTGGCTGGTCCCAGAGTTCCATTGTGTCAATTCAAGGTTGGGACACCCCCCCCCCTTCTGGGCTGATTCATACGCCAAACGCACCCCCTTTCAAACTCCCATCCCTGGGGTGCCTTTGTTCCTTTTGTTTTGACAGTTTTACACCACATCGCCTTGTTTAAGACCATGTAGGGGAGATTCCTTTAGGGATCTCTTTTGGCGGAATTCTGGGGAACCCTGCTCAACGTATCCATGTCGACATATGAGCCACGCACAAAACACACGAAGACCACTTTATCAAGGCGGGGTACGTTTTTCCAGAACGCATGCCAAAACCATGGAAAACGATAAGGTCTCCCCCAAAAACGATAACCCTTAGCTAACACTATAATAACCCCTGCAGTTGCAACTTAGTTAGGGTGGGACCGTTGCGTTGGCCACCGTAAAACGAGAAGGCGAGTCGCCACTTTCGAGCTGGAGCTGCCAAGCTGTGCTTCGTAAATACGACACTTGTACTGAGAAGTTGCGATTTTCGAGCTGGAGCTGCGGACGTGTACTTCGCGTACTAGACTTGTACTATTGTACTACAAAGTTGCGAGTTTCGAGCTGGAGATGCGGAAGTGTACTTCGCGTACTAGACTCGTACTACAAAGTTGCGATTTTCGAGCTGGAGCTGCGGAAGTGTACTTCGCGTACTAGACTTGTGCTACAAAGTTGCGACTTTCGAGCTGGAGCTGCGGAAGTGTACTTCCCGTACTAGACTTGTACTACAAAGTTGCGTTTTTCGAGCTGGAGCTGCGGAAGTGTACTTCGCGTACTAGACTTGTACTACAAAGTTGCGATTTTCGAGTTGGAGCTGCGGAAGTGTACTTCTCGTACTAGACTTGCACTACAAAGTTGCGATTTTCGAGCTGGAGCTGCGGAAGTGTACTTCGCGTACTAGACTTGTACTACAATTTTGCGATTTTCGAGCTGGAGCAGCGGAAGTGAACTTCGCGTACTAGACGTGTACTACAAAGCTGCGATTTTCGAGCTGCAGCTGCGGAAGTGTACTTCGCGTACTAAACTTGTACTAGAAAGTTGCGATTTTCGAGCTGGAGGGAAGTGTACTTCGCGTACTAGACTTGTGCTACAAAGTTTCGATTTTTGAGCTGGAGCTGCGGAAGTGTACTTCGCGTACTAGACTTGTAGACTCGTACTACAAAGTTGCGATTTTCGAGCTGGAGATGCGGAAGTGTACTTCGCGTACTAGGCGACTTACTTTCGAGCTGGAGCTGCGAAAGTGTACTTCCCGTACTAGACTTGTACTACAAAGTTGCGATTTTCGAGCTGGAGCTGCGGAAGTGTACTTCGTGTACTAGACTTGTGCTACAAAGGTGCGATTTTCGAGCTGGAGCTGCGGAAGTGTACTTCGCGTACTAAACTTGTACTAGAAAGTTGCGATTTTCGAGCTGGAGATGCGAAAGTGCACTTCCCGTACTAGACTTGTACTACAAAGTTGCGATTTTCGAGCTGGAGCTGCGGAAGTGTACTTCGCGTACTTGACTTGTACTACAAAGATGCGACTTTCGAGCTGGAGATGCGGAAGTGTACTTCGCGTACTAGACTTGTACTACAAAGTTGCGATTTTCGAGCTGGAGCTGCGGAAGTGTACTTCCCGTACTAGACTTGTACTACAAAGTTGCGATTTTCGAGCTGGAGCTGCGGAAGTGTACTTCGCGTACTAGACTTGCACTACAAAGTTGCGATTTTCGAGCTGGAGCTGCGGAAGTGTACTCGCGTACTAGACGTGTACTAACCCTGACAATCCAATGTATGCATATATCGCCTACATTGGCCGACGCCAGCGTTTTTCAACTACATTGACCGATAAACCTGAATGTAGCCAATTTTTGGGGACATTCAAACCGACAACTTCCGACAAGGGTTCCGACAAGCCTTCCGACAACAAGCTCGCCTCAATTTCGACGACTCTATCCGACGACGCCCTCCAACCACCCTTTTCCAACGCCTTTGTGCAGGAAAATACAAAGGCGCGCCGTAAATTGATGTACGGACAAAACTTAAACTGCGAATGACTGGCAACAGCTACAGGGCACAAACAGGGCACAAAATGACGAGAGCCAACCCCGGCTATCATTGTCAGTAAATGTTGGTTGCCTGGCACGCAAAAGAAGGAATCCACCAGCATAGTGTAGCAGATCCCGCTGAGGGCTTCCGATTGTAACGTTAACCTTTTTGATGGGCTGGCTTGCTTGACGAAACAGTGTGACGACGAAACACGTGTGCGATAGTTCAAACTTTTCAGGCCACGCCATGAAGCACATTGCCAGCGCAGGATCACACTAAGGCAACGCCGGTTAGCAAAGATCACTCAACAAACATAATTATTGCGCATGGAGGACAACAACTCCTTCCAAAACACCTCGCAGCAGGAGATCCCGCCAGTCACTCTCAACAAAACCTATCCAAACGCTCATGGGGGTTGATGCCCCCCAAACTAACGATGAAGCAGAATGATGCTACATCGTTGTTGTCCACAGGAACACAATTTCGTCAACTTGCCCGTGTGTAGCTTAAATGCGTGTTGCTTCCTGATTGCTTGCAAGCTGCAACCTCTGCCTTTGCGAGCTTAGTTGCTATTATGTTTGATGCGTGCCTACGCAGGGGCGATGGGTCATCATGACAAGCTTGTTCGCGGGCCATAAACCGTCAACCGAAGGTAAGGGGTCTAATTTCCAACGATCACATCTCCAACCAAATACTTGCTTAACACCATGCCGCAACCCAGTCCAGAGCGCAGGCCCAACTTAAAAAGCCCTGGTTGTTCAAAGCAGGTGTTTCATTTCTTTCCAGGAGGCTCACTTTAAACGCATGCTAGCCTGCTAGCAGTTCCCAATCACCATTCGAGCGGCAACTGCTTGCCACACTGGTCAGATAGTGATTAAGGCTCTAAGCCTGCCATGCCCCCATGCCGCAATGCAAAATTCACAGACTTAACAAAAAACAAATTGCTGTACTTAACAAACGTGGATGTCAAACGAGATGTGCTGGGAAGGGCTCAAGCGGCGGTCTTGAGGAGAATAATTGAGACTGGACGCACATGACGCAGTCCAAGCCCCATATGTTGCTTTGCAAGGACTCGGTTTTTTTGATGAAACCCAACTATAAAGGACACACGTAACATGTTTGTCTATTGCTCTCCTTGGTTAAACATGTCCTTGTCAGCTTTTCTGCGAATGTTTTGGGCTCAGTGCTTTGCCCTCATTGGGCATACGCGCTAGTAAGCCATTTGTTTGACAAGCGTTTCTCCGCTGTTTCTAGGCCAGCTTGCCAGCTGACGCCAACAATCAAGCCACATCACTTCCAACTCACGGCGCCAACAAAAATCGAGCCTCGTCCGACGTGTCATCGCGCGAAATCACGCGTTGCTTCTCGTAAAACGCGTGGACAACACACGAACACAGTCCGGCAAAAAATCACGCTATTTCACGCTATTTCACGGTTTTCCGTTAACGTAAGCAAAAATAAGAAGACAATCCGACAACTTTTCACGCCAAATCACGCCAAATCACGGTTTTTCGTTTGCACAAGCAAAGGACAGGAACACAATCCGAGAAGAAGTCACGCAAAAACAAACGAAATTTGTTGGGTCGTTTGCTCCAAATCGCTAAGAACATGGTAGGGACATACTTTGGTCAGCCAGGGGGAATAAACGGACCTTTGCTGAACTGCTTTTGGGGAGCCACATAGCAAAAATAGGTACTTGTTGGGCCTTTAGTAGACGTTCGAACTTCATTGAAGAGTCCTTTGCTGACAGGGAAGTTCATTCTTGCGCGGCAAGCTTTGAATAGGCAAGACTGAGCTTTTTGCATGGTTGATGCGAGCCCAGAGCTGATGCGAGTAGACAATCCGGATGCTGAGTCTCCAGCATGCCAATCAATACTCAAGAGCTCTGAAGACATGCATGCTAAGCTTGGTGGCTCCTTATCCGAGTTTACATAGCACTTAGTATTGGCAACCGAATAATTGACATACATGTCGCGCGTGCAGCATCATATATCCCATGCTCAAGCGGCAAAACGCCAGGTCTGCCCAATCGCAATGCAGTCATTGTAAACCTACAAATAAGAACACTGCTTTATGTTCTGAGCTTAGATATTCATTATGTTGAGCTGCATGTGTACCTAAAGTCTTGTACATGTGTATACACAATAAATTGGCACATACATAAGATATGTGTGTCTATGTTTTGTTTAGCGGAATTAACAACAACGCTTTTTGGTAAGATAAATTGGAGCTTCTTGTTGGTATGCTTGGACATCTTGCTGCGTAGATTGAGCACGCTTGAATGGCCAACAGTTACTGGGCGGCAGTTGGGAGTCGACTCGGTAGGCCAATTTGGTTCGGCGCTCCTCATATCTCAAACGTTCGGCACAGCCAGAAAAATGTCCATACTTGCAATTGCCTGTAGGCTGTAGTGTTGTAACATAAATCCCTTAGAGTTGATAGATGGCTGTGCTTTCCAATGCGGCTCAAGGTCGGCAAGTCCGTTCCTTTGGCTCAGAGCATGTTGAATTTGTAGGGTTTTCATTTCAATTACGCATAACTCGAGATCAAAGCACGTTTACATGAGCAATAGAGCTCGAGGGTGGCTTTGCGTTGCACGTCCGACCCCATGTTGGTTGGCAGCGATAGTGCCAGTGGTCGAACAGTTTGCGTACTCAATACTTAGAGCGGCTTTCTCATAAGAGTGCACGAACGCTGCACACACACACAGTCCCATAAGAACTGCCCATATGCACGAACAGAATCAATCTCGCAATTGTGGATTTCGTAGCCTGCTCATCCGGAAAACAACACTTGCAAGAGTCTGATGGCAAGCTCTCAACCATCGCTAGCTACACACATCATCAAATGTCCATGTCAATAACGTGGTGTTTACACTTGCTGAAGCAAGTGCAAATTAATGAAAGCGAAGTTGCTACACAACAGTCCTTTGGCAAATAGAGCAAGTTAGCAAGCAGGATCATTGGGCCCCTGAAAAACAAGTATGCTCAATAAACTCCGTCACACTCGGGTTCAAATTTGACTATCGGACACGAGCTTCGTCAAATCTCCTCAATTTTCAGGCAATATTTCGACATTCGACGGGGATTCGGCGAATGTATCATTTTTTGGCTATATTTCGACAATCCGACAGGGATCCGACGAATGTTGTCGTTTTTTTGCTACATTGCCAATGTACCCCAAAAATGGCTACATTGCAATGTACGCCATATTTGCCTACATGGATTCTCAGGGTAACAAAGTTGCGATTTTCGAGCTGGAGCTGCGGAAGTGTACTTCGCGTACTAAACTTGTACTAGAAAGTTGCGATTTTCGAGCTGGAGATGCGAAAGTGTACTTTCCGTACTAGACTTGTACTACAAAGTTGCGATTTTCGAGCTGGAGCTGCGGAAGTGTACTTCGCGTACTAGAATTTACTACAAAGATGCGACTTTCGAGCTGGAGCTGCGGAAGTGTACTTTGCGTACTAGACTTGTACTACAAAGTTGCGATTTTCGAGCTGGAGCTACGGAAGTGTACTTCTCGCACTAGACTTGTACTACAAAGTTGCGATTTTCGAGCTGGAGCTGCGGAAGTGTACTTCGCGTACTAGACTTGACTGCGAACAAAGTTGCGATTTTCGAGCTGGAGCTGCGGAAGTGTACTTCGCGTACTAAACTTGTACTAGAAAGTTGCGATTTTCGAGCTGGAGATGCGAAAGTGTACTTTCCGTACTAGACTTGTACTACAAAGTTGCGATTTTCGAGCTGGAGCTGCGGAAGTGTACTTCGCGTACTAGACTTTACTACAAAGATGCGACTTTCGAGCTGGAGCTGCGGAAGTGTACTTTGCGTACTAGACTTGTACTACAAAGTTGCGATTTTCGAGCTGGAGCTACGGAAGTGTACTTCTCGCACTAGACTTGTACTACAAAGTTGCGATTTTCGAGCCGCATTTGCCAAAGGTCGAAAACAGTGTAAAACGATAAGGTCTCCCCCAAAAACGATAACGTTCAAAAAAAGTACTAGGGCCAAGTAAAGTGTTTCGTCCGCCCCTCATATCTATATGAGGCCCTGCCTATCAACTGAAGCGAAGCATTTTTTGCATTCACATGTATCAATGTATCTATGTGTCTATGAGTCTTAACAGGGAACCCCTCAATCAATGACTCAAGTGTGGTTGGTGAACACCCAAATGATGTCCATCAAAAGGGCTCCCCAAGTTAAAAGTCATCGCCATGCATGTGTTGGAATTCTATGCATCCCTAGGTGAATTTCCTTGGCGAGGTGATATTGTTTGCTAAAATATTGGGATCCGAGTCATTCATTCTGCGTCTATTCCTTGCTTGGTATCTGTCTTCTAGGGGAAACTAAAAGGAAACCAAAAGGAAACCAAAAGGAAACCAAAGGGAAACCAAAAGGAAACCAAGCACAAAGAAATTGGTCCCAATTTTGAGAACCCAGGTGTCCTCTTCTTGTGGAGTGTACACGGGAGACAGCCCCGGAACCTCCAGACCAAACCAACCCCCAACTAGGGGGTGCCAGAATCTGTTTTTCAACGAAACACAATTCTCATGGTTTTAAATCAGGCTCCCACCAATCCGAGTCACCAATTGGGTTTATGTGGCCATATTTGTTTAACAGGGAACCTCAAAACTGATTGGTGGACTTGTTCATACCCACCTAAATGATGTCCACCAAAGGGTCCCTTATTCAAATTCATAGCCATGTGTCCCAAGCCACCAATTGGGCTCATGTGGCTGTGGGTCACAAACAGGTACCCAAATTCGAACCCTGGTAAATGGAACCAAGGACCAATTCCCGTGGTTCTTTGGTACTCTAATTTGACCTACAAATGGCATTTCCGTGAAAGCTACAAACGTTGGACCTTTCTTGCTGGTTCTCAGGGAATGAGGGAATGACCCTTATTCAGCATCCGTCCCAGTGTGGATGGACGAAATCCTGCACCACACAAGCAACCTTGGAATGATGACTCCCCTGCAAATGCCAACAAATTTGGGATTCCCATGGTTTCAAAGTGGAGCGAAATGGATTTCGTCCATCCACAGTCTGGTTTTGTCAGGCCTTTCTGGAGACCTTGGCCGCCAACGAGGAGGCCTCTGTGGCCTTGCGCGGGGCGCCGATCGAGGTGAAGCGGAAGATGCTGCAGGAGCAGGCGAGGGCATGGTCAAGCTGAAGGGACCCAATGCTGGTGGAAGGGGGGGTGATGTTGGGTTGATTCTTTGGGGCTTTGGATTTGGGTGCTTTTGTTTTGTTTGTGAGGGGGTTGGGGTCTTTGGGATAGCCCGGAAGTGTTGTGCGATGCTTTTGAGTTTTAGGGCTGGGGCCTGGGGTGTTTTTGGCATTGCGGCCGCTGGAGCGGTAGTACTTTTCCACCCGCAGACGAAGACGAATTCCGAAGACACATTCGCCCAAGGCCCAGAAACAAAGAGGAACTGCGAAGACGAAGACTGCGCCCTGAAGCCGAATACCATCCCGAAGTCGAATTGCGAAGACGAATGCCCGAAGACGAAACTCCCACCCGAAAGACGAATTCGCCGAAGCCAAGCTCCCTCCCAAAGCCGAGTCCCGCCCCAAAAACGACTTGCGAAGACGTGTTTCGCGTTTGCTGCCGTGTGTAGGCGCCGTGCTGTGCCTGCAGGCGCCGTCAGGGGGCAATGTGGCGGCAGGGAATGTGGTGAAGGAGCGCGGTATGAGCGAGGAATGTGGTGTCGGAACGCTGAGTCAGCCGCGGCGTAAGTGGGGAACATGGTGTCAGGGAACGCGGTGCGGCCTGGGCATGCGAAGTCAGGTAAAAATATTCTGGCGTAACGCGGCGCCAGCGTGCGAAGTCAGCGTCAGGTGGAAGGTTGGGCGCCAAGCCCGCAGAACTATCGCCTCATGACTTCGGAGAGGACCCAAGCTGTCCGTGAGCCGCTCTGCAGCAGGCGGGCGTAATTGTCCAACTAAGCTGCGTTTTGCTTGCATTGCCAGGCGGAGTGCTGCGCAACGACGTTCAGCCCAGTCGCCCGGTCGAGCAAAAATTTGCAGGCAAGCCATACTTCGAGGTGTTGGCCAAGCGAAAGTTGCGTGTCTGCAACGCGCAGCACCTGCCAAAACCCACCTGGCTTCAGCGCCCTGCGCCTTTACTTATTCCCTGCTTCTGTGTCCATGTCGCTCTTGCGCACGTAACTCTTTGCCGAGCCTGCGCGCATGTGAAGAAGGACAAGCGTGCCACCGCCGTGCTGAGGAAGCAACTCGACGTCGGGCGGCCTTTGGTACTTGGGGCGCCAGTGCCGTGGGCCATCCGCAGCTGACAACCAGAGCGCGACGGAGCCTTTTTTTGCCATTGCTTCCCAACCTAACAGCCCTTAAAAAGTGTCAAACTTCCCAAACAGGCCTTAAAATTCATTGGGTTCTCCACTTTAAGGACCGTTTTTAAGGCCTGTTTGGAATACTGGTTTTTTGTACTTTTTCTAGTAGAGCGCACGAGTCACTATTTAGCCTATCCTACCTACATTTGGCATTTTGCACTCCAGCTAGTCAATGCGCAGAATAGAAAGAAAGAAGTATACGCCGCAGATAAGCCCGTTTTTACACACAGCTGGCCAAGGGCTTCACTAGAAGCATGTGCCGCTGAAGCAAGTTCTCGCAACAGCTCCTAGGCGACATCCTACGAAGCATGCGAAGATTGGTTTTCACCCAATCCTCGTCCAGCCAGCAACTATCCCAGCCAGGATTGCGATGGCTAGGTCTGTCTGCAGCATCAGAAATGATGTGCTGCAGGATATGAAACTTGGGACGCAGCTTAAAGTAGTAGTCCCTACGAGAAGAAGCTAAGTGGGCCAGCTGCAAGTACGAGGACAAGAAGGCATTCCCACAAAGCGAGATTTTCTCGACTTCCGCAGGGTTAAGGAAGCAGCTGCCACGAGTGACGGCTTCTTGAAGCATATTGGCGCTGTACAGGCACGCAGACAAGCCCTCGTACGGCGGAGGGGCTGCCTTCAAGCTTAGCTTGTAGGCTAAAAACCGCACCATAACAGCGGCATCCGAGGCCGAGCTTTTGTACTCTGGGCAGACATCTGCGCCAGCCCATCCAAGGCGAGACGGTTTAATCTGCTGAAGGTGCATCTGCAAGCCACGCTGCTTCTTGAAAAGGTTGATGTCGCGCTGAAGTTGTTTGAGCCTCTGCGACAAATTCGGGCCAGGCCAAAACTGCGTTTTCAGGCATATCTTGAGACATGATCCTATCAAGTCACGAGCCACACCAAAATTCCAGGTGTGCATGAAGTCTGCGCTGACCATGCGTAGAGTGAAGTTGGGCATCTCGCTGAGCGGCGGAAGCTCAAAGTACGGAGGTGCAGCAGGCCCCTCACGCCAGCCCGCTTGCGGGGAAATGTCAGTGTAGACCGTGCTGATGTCCTTGCGGCCCATAGAAGCGGTGCAGCGAAAGCACACCTAGAGCCAGCAAATATGAAAACGTTTGCTTCACAGCCTGCATGTCGCATATCTCGCTAGGTGGTAAACTAGCAAGCTAGACCGATTTTGTAGACATACAAACCTACTGCAAGCCAAGCACCTGCTCGCAGCCTGGAAACCGCGAAAAGTTCATGGCTTGCGCCAAGTACTTCAGGTCCCCACGTGCAGAGTGAAACCCTAGCAGCAAAAAACAAAGCCAAAACGCAAGTTCAAAACCATATGCAGGTTAACTGAGCCAGGGCGCTTCATTCTCTACCTGCAGGCCTTGGGCCGAAGCAACGAAGTCTTGCTGCACAGCACGCAGAAGAGCTTGCAAGGTCTGGTTCACCTTCTGGTGGATCATGTAGGCGTTGGTCGGGCAAGCGAACACTATGTTGCGCGAAGCCTTGGAGTTGTGCCGGAGCAAGCTGACATCGACCATCCTTGGCAAGCATATATGACATCACCCGTGCATGACTCAGAAACATTTTATTTGACCGGGACTCCAGCTGCACAGCATCCACGAGTGCCTGTTGCTGGTGCCCTCGTCGCCCCACAAGACTATGAGGATCGCCCGCTCGAGGTTCTTGTCAGGCTGGTCGCAAAGCTCATGGCGAGGATAGTCCAGCAGCATGTGCTGCCAATAGAGCCGGAGGTGGGACTGGTCAACTATGACCTGCTGCAGCAGTTTGGAGGTTAGCAGGGCGCTGGCCACAGTTGACGGCAGGAGCGCGGGGAGCTGCGAGATATCAACCTCATCCTCTTCTGTGCATATGGGGCAGTCCACCCACACAGGGCGCACATTGAGTGCAAAGCCTGCCCCGGCAACGTGGCGGTGGAACTCGCCTTCCCGCAGCGAGCGCGAGTTGTAGCCAGACAGCACCGGCGAGCTGTATATGTCGCCTCAATTGATTGTCAGCACGGGCACGCAATATAGCACACTACAATATTTGCAAGCTAAGCTAGCTAGCACAATCTACTCAGCTACTAGCTCACCTAGTATAGCATCTATCCTACAGCGGCAAATTAAACGCCATGTGGCCCAGCTCGAGGTGACCGTGATCGTGGCATCTCCCGCAGTGGCAGCACCTGCCAGCCTGGCCGCCCGCAAATAAGAATGATGTGAGACCAGTGCTGCACGCGCAGGCCTCAAGTCCAACTTGCCCTTCATTGAACTCAAGGACCCCGGGCCATATGTACCTGCAGGAAAGCAACATCAGGCAAATTTGATCGAAAGAAAGTCAAAAAGGACACAGCACGCGCTAAACTCACAACACACTTTTCCACTCGCCGCCAGCCCTGCATATTTAGGTCGCCTATAAATGACTTCCTAGCTCGCGCTATCTTTGAAATGCGTTGATACCTAAAGCTAGCTTGTGCCTAAAGATCTGAAAACAGCACACTGCGTGGTTCTATCGGTTCTATATCGCTTGAGGCACAGCCAGGCTAGCTAGCCACTTAGGGCGAAACTCCAAAAGTCCTAGCTATGTAGGAATACCGGGCCTCCCTACCGCTTCTTGAGCTCCGCAAGAAGGCCCTTGCTCTGCCCCTTGATGAGGCGCAGCTTGTCAACCTGAGCCGCGCAAGTATATGAATGTCAAACACACTCGGCAGAAAATCGGCCAAGTTACGGCCAAAGCGATGTCGGCGCAGATCGGGGTGAGCTCCTCGAAAGTGGCGAGGCCAGAGAGCCTCAGCGCAACAATTAGACTCGCATCCAGTGAAGCAAAAAAAACCGCCGGGCAGCTGGGCGTTCAGCGCAGTCAGCTGGCCCTGGCTGTCCCGAAGCGCCCCCGCAAGCTCTTCAGCGCACTGCGGCATGTCCATAAGGATGCCAGCCACGTCCTTCAGCTCCTTCTTCACTTTGGCGCCTGGGCGCCTGAAGTACGGCGGCGCAACAAAAAGATCGACGGTGCGTATGAGGCCGGAGCTGTAGCGAGCTGCCTTCTCCTTGGGCGTGTTGAAGGTCATCTCAGAGACCGCCTTCTTCTCGACACGATTAACCTTAGAGCCAGACGTCGAGCCCCTTGCCGACAACGCCGCAGCCTTTGGCTGCGCAGCCGGAGGTCCTGCAGGGATTTTGGTTGGCTACAAGCCTATCTAGCTACACATAGCTAGCTAGGTGGCCTATCCTCTATAGCGACTTATTTTGGCTATGCCTATACCTAGTAGGAGATCGATGCAGCGCCTGCCGCCTGCTGCTCGTTGTAAGCGTCGTGGGCGCGCAGGATGTCACCAGACAAGCCAGCCGCAGCCGGCTTTGGGGCACCAGCTCTCAGCATGCACGGGTCCAAGTTGAGGGGATCCAGGATCGTTTCCATGGCCGCCTTCGTGGGCCGGGCGTTGACCCGCATGGTCTGCAAGGTCCTGATCAAGATCAACAAGAATTTGCTGCTGTCGGTGCGGGACTGGCTGGCCAGCACCCAGTACCTGGTCTCTTCGAGCACGCCAGGAGCATCCTCATCCTCAATGCCCTGACCTTTGGCAATGATGGCGTCCACCTTGCGCCTTAGATGTTTCTAGATAGGTCTCACCATATATAGGTAGGCCTAGTTCTCACTAGCTATATAGGTGTAGGCCTATCCTAGTAGAAAAGAAATAGGTCTAGCTATCAGAGCCAAGCGGCTGGCTGAAGTTCCAGGGCGGCTTCATCATGTCCTTCACAGGAACCAGCTGGTACTGCTTCTCCGCCTGCAGCTTGCACTTCTTCGAGGCCTCGATCGCGAGCTCAGCGGCCTGCAGGTTCTCGCCTGTGCTCACCCAATGGGTCAGCTGCCGCCGATCCTTGGTGTGTTTAGCGCTTGTTTGCTTCTACGTGCCACCTTTTTCTGTTTTCAGTTGAGGCACCTGCAAGGTTCCACAGGCCAGCGCGTGCATGTTGGGGAAGTCGGCGAGCTTGCCAGTGTTGTACATGCGCATCTGAGCGCACACAGCACGCGCAACACATTTTGGATATTCACACATGTGCGTGCGAACTAAATTCCAGCACAGCAGTGCATGCGCATACTGTATATAACACACCCACACACACATGCACACGCAAACACGCACACACAAAAGCACACACACACACACCACACACACACACACACGCGCACACACACACACACACACGCGTACACACACACACACACACAGGCGCACACACACACACACACACACACACACACACACACACACACACACACACACACACACACACACACACACACACACACACACACACACACACACACACACACACACACACACACACACACACACACACACACACACACACACACACACACACACACACACACACACACACACACACACACACACACACACACACACACACACACACACACACACACACACACACACACACACACACACACACACACACACACACACACACACACACACACACACACACACACACACACACACACACACACACACACACACACACACACACACACACACACACACACACACACACACACACACACACACACACACACACACACACACACACACACACACACACACACACACACACACACACACACACACACACACACACACACACCACACACCCACACACCCACACACACCACACACCCACACGCACACGCACACGCACACGCACACGCACACGCACACGCACACGCACACGCACACGCACACACGCACACGCACACACGCACGCACGCACACACGCAACACGCACGCAAACATGCAAACATGCAAACATGCAAACATGCAAACATGCAAACATGCAAACATGCAAACATGCAAACATGCAAACATGCAAACATGCAAACATGCAAACATGCAAACATGCAAACATGCAAACATGCAAACATGCAAACATGCAAACATGCACACAGCAGGAAGCCACAAAAACTCCTAGGCTTAGCCTACGCATCCTACACTAGCTATAGAGTAGGAGAATAGGAGCTCTAGATCCTACTATGTGTTTGGTTGCAGCCTAGCTGCAAGCCGGGCGTGCTCCTTCCGCTGCGTGGCCGTGGTTACCGCAGCAGCCGGCCCAGCAGCGGCCGCGCCTGAGCTGGAGCTGGGCGCCGCAAACTGCGGCTGGGCCGGCGGCGCAACAGCAGTAGCACATGCAGAGCTGGTCGAAGGTGCCTTGCGCTCCGGCTGCGGCGGGGCTTGTTGCGCCCACACAGGGATCTGGCCAGGAGCCTCCTCAACCTCGTCCTGCTTGGCCGGGGCCTCCACCAGCTGCAGCTCCAGCGCTGCCTCCAGCTCCTCGTCCAAGCCAGCTGGCGAGCTGGCCTCGGACAGGGCCTGCTCGTCTTCCAGGTCGGCAAGGTCGGTCAAGTCCACTGCTGCTGCAGCGGGCTGCTTCGCCTTCAAGAAAGCCTCCTCCAGCTTCGGTTGCTTGTTGGCCTGCGTCGTTTTTCTGATTTTAGAGCGGCAGCGATCCAAAAAGTTTCACACCCGCACCTGCAAATTGCCCTCAGGGGCCAAGCGTTTCAGCGGCTTGTTCGGCACCAGCTTGGGCAGGTCCAAGTCATCCACTTGCTTTGAGGCAGCTGGCTGGCTTGAACAGGCAAGGCCCTGCAAGGCTCGGATGATTTCATCCAGTTGCCCCTGGCCAGCTTCAGAGACACTGGGGCCCACCGTCAGCCTTGGATGGAGCAAACCAGTTGTGCAACCGCCGCGTGCGCGAAACACACAAGATTGCCTGCAGCCAGTAGCTGGTCAAGGTTCTCTTGCGACTTCTTGCGCTGCAGGTTGATTGAATGTGGCATTCAAAGTTGGCGCGCCTTGTCAAGGAGTCGGGCTACTTCGGGCCGATCAGCCAGCTGCCCTCAAGGAAATGTTGGCTTTGAGTTTGTTGCCGCAGGCAACAAGCTTGCTGCGCGTGTGTGCGTTCTCCTCCTGCTGATCCTACAAGCAAACCCGCTGGCTTCTTGAGCAGCCAGCTCAGTCATGCTTGGGAACTATGCCATGCTTTGAGTGGCTTTCCGCTCGCGTCCAGGCAGCCAGTTTCAATCACCTATAGCCGCTTTTACATTTTTTGCTGTTTGTTCCTCTATCGTTTTCTTTCCATCAGGTATGGCGGGGTTACTGGTGGATGGCCGTCTTCGGGGCCCAGTCAGCCAAGCGCCATTGCGCCTGGAGCAATGACCAGGAGCTGGTTGCGGAAGGCGGCTACCTCTCAAAGCGCGAGAAGGAGGCCGTCACGTCGGCGAAGTTCACTCGAAGCTATGTGGACTCTGCTGGCTTAAAGCGCTTTGTGGGACAGAAGCAACAGCTGAAGCGTTCCCAGTGCTTCAGCTGCATATGAAGATGTGATTTGGATTGGATCATGTGACTCGCAGGCAGTACCCGCAGAGATTTGGGCAAGCTATAGCGCGAAATTTTCGAGCGAGGTCTGATGCCTCTTGGCGGCCAGCGGGCGCTATAGTAGCAGGTAGGTTTGTAGTTGCTAGAAGCTGCACTTTGCAGCTTGGGCTAGTACTAGTGAGTTAGGTGGTAGGAGCTACGTAGTGGCGCTGCAGGTCGCTGTGCCTGGTACCTGGCGGCTGTCTGACTTTGAGTTCATCGCCCGGGACCTTCCTGACACAGGCCTGCAGTGGATTGAGATGGAACTTCTGCGCAACGATTTGGGCGATGACGCTTGGTCGCAACGATGAGACAGCAGGCCCTATGTAGGTCCTACCTACCATCCCTACTAGCTAGACCTATGCTCCTAGACCTTAGGTAGGATCTAGGATAGCTAGACCTAATGTAGGATAGGATAGGTCAGGTCCTTTGAAGAGCTTGCCCAGGCTGATCTGCTCTTGCCGCTGCGGTATGTCCTCGGCTGCAAGCACTTGAAAGCGCCGGGCCAGTGGGAGCCCTGCCCGCAATTGGTGTTGGTCTGCGCAGTGCAGTATATGCATACATGTGCACGTGCGTGTGCGCTCGCAACAATTGTGTTTTTGCATACCGATGCCGTTTGGCTTCATTCTCCTATCCTATAGGCTACGGATTTAGGATCTAGGGTAGTGTAGGCTATATAGGCCTACGTAGGAAGCCAGACCTGCAGCATGCCTGGGGTCATCGAGGACCACTCCATGGAGCCCACCTCGAAGAAGCCCAGGAACAACATGGAGCTGCGCCCCAAGGCCAAGGCGGCTGTGGGGCCTCGAGGAAACTACGAGGAGTCCAGCTCCGAGGAGGAAGCCTCGTGGCGGTCCTGGGGCAAAGGCAAGCCTGGGAAGAAGGAGGGCGAGCCTGCAGCCAGCAAAGGCGCCAAGGCTGCAGCAGCCAAGGGCAAGGGTGCAACCGGTGCTGCTGCCAAGGGCAAGGGCGAGGGCACCAAGGGTGACCTCAACAAGGGCGACCTCAACAAGGGCGACCTCAACAAGGGCGACCTTAAGGGCGACAAGGGCGACCGCAAGGGCGACCTCAAGGGCGACCTCAAGGGCGACCAGAAGGGCGACCGCAAGGGCGACCTTAAGGGCGACAAGGGCGACCACAAGGGCGACCACGACAAGCGCAAGGGCGACCTCGACAAGCAGGACCTCAACAACGGCGACCTTGGCAAGGGCGACCGCCACAAGGGCGACCAGAAAGGCGACCAGAAGGGCGACCTCAGCAAGGGCGACCGTGACCTCAACAAGGACGACCTCAGCAAGGGCGACCGCAACAAGGGCGACTTCGGCAAGGACGACCGCAACAAAGGCGAGCCCAACGAGCGCGAGTGCGAGCCCAACACGCACCACGAGCAGGACGTTGACAGCAAGGCTCCTGCACCTCCTGGCCTGGCGCCAGCCTCGCAGCATGCCGAAGTGCAGACCACCGCTCAGGAGACGCCTCGCACAGCTGTGAGCCCAGCGCCCGCGACAGCCCAAGTCCTGGCGGCCTGCCGGATCGGGTCCCTACCACCCTGCGCAGCCGGCCCCTGGGCTGCGCAGCAACGTGCACATGTACGCTGACGACGTGCACGTCGACCAGGTCTGGCAGGAGTGGGCAGACTGCCGAGCTGCCCAGCCCGGTCCACCAACGGCAAGAAACCTCAAGCCTGGACAGACCGCGCTGCTCGGCGGACTGGCACGAGCAGCGCCGCTGGGAGCTTGCAGAGTCCTGGTGGGACGGCTACTTCTGCGCCCTGAACAGAGTGCAGGCTTTTGGGCTGCCTGGCGGCGGGAGGCAGCTGGAAGGCCAGAGCACTCCTCGCCCGTAGCTGCGCCTAGGTAGGTAGGTCCTAGGTAGGCAGCTCGTAGTAGGCTCTAGGCTCTGTAGGCTGTGCTTGTACAGAAGCTAGGCTGGCACGAGCAAAAGCTCGCGGAGCGTTGCCCTAGAGGCAAAAAAACTGCGCATCACTCGCAAGTATCGCATTGCGTGTCTTGCCAACTTTGTTTTTGCATAGCAGGCAGGCCAGGTCAGTCTGAATGCTTGCTGCTCAGGAAAACTTGGTGGAGCAGATGCGCTCGCAGCTTGGCTTGCTGATGTCAGCTGGTTGTTTCTTGCTTCCGTTTTTCTTTTTGGTGTGCTGGCCGCAAGCCCCAAGGAACTTCGGCCTTCCAGCTGGCTGATGGCCTTTGTAGGCTAATTCGGGTAGGCTTAGGGCTTGTAGCTTGTTAGGGGGAACTAGGCTGCACTGACCTTATAGGCCGCCGACTGGCCGCACTGGCGCGTGAAAAGTGTGCAAACAGCCGTTATTTCGGCCCAGAAGGTGTGTAAAAACGTGATTTTTCGTGAATTTTGAAAACGCGTGAAAACGCGTGATTTGTCGTGATTTCTTGTGAAAACGCATGTTGTGCTGTGATTTTTGGCTAGGTCTAGCTAGGTAGGACTGCTTGGTAGGTTAGGGCAAGCTCGGCGCCATGGCGGACCTGCAGTTCGGCCAGTCCAGTTCGACGAGGCGGAAATTCAGGCTCTCATGCAAGGCGAAAGCCTCAGCAGGGAGGACGCTGTGGAGATCTTGAAGATCGCGGCCCACATGGAGGCAGAGAAGGACGCCGCCGCAGCAAAGCCGAAAGCAAAGGCCAAGGGCAAAGCAAAAAACAAGGACCTGGAGCCTTCAGGGCAGAGCAGCACCAAGCGCAAGGCAGCTGCAGTGAACAAATCTGCTGCCAAGACCAAAGCCAAAGCTAAGACAAAAGCTGCCCCTGTAGCTGCAGCTCCACCTGCTCAAACTCCACCTTCTCAAGCCGCTGCTGTTCCTGCTGAGGAGCTCACAGAAGCTCAGCCTCGTGAACCGGACCTGCTCGCGGACACTGTGCCAGCCACACCGCCTCAACCAGTCCTGGAAACGCAGCCGGACAACGAGTCCCAGCGACAGCCTTTGGCCACTTCAAATTTCCTAGGCTTGGCAACGTATAGGCGCCTGTAGGGTAGGTAGGTAGGTAGGACCTACATAGGCTATGTAGGGTAGGCGTGCTCATAGCCTTTTCTCCGAATTCAGGTCTTGTGGCACTTTGCAGATGGTGGTGGACCAGCTTTGCGCATTGACTCCAGCATAGGCCCTGACATTATCGTGAAGGAGTTGCAGCAAAGGGCAACTACAGCTGCAGCTCCAGGGCCCAAGGCTCGAACTGCTGCCATAGCAAGCCTGCAAGAAATTACTGGGCTCGCAATATGGCACAAATCGCAACATCACAAACTCAGCTCCGAGCACAAAGCCTGAGGGCTGCAGCAAGTCCAGCCTGAGGGCTGCAGCAAGTCCATGCAAAGCGGGTTTGCCACTATGTCGTGGCTTTCCCCGCGCAGGCCATCCTGATATGTACCGAAATCACAAGCTCATGACACATACGTGCTCGAGAC
Organism: Effrenium voratum; assembly: GCA_963377175.1. Classification (NCBI taxonomy): domain Eukaryota; class Dinophyceae; order Suessiales; family Symbiodiniaceae; genus Effrenium; species Effrenium voratum. The sequence continues at coordinate 714,995 of CAUJNA010001635.1, read as the reverse complement.
TTGCGCGCTCCTGGCTCAAATGCCGCGAGACTTCACCAGCGCCAGCGAAGAGCTCCAAATACTTGAAAACCAACGAAATCTGCAGAAGACTCACCATATATGTCCTGCTGCAGGTTGGGGATGTCCAAAAAACCCACCAGCACATAGAGCAGGATTACGCACTTAGGGGCGCGCCAAGCAAGCAAATCGCGAACAACCATCTGTAGAGACTGGGCATGTCCTATAGCCTCAATGCTGCACACAGCCGCAACATTGCGACCAAGTTCGCACTATACGTCTAACAAGCTAGCAAATTAAGCAACGCATTTTCTGCTCCTAGGCAAACCTACGTCGCTTGAGTTCGGCGTGGGGCAGCGAGGAAAGCAGCAGGGCTCGATCAGCTGAGAGGTTCCAGGCAGCTGATGCCTGTTTGAAGCTAATCTTTGCGTTTCTGCGAAAAAAGCCCAGCGCTGTACATGGCATCCTGCTCACTCGGAGGCTCGGGCTGCTTGGCAGGCAATGGGGGTGCATTTTGCGAGGCCTCCGCCCTGGCTTTCGCCTTGGCTTTCGCCTTGGCTTTTGCCTTGGCTTTTGCAGCTTGCTTGCGATTTTTCGGCGGCATTGCGAGGAAGGTCCTCGCTGTCGCTCCCCTGCTCGCTCTTGTAGTCCGCATTTTTCCACCTGTAGCGCGCGCTATAGCTCTAGCAAATTCCAGCACTCGCAAACAACGTATGTGGCTAAGGAGCTGGGTGCTAGGGAGCAGCGGCTTGGCAGCTGCAGGCAGTTCCTGCAGCTTCTTCATCGCTTCGCGGACCTAGAAAAGGAGAAATGCGTGAGCTCCAAGAAAATTAAGACAGCCAAGAAGCCGTGTCGGTTAAAGCAGGCTCTTCTGCGCGGGTCTGGCTGCGGTGCTGCTGCAAAGCAGCGGCCAGGGACGAGGAAGAGCACTGGGCAGCTGGGGCTGCAGACTGCAGAGCAGCTGGAGTTGCTGCAGAAAAAGCATTGCGAGGCAGGGCAGCAGCTCTCCGGCTGGCAACCAGTTTGGCTGCAATGGACCTTCTACAAAACGCACGTGCGACATTCCAGTCCATGCGCTGTATCTGAGCTCATGGCTGCTTCTCTGCAGGGCCGGGTACTGCAGGAGTTTCTTCATCTGATTCCTTCCAATCAAAGGCAGCTACCGCAGCAGGAAAGCGAGATCAGGCCCTGGCTGCCAAGCTTTCGCACCCATCATCGAGCTCATCCTCAGACAAATCCTGCGCGTACTCTGAATCTCTGCTAAAACTGAAATTCGGAAAACCGGCTTGCAAAATCAAGCGTATCCTCCAGGCCCGGCTGCATGTGCGGCAATAGCTCCATCTTCAGCTCGTTGAGGGATTTATTTTTCGCAACGCGGATCAATTTCTTGAAAGCTGTCACCTAGGCCAGCGTGAGACTAGATCCTATATAGCGTAGGCCTAATATAGTCTAGAAACATCTTGCCTAAGACCCCTACCAATTTGCGTAGAGCTTGCCCGACCCGCACAAACCAGCGCATGACCGCCTCGCAGTGCGCACTGACGCCCCGAGGAAGCTGGTCGGTGTCCTGCATAAACGTGCGCACAGCTGCAGCAAGCACATGGGCAGAGGCCCTTCGCCGCTTGGGGTCACTGCCCCGTACTGCGGCAGCTATAGCCTGAGTTCTACAAGGCAACTTTCAGTCGAGGCACTGAGATTTGCCAAGTGGCTCGCGGATTGTGCATGACATCGGCCCGTGTTGCAGCGTGGCTGGTCTACGAGCAGCTTCATGCCAACCTAGAATGTTGCCAAAAAATTGCAGCGACAAAACCGGTAACCGAACCGAGCAGACCTAATTCTTTAAAGCTGCCATTTGGAGAGCGACCTCGTTCTTGAGCTCCTGGGCTATATTCTTGATCTCGGGATCGTCAGAGCCAGTGCACGAGGCCGCCGACTTCAGCGATGCCATGGCACGCAGCAAAGCCTAGCTAGCCCTATAGCAAGCTTCCTAGCCTAACCTAGACCTAACCCCTACCCTAGGCTGAGCCAGGAAGCTGCAAGTGTTGACAACGCGCTCCAAAAATACAGCGAACGCACACGATCACTCAACTCCATATATGGGGCACTTGACAGCCCTGCGCGGACAACGTTCTTGATCTTCGGGATCTTTCGCACACCTAGCGGCACCTGCAAGCGAGTTAGGGACATATCCGTACATGCATTGAAACGCGGGCCTCCCGGCGCTTCGAGACCACCCGGCTTTGCAAGCCCATGCACCTAATTTTACAGGCCTAGCTAGCACACCCCTATAGCTAGCCTATGAAGGCACCCTACCCTAATTTTGCGGCTTCGAGCCGTCAAAAATGGCTGCAGCCACACATGCTTTGTTTTCACTCAATTTGCTGCCGCACATTGCAGAACATAGTTTTCTCTGTTTTCCAAGCAGGCCTTAAAATTGTCATTTTTAAGGCCTGTTTGAAACAGGTCCTAAAATAGAGCCTGTTTATCTTTTTTAGAGGCGTTACTTTTAGAGTGCGTTTGGTCTTCCAGGAACAGAATTGCTCGTTGCGGTAAGCCAGCGTGCGGTTTTGGAGATTGACGTGCTCTGCCGCCTGGCGGATCCAGCTGCGGCAGCTGCCAAGTTGCGCCGCGCAAACATGTCGGCCTGAGTGCATGGAAGGCATCCAACTCAGCAACAGGGTATCCAGGCAATGTCAAGTCGAATGAGCTCTAGCTACGAAACATTTTGCTTTCGCAGTCGGCTGGTTCACGGCACCTGTCAAGAAACTAGCAAAGCCTGACGTCCGACCCTGGAAGCATCAGTTTCCCATCACTGAAAGGTTAGTTCAGGCCAGCCTCTCGATTACTTTCCCCTGAAAAAGCAAGTTTTTTCGGCCACAGAGCCAATGTTTCCAGGCTCCTGAACTAACGTTTTGCCCGTCCAGACAAAACTGTGCTGCGCCTGGAAAACATGTTGTTTCTTAGTTAGGTTAGGTTGCTTCCCAAACCTAGAGGGCTGTCATCACCCTGTCCTTGAATTTTAGACACATGGGTTTTCTCGTGTTGACTTTGACCAAGCTGCCAGTAATCATTGCCTTTCGCGTGGCCAAACATGATACTGTCAGACGTGTCAAGACTCGCCCGTGAGACAGCAGCGATGGCTCGCCCGTTTTAATTGTGTGCCAACAAGAACCATGTCGGTCCGATGCGAACAGGCGTAACCTGCGTTGCCGCGGTCTCGCTACCGTATGTTTTGGCCCAGGCACAGAAAATAGATGGACTAGCGGGTTTGTCTAAATGGTGACGTTTGCTGGTTTGCAAGCGTTTATATGTGGGGTTGGGCGGTGTCTTCAACGCAGAAACTCACTACAATTCTGGCTTTCTGCACCCAGTGAAGGGTCAAGTTGCATCCAGCCCAAGTTTGGCTCACTTGCCGAACGCAATCCTTTTGGCTTCCTTTTGGTTTGCGAGGTTTGGCCTTCCATTGTCAGGATCAACCACACAGTGCGTTTCGTTTGTTTTGGGAAAGTGAATAGTCAAAGACGAAGGCTTCAATCATGGAACATGTTTCAAATCCATGAGGGGGTCACTCTTTGGCTTACGCGATTTGATGTTCACCCCACCCTTTTCGGTTTCTGGAATCGCCAACTATATTCAAACGGGCATGTGGTTTCCTCTTAGGCCATTTCCTGGATCCCTTCCGCCTGCTTCCAGGTGGCCAATTTTGTTTAAGCAACGGCTTCCCTGGCCCTTTTTAAGGGAACCCAGAATGAATGCAGGTTGTATGAACGCTGACTATAGTGACAAGTTTGTTGTTTAATGATACTCAGGCAATATAAGCACGAGTGGTTCAACCAGGTATGCCATGCGCGGTTGAGTCGCTTGGGATCCCTTCCGAAGGTGCCCAGCGGTCGCAGCGCCAGCGCGGTGATCACCTTTCGGGTGTGGAGGGCTTTGGGACAGGGCCGCGGGCTTGGCGCGCGTTTCTGTTTGCTTTTAAGACACGGATCGGGTTTTAAGGGGTTTTAATGGATTCTTCTTTTGGAGGGTGATTTTTGGCTGGACTTATCATGGCGGTTTTTCCTTTTGGCTTGCTTTTGGCTTGCCAACTCAAAAAGGGCTCTCCAAAGAGACGATGCAATTTGAAGAAGAAAACATGACAAAGCCAACAAGTACCCCATTGGAGGTACATGTGACAGATGGTTTGGGCCCACAAACGATTGAGTTGTCGGGGACTTCCATGTGTAAAATCAAAGTCATTTGTTGTCGTTCTACAATTGCGAGAGTCTTGCTCTATTAAAGGGACATCGATTTCATGATGGGGACGTACGGGGGTCTCGTCCGCCAGGCAATCTTTCCCATCAGGACCTGATCCAAGCTCGGTCTTAGTGACTTTCTGGTGTTCATTCAAGGTTGCCACGTTTGATATCTTGGCAACCACCGCATTGTAAGGCTGGCTAGCTTTTGTTCGCCCACCTCTCAAGTATCATGCGGCGCCACAAAATGCACAACGTGGTCTGTCATTCTTCCAACATGTGTGGAGTTTGTTTTGGTAGCCTCGCATGTCATGTGGTGCCACATATATTTATTTATTTATTTATATATATATATGTATATATCACAAGGTGCGCTATGTTTTGCTATCGCTAGTGCATGCTTGTACATGCTATGCGCTCGCATTTAACATCCCGAACTGGCCAAGGGACACGGGTGGATCCACATCGATGGTGATCAAGGATCTGTTCTCGGGTGTCGATTTGTGGCAACCTGAACGTGTGTTTGCTGTACTCTGGGGTTGGGGGCGGCCGAGAAAAAGGGGAATTCACGCAAGACCCCCCTTTTTCAAGGCTGTATTGGAGGCTTATCCTTGACTTGTCTGCTCTTGACCTGCGAAGGACAGATCCCGGAGGTACCTGTTTTGGTGATGCCCGGCCCTGGCCAGACTTCTGTCAAACTCCAGGGGACATGATTCGGTAAAGGCGTCCCGCAAGTTGCTTCGTGAAAGGGAACTTGGGGAGATGAGGTCTCAAGCTCTCCTTACCGCCAAATCCATCCCTCGCTCTTGCAGGTGCGGCGCTATACTCGACTCCTGAAGGCTGAGAGTGAGGCAGCTAGAAAACTGAGCCTTCCAGGTATGGCGGGGGCTTGAGGGCATCCATTCATGTTCCATCCGTGTGGCTCTAAAACGTTGCTTATGGTCGCTTTGTGTTCGCCTGTCTCCTTATAGTTTGCTTTAGTCTCATGGCTTGCTCATGGTTTCCTCTTGGGTTTCTTTGCAGAATGAGGTTGGCTATGGGGATGTGTTCGAAGCAGTTGGATCCATTCCAATGGTCAGTGTCGGATGGATGCTCTGGACCAAAGCCGGGTCCGTTTTGGGAACATACTTCCAACCGGCAACGGGCTGCTGCTTGTGTTCCTTTTTAAGGGTGGCCTGTTTGGGAGGGACTGTTTTGCACAAGTCACAAAACAAATCCCGGAAGAGAAATCGGCTTTCGCTTGGATCCGGAGCACTCTGACCTCCAGCCTAGAGATGTCCGAGAGCACGCAGATTGGTCTGGGACCCTGACATCCCAAGCCCCCAGCTTTCTGGAACTGTCATCTCTTGATTTTGCTATTTTGTTGATGTCCCTGGTGCTTTCACACCACGTTAAGGCACATCAAAGGTTTCATTGGTGCGGGTCACATCTTGTATATATATATATATAGTTGCATTGCTTGCTTGAAAGAGGATGGTTGGAAGTAGAGGCCAAGCAAGCGCCTCATGCGGTCAGGCACAGACGTCTGCGACGCCAGCGACGCCAGCGACGCCAGCGTGCTGGGCTCGGAGCCACGCCCGTTTCGGAAAATCCAAGCCAAAAGAGTGGGTTCAATCGCAAGGTGTTGTTGTCAAACACATGGTTGCGTGTGTTGAAACATCCCTTGGGTTTCAAAAACCACCATGTTGTTTAATAAAACGGAATTTAAACCTGATGGCCGGTAGAATCAGCATGATGCACATGTGCTTCTTGCAAAAGCGCCCCGCTTCTTTTGAGGGGAGGTTTTGTTTGGTTCACCATTGGACCGAAAGATCTCAGAACATCAACACCATGTGGTTTTAAATCATGTTTTGTTGCAACAGCGATCCTGGTCCCCCCCCCCCCACCCCCAATTGGTGGTTTGGATTGGTGGGAACAAAACTGGGTTTGAACCCCTCGTGTAGAGGGTAAATGGGAAACCGCAACAGAACACTAAACTAGCAATCCAAGCCACCAATGAGTGGGAAGCTGATACATTGTGTTGTTATTCAGAAACCCAAGGGTTGTTGAAAAAACACACCAACTTAAAGGCACCGAACGCCAGTTTTAACAACAAGGTCGGCTTCCACTTCTTTCCGCTGGCTAAAGCGAAGCTTTGGGGTGTCAGGGTGTCCGGGGTGAGACGACCGCAACTGCCCAAGCTCCAGGCCAGACTCGCATCAAGCAGAGGAGATCGGCAGGGAGTTGTCATTTGGCCGTGGGTCAAAAATATGTAGCCAAAATGGAGCCCTGACGTACTGAGCCCTCACGCGTGATCAGTGAGCCTTCCCTCACCCCAGGGTTTCCCCCTCACTTCGTCGCAAGGAGCCGGCCAGCTTCGAGTGCCTTGGCGATGTTGGCGGCTTCACCGGAATGGCACCTTATGCAACGTCAGAGTTTCACTTGGCAAGTTCACTTACAAGACGCCGGAAATCCAGAGCGTTCCTGTTTGAGTAGATTCGCCTGATTGAGGAGTCCTTAGTATGGGAGTTTGGGTAGTTTTGACCTTATGAACCTGCTTCAACTCGGTCTTGGGGAAAATTTCATTCGCTCTCTCCTACGCAGCCAACGATGCCTGGCTCTTCCTCTGGCTGTTTTTGCCCCCCTCATCCGCGCACCAGCTGACTTTGATTTAAATTTGTGTCAGGAGCGCTCACCCACCGAAAATAGGCAGAAGGCAACTTTCCCACCGGAGCTCACTCTTAGAGTGACTTTCAGCAGAAACCTCTAGCCTCTGGTTCAAAGCTGCTGATTTCTGGTTGGATTCGTAAATTGAGATATTCAGGAGATGTCATGAGATGTGCACATGGTCTCAAAATTTATGAAGACGTTTCTAGCAGTTTCTGGGGGTTCTGACAAAAGATAATTATATAGGGGCCGCCCCGGCCGCTTTGGGGAGGTCCCCGATTTCCCACACCTCAGGATCCCGCCGCCTCCGGCCGTGCCGCCACCGGAGCAGCACGTGGATCCGCCTCCGCCGCCCGCGGAGCCGGACTCGGGCAGCTCGGCTCATCGGCAAGCGCTTCCTTTGCAGGAAGATCCGTGTTTTGTTCACTGTGACCCTTAAAAAGCGGTAGTCTCCGGATTCTACGCTAAATTTCCAGCTTTCTTCAACTTGCAGGAAGATCGAGGTGCATTCCAAAGTTCTTTTTCGTTTTTTCAGGATATAGTATTGAAGTAATGGGGTGTTTGTTCGACCAGTTTGCCTATGAAGTCATTGCTGGTCTTTTGCTATCCCTTTTCACACGTCTGTCAGAGCACTAGCGTTCAACCCTGCTTTCAGACTGCCTTTGAAACTCAAACTGGGCTGGACAAGATCATGCATTGCTCATCTTTGGTTGGTTTTCGAATGTGAGAAAGTTGGGCAAATGTGGATTTTTTTGCAGCCAGCTGCTGCTTCTTCGACCAGCCTTTTGACTTCCGGCCCTGTTCTGAGACGTGGGAAGGCTGGACAACGACCAGCTCATCCCCGGTCGGCCAGGTAAAAATCGAACATGCCACGCTGGCCATGCGCGCAAAAGCACAACATGCCCCGATGGGCTTGCACTCGCCTAAGTCTGTCACGGCCACTTGGTCCGGCTGAGCTTCAGGTCGCTCACTGCTGGGGGCCAAAGCTGGGCCCAGGTTTGGGTTGGGTTGGCGAATTGGTCAGCTGGTAGGGAGGAAACGCTGAACGGGTCGACCAGCGGAGTGGATGCCTACCGTCCAACAGCGTGTGTGCGAGCCTGGGCTGGCCGATATCATGGAGCGGCCAACATGTGTTGTCATTCTTCGACTTCAAGAGAACATAAAGAAGATATGGGCACGCACCAGACTGCGACTGCAAAAGCGCTACTTGACGAACAGCTCACTCCCATGGCTCACAGCACCTAGGTCCAGCTGCCCTTGCCAAAACCTACCTACTTTAGGCAGGCCAGTCAGTGAGGAAGCGTCTAGTGGCCCTAGTCGATTCGCCAAAGCTTGCAATGATAGCACTAATGCAAGTGGACACCTTTGAAACCATGCTTGGGATGAACGCGACAGAGTCCTTTCTGGGCTGCTCCCAGGTCCTGCGCCAGCAGAAGAGGCACTGTGGACAAAACTGCTGCACAAGCACCAGGAGCAGGGCGGGTGTGCTTAAAAGAACCAGCCCCTGGGCCCCTTTAAAGGGAAACCGCAAGGAGGTGGTTGTTCAAGCGCAAACCCAGCCCTGACCAGGAGCAGCAGCAATCTAAGCAGCAGCCGCCTCCGCCACCACCTCCGCAGCAGCCCCCTCCACAGCAGCCCCCTCCGCAGCAGCCGCAGCCGCCGCCTCCGCCGCAGCCGCAGCATGTACCACAGCAGGTACCATTGCAGCAACCGCAGCAATGGCAGCAGCAGGTGCCACAGTGGCAGCCACTGAGATGCAAAGTAATTTCGTCATGACAGTTCTTTTGCCTGAAGCTGCAGTGTGTCTTGCTTTGTGTGCACGTGTTTAAAGGTTTAGAGGTTGCAGGTGTTTAAAATCGTTACTTGCCACAGTAGCTTGTCTTGCTTTCAAACGCTCCGAACCTGTTGTCACCTGCTATATCCGGCTATTGCAGTGGGTGGTAGATTTGCTTTCTTTCGCATTCGTCTCAAATTGGTGGTTTGGTTTACCTCCCGCCAGCTTTCGTATGTAGGTACTTTGCAGGAGGGGAGGGCTGCGCCATGGACCTTCTTTGGGCTCGAACTTGGACTGTTCGGAGGTGTCAAAGCAGAAACGGGCACGTCTTGAAACAGGTACTTTTGGGTTTCCCTTTAAAACACGCCTCAACAAGGTGCCCTAAAACATTCACCCCTAAATAACGCTGGATTTGTTTCTCGGCAAACCAGCCGAGCGCACAGCCAGTCACTGCTCATTTTGGCTTCCAGTTTCCTCAAGTGCTGGTATATACTCAGCGTCCAATACGCGGCACAATACCCATCCATCTTGGCATTGATCTGTAGTTGTCTGACATGTTTATGCCCATTGAGGTTTGAGTGCAATCCTGTTTCACTATCAGATCACAAATTGAGCGAAGCTGCCATGACTATGACATTTCAATTCTGGTCAGGCTTTCATATACTGTAGAGTTTCTGCAAAGGGATCGCGGTGAATGATGTCCCGGAGTTCAAAGCCATGCTAGGGTCAGATGGTTGCTGGGTCGATTTTCTTGCGGTTTGTCTTGCGCCGGCAATGCTTGGCTGTGTGCCCTTGGCTGCGACATGCAACCATAGCGTTGTCATGACTAGGTGATTAGGAGTAATTGAGTTTCAACAAACGGGTGCCAGCCAGCACCCAGGGACAATCATGTGTGCCGCGCCTGCACACTTCCAGATTGTTAGAAGCCCTTTGGGGTCACCAGAGTCATGAGTCTTTGGGCAAGGTGGCAGCCGACAGCAGCTGTTTTCCCACCGGTGGTGCCTCAGCACCTCGCTTGGAATTCATGGCGATCGGACACTCACCAAATTGCCACAGGGTCGCTCTACGCAGTCAACTACAGCCCACAACCGTTTGGTGTCATCTTAGTTTCCCTTCGCCAGCCAATTTTGTCCCCTGCGGCCAGAGCAATCGCTTGGCGATCTGAACTTCTCATGGAACCCTGCAAAACAGCTCCTTCCGAGCTGGAGAGCTCCAAATTTAAACTAGAGGGCCAAAGGAATGGCGGCAGACTCCCCATGTGGAACGACTCACGGAACATTCCGGACTCCGCGGAACTGGATCAACTCCTCGCCTGAACTGGAGTGCATAGCGTTGAATCCATGGCGCGCCGACCGCTGGGTGTTTTTGTTTGGTCAGGCCGCAGGCCATGGAAAGCACAAGCTCCTTTGAGAAAACGATTAGACATCCTTCAGACGAACACTTGTTGTTTCCTCAGACGGGGTGCCGGTGTGCGGAGGTGATCTTTCTACCCTCATGAAATTAGGCGGAGGCCCCACGACTGTTACCATCTTTCAGACGCCTGAAGTCGGATGTTTTGGGTTTGCTATCACATGGACACATCGCCCCAGCCAGGCCGCCAGGTGTTAAAGACCCGCAACAGCAGGATGCTGATCAGAACCATTGGGTAGGTTTATGAATATGACATGTATACATACATACATATAGCAATTATTTGTATTATTTGCTTAATCATCATTATGTGTATTATGAATCCAAGGCGAATCAAGCTCTTGATGGGTGGGCTTCCCACCTTCGACTCTGCCGTGGTTTCACACGATGTGTAAATGGCGTCTCCTCCTTTGTTGCAGGGCATGGCATTCAAAGCTCCGCAGGGTTTGATCCGCTAGAGGGAGAGTCCTCGGACAAGCACGGGTCCCGTGACATCCAAGAGGTCGACTTGGCTTCCTTCGGCGCATCCCCCAACAAATCAGTTGTGAGCAATTGGCCAGGCTTCAACCCAGGAGTCTGGCCAAGTTGAACTCCAGCCAGTCTACACCGGATCGCAAGGAACACCAAGGTATACCAAAGGGATACCTTCCCATCAATTAACATGGAACCTGACAGGGGTTCCCTTTAAAAGGATTGTTGTCTTCCAGGACCCCCCTGTCAGCTTCCATGTTAATTGGTGGGAGGGTACCTTTGTTTTGCGGATAGGATGTGCTTTTGGAACAGCGACTGCCGGTTGCTTTCGGTTTCGGGAAGGATCAACCTCATGGCGGCCATGACCATGCAGAATTTGGCCACGATGGCTATGGGCGCAGCCTGGGCCGCGAGAATGTGGCAGCCCATTTGGTTGTGGGTTTGACAGAACTGAAGAGAGGTCCTTGGATACGGAATTTGAATCTGAAGAAATAGGGCCAAAACGAAACAGAAACAATGACAACTCTGGTCGCCGGAGATGGGCATCGACCACTCGCACACGCTTCCAGCTTTTACTCGATTTTGCTGACCCGCCCGTTTCCCAAATTTTCAAATAGGTGGAAAAGCGCCAGAACCAACTCCACCTATGACATGTGCCCGTGTCAGAATTGGGGACCCCTCCGAATGGTCGGTTTCAATTTATTTCACTTCAAAAACTGATCCCAACAGGGTCCCTAGTTTGGACCCCCACACTTGCGATTGACTCCTGCTTGCGCCACACTTTCGAGGCATGTTGAAACCAAAGGACAGTTGACATCGGCAAGACCAATGCAGTACGCCAGGAGCTTCTCCACCAGCCGACGAATTCAACTCCGATTGAACTGCTGGGGTCAATTGTGGAGCCATCCATGCTTGATGTGCCCATATGTGCCCCATGTCTCACTTTTGTACCGTTTGTGTTTCATGCTGAGGCCGCAAAGAATGAGTTTTATGCAACCCAAAACTAGGCAATCGCTTGATGTTCTCAGTTGCTGACGAACTGAACATGACAAGCTACTGTCCCTTATTCAGGGGGCTGCAAGATCCGTGGTGACGCTGTTGGAACACCACAGGTTGTATGCCAGCGCATCCAGCTCTCCTCGTGTAAGCTGATGGTTGAGGGGAACACGACGGCCAGCCCTATATTTGGTCGCATACACCACAGAGTTTCCACCTTCCCTGCAAGGGAGAAAGGGGTATGAGTATTTCATGCAGTGTTTTGCTATGGTGCTTTTGTCTACGCCGGTCCACCCCCGAAAAGTGAGTTATCAACCTTTCATGTGGTTGGTTCAATTTAGCATTCTACTCCGAGGATCATGGCTTTTGGTTTGTTGTGAGTACCCCACGACCGCATTCTAATCATGTGAAGCCTACAACCAGTTAAACCTTTTGACCAGCAAGAAGCCATGTTTCATGATGTTGTTATTTTTACGACCCCAAACATGGCCAAACAGTTGTCCTTGTGGTTTTCGCACCAGCTCACAAAAAAGACGAGACCCCCAAAAAAAGAAAACAATCAAGTAACTAAGAACGCAAAAGAAAAGGAAGCCAACTCCAACAAGGACGATCCGACTGAGGCCAGCACCAAGCCAGCGGCGCCCGCGTCTTCCGGCGCTCAGCAGGCCATCAAGGTCTATGCAGAGGAGGACCGGGAGTGCCAAGCCGGTGCCAAAAGCGAATCCGGATCTGACCTTCTTTTTTTTTGGCAACCACTTTTAGTAAAGGGCCCAAAAGGTGATCACTACCGCGTTCTGCAGCCCTCAGATAAGAAGTGTGGTGATTTGGTTGCACGCCATCTTTGAAAAACAGGCATTAATACATTGTTATCCGGAATCCCACGCTTTTTCGTGGCGCAAGTGCTCTTTGCTCAACTGGGAGCTGATGGACTCGCCACATCTGTTCCTTCCGTTGGCTGGCCCTCGGTTGGGAATTCCCAGCCCTGCGGCCACCGCAAGAGCCGCGTCAGGCTTTTTGGGGCGCAAATATGGGCCGCAATCAAAACCCGGGGCAGATGAAGCCTAAGGTTACTAAGGGACCAGCCCAACCATAAGTAGCTGCGGCCTGGACCATGTCAATACCGGGTTTTCATCATGACTTATATGGCCAGGGGGTTTAAGAGGAGACCGCTTCAAAAGTGGTTGTCCACTCATGGCCATATGTTCACGGGTTGCCCCAACTCACCAGTCAGCATCTGCCTCTCCCTTTTCATTTGCTGGCATTTTTTTCTGCCTGCTCTGGCCTTCAGTTGAAGGGTTATCTGAGCTATGAAAGCATTATTGACCAAGTTGTTTGGACTGTGCACCTTTGAAAATAGTTTGTTGCGTTCAGTGATTGTGTTTGGGACGGTGCCAAGGATTTATTTGTAGCATCATTTACACCTTGGTGCATGTAGCTATATTGGATAACGTGAATGAAACGGTATTCAAAGTATCCTGGAATGTGACACTGTCGGTGGGGCCTCTTGGAAACCTCCAGCTTTCACCGGTTGTTTCCGCCCTTGCGGTCGTGCGAGGAGCTCAAGAAGTTTGTGGAAAGGCATCGGCTCAGCGAGGACGGTCGAGCCCGTCGGTTTTGCTTTGATCCCATGTGTGTGTGTGTGTGTCAAACTAGGACCTGAACATGGCTTCGGTTGTTCTTTTGGTTTCCCTTTGAACCAACCCCAAAAGAGTTCCGAGCCTCAACAAAAACACAGTATCTCAGTATCTCATACTAGCCTGCCAGCTCAGCAGTTCAGCTCATCAGCCGAGCAACCATGCCCGATGAACAAGTTGCTGGTAACTTGGCCGAGCCAGCATTCAGCCAACCAACGCACGAAAAAATGAAGACGTCCCTACAACGGCCATTTCACTTGCCCTTCCACCCGCCCACCCACTCACCCACCCACCCACCGCGCTGCATCACAGACCAGGGCGCCCAGAATTTCGCCAGGACACGGAGGCCGAGCTCCGTAGCTTGGAGCCGGAGGACATGCTCAGCATCACCGAGGCCTGCAAGGTACCCCCAAACCAGAGCTTGGGGTCAAAGGGCGCCACTGCGTAGCCTCCCCAGCAATGAGGCCCGAACCTTTAAACAAAAACAATGCCCAGATGTTCCTTCGCCCATCCTTTGGCTCAATGCAGTGCTTTGGGATTGTGGAGGCAAGGGCTTCGGGATTCTGGAGGCCCCAGATGTATTCCCATGTGCGTTGTTTGCAGCCCATTGTGAAGCATATGGAGCAATTACTTCAGAAAGCCTTCCAAGCATCGCCAACCGTACGATGCAAGCAAGCAGCCCAGAAGTCCTGCGCACCGCTGAATCACAGACAGCTCTGGCACACATAGCTAGCTGTTGTGAGCAACAGGGCGAAGGGCCAAGGCAAACGCGTGGTCTTGGGGTGCATTGTTCAAAGGACGGTTTGTTTTTATTAGGTCTCCCAATTCGGGCCAGCGCATTTCCTTGCACAGAGCCCGCATGCCCTGCTCCCGCAGGCCAGCAAGATCACAGACAGCGAGGAGCTCCTTGGACGCAAGAGGTGGTCCAACTTCCAAATGTTAGCAGGCGAATGAACGGGGCTGGCTATGTCGCCGGAGGCAGATAAGTTGAATATAGCTGCCGCGTTGCTGTTTTTTTGTGTGTCACACGATCGGGCTGCTTAGGGAAAGATACGCCCGGGTTCATAAATGGCAGAAGAAAGGTTGGATGTGTGCCTGGGGTCATTTCAGGCCGCCGAGCAACGTGGACGGCGCGGAGGATGTCGTGATCCTCGCACGAATCGCACGGCTGAAGCTTGGCATAGCCTAAGCGAATGGCGTTGATGGCGTTACACCCAAAGACATGGAGCGGGATGCGCCTCTGATGGTGTACACATATATACATATATACACATATTATGGGCTTACATGGGTGTATTTTTTTATTGAGGGTATACCCTTTCTTATTGGTTGTTTTAAAGAGAACAAAGGGAGATCATTTTTGGGGGTCCCCCCCAAAGAACACACACCCATCTTTGTAGCTTATTGGTGGGGTGTCGCTGTCCGAGTTTTTATTCTGACAGTTTTGCAATGGACAATAATTTGCGCTGGCTAGCCGGCCGCATCGCCAGCATTACTGGCCTCACTCGGACTAGAGCTGCCTATTGGCTTTGATTTCGTGGCAATTCAGGGTTGCTCGGGGCTGGTTTGGGGTGAGTGTTGGGCAACGCTGAGGTCTTAATAAGGGAGGGTCTTGGGTTTGTTTGGGGTTCATGTAGGCTCGGCAAAGGGCTGATATGCAGGATGCGGTTGGGAGGGTTTAAGGTTGACTTTGTGGGGCGTTGCCCCAAACCACCAGTCCTAGCCCAAAACTTGCATAATCAGATCCCTGAAGCAACCCGAAAGCCACGGCTAAAAACCGCACACCTAGCACAGATCAGCCCCAACCAAGCGAAAACCGACCCAAAGTCAACCTTAAACCCTCCCAATCGCATCCTGCATATCAGCCCTTTGCCGAGCGTGCATGAACCCCAAACAAACCCAAGACCCTCCCTCGGTAAGGCCTCAGCAAGCCCAACACTCACCCCAAACCAGCCCCGAGCAACCCTGAATTGCCACGAAATCAAAGCCAATAGGCAGGTCTGGCGATGCGGCCGGCTAGCCAGAGCAACTGTCAACTACCGTCAAGTCATGCCCAATACGCAGCCCTGACAAGAAACCGGAAATGCTGGGGATGCTGGGGATGCTGGGGATGAGGCCACCAACCCCCAGCCAACCTCTTTGGAGTGAGGCCTTGTGCTGAGCCGGGGCTAGTAAAAAACACCTCAACCAGAGGTTGAATGGTCTTTGTTAAGCTCTATTATTGCCAAGACAGAAAGACTCTGACGGACTCAAACGGGTGGACTGGCTCTTCTCAATTTTGCCACAAGACATGCTTTGGTGGCAATTAACAACAAGGATGAATCGATGTTATGGGCGATGTGCCAATACTATGGATTGATCAAACTTGATTCTTGTCCCTGGCATTTCAGTTGCTCCGAATAGCAGACCCACATTTTGAGATGGAGCTTGGAGCTGATTCATTGACTTCATGTTTTTCAAGATTCAACAGTCTCCTACTCTAACTGCTGCCGAGGGCGGCAGTCCAAGAGCACGGCTCGGAGTATTGAGGTTGGTCAAGAGAATGATCAGCCAAAGCGTGCCGACATTGTCACTTAGACTTGCAGTTGTTCGCTTTCATGCACACCATTCAGTTACAGCGGTCAAGAGGGGGGTCTACAGTGGCTAAGAAGAGACTAAGCAAAAGGGATCTCTCCGCTTTCAACACAACTTGATTACCTCAAGGTGTCTTCTTAGGACGGGTCTCCACCTACCTGACATTGGCCAATTGCTGGGCCAATTCAGCTCGTCGCGTGCGCTGAGGAAGGCAGAGAAAGCTCCGAGGGAGAAGGCGGGGTTGTTGGGGGTTTGCAGCCGAGCACTGACGCTGATTCCCATTCCCATTCCCTGAAAGGAGTTTTGACAATGGCACATTTGGGGCCTGGGATGGCTGCCAGGGTTGTCGGCACCGGTTGAACAACATGACAGTGTTGAAAGCATTCTTTGGTTCCATCATGCAGCAACGTCACTTGCGTTCTTCATCGAGCGCGACGGCTCAAACAAAGTTATTGCTGGTATCATTGGCCGGTGTCATTCACTAGTGTCGCATGCATCTAGCCGAAGGTATGTGAAATCCCTGGCTTTATCCTTGGGGGTTTCTCATGGAGCTCGCCGCTGTGCCAGCCCCAAGGGCCTCAGAGCCCTAATTAGCTGCCAAGCCTCACAGAATGGTTCTTAGAGGAAAAAATCCAGAGGTCAATCTGGTGCTTAGTTCCATGCGGCTGGGAGACGCGCAGACTGACTTGCGGCCACGATTTTAAAGCAGTGCTGGTCTAGGAACACTTTGGTTGATCGACGAAATCAAGCAGCTTGAAATTCGGTTTCACCTGAATCATAGAATCCACCAGACTCGATGTGATTCGGAGAGTGCTTGGGTGTGTCGATTTTCACGGGGTTGCTTGTTTCGGAATTAACGGGAAGTCGACTTGGGCTGGCTCGACTCACTAGTGCCCAGGCTGAATGCATCAGACAGAAGATGTCCATACCCAGATTTGAGAGCGCATTTTCGCCTTTTGTCCAACTATTCAAATGATTGAATTGTTTACCAGGTTCTAACTCTGATCAAAAGGGTCAATTGAATGATGATCACCTCACAAGTGGAGCAAAACGGCCGACATCACATATATTGCATGTTTTTCCCAGGGTGTCCCTCGTGTCAGGTGAATGGTTCAACTTTGTGATAGTCACGGTGCTTTGGAAACACATGGAAACCAAAGTCACCTACTACCACTACCACTACCTGAGCAGCTGACGACAGAACCACTAGAAACCGATAGGGGCATCGATATGCTGCTAATATCGTCCGCTGATCTCCGAACCTGAACCAAGAGCAAAGGCCCGCCCTCAGCTTCGGTTGAGGAGCCCCCAGTGGTTGCAAAGCCGGCGACTGTGAAGAAGGCAGACGCCAAGGACCGTTTCGCTTTTTTGGTGGGTGTTGGTTCTCAGGGGAAGGTTTGAGAGGTTGGCAAGGTGGATCTTCGAGGAAACCACCAGTTCACACGGGGGCATTCTCTCATTCCCTGAGAAGCGGCATGTAAAGCTTCTGCAAAGAATTAGCTTTGTTGGCCTCTTCACTAGCAGCCGCAATCTGAGACTTGCACCCCCGTAGGCGCTGCCGCAAACTCCTGCAACATCCGCAAACTCCTGCAACTTCTTGGCTGAATCCTTGACCGACCAGTCGGTAGTTGTGTGAAGCATGGATGCAATCCAGGGCACATGAGGATTATAGAATTGTATAGTTTGAGAGTGAGGGAGCTATAGTGGCAGTCGATGCAAGCCCCGAGCTGTGGCGCGTCCAGAATGCCCCATCTTCTATAATATGACTGCAGGCTCGTGTTTCACGGTCGTTCTTGGGTTTCTCTACAACCCACAGGTAGTGAAACAAGTTACTAAGTAAGCCCTGGCTGTCGATGACACAGCCGCGGGATGAATGCATGCCCAGCCGCTTGGGTGTAGTATTGCCAGTCTGACAGAATCATGGTTCAAAGTTCAAATTGGCCAGGACACCCATGTTTCTAGCATACATTTGTGCCGGTGACTGGAATGCAGCAAGTGGTTGTGACAAACATCAGCCACTTCTGAAGGGGTCATGAAATCCATACTGAGAAACACAACTTCTCCAAACATGTCTTTGAGGCTCTCAAGAGGACGAGTTTGCTCTTTTCAGTGGTGAATGCTTATTTGTCCTTATCAACTCTATGCCCAGTTGCCTCTTCAGATATGTTTGAATGTATATATATATATATATATATGTGTGTATATATATATATCCATGCCGTCATTTGTTCTTGGAACATCTGTGTTTCCTGCTTCGTCTATGGCATGTGGTTGCTGGGGATGAGTCGTCTGCATAGGGACTTCGTGAAGCGGGTCTTTCGCGGCTAGGAGGCGCCCTCCGCAACGGCGAAGCCGGCGAAGAAGAAGGAGCCCGAGAAAGATCCCAAGGAGCGGCTGGTCCACTGGTGACACCCGGAGGGGGGAGGGGCTGGTGACAGTTGGGGGGGGGAGGTTGATGACATGTGCATTCGAACCTCGTGTGCCTGGCTTGGGGCTCGGAGCGAACGTGCTGTTGCAAGGCAGCCCAAAGGAGCATTGCTTGATATTGGCATCTCTTTGCATCTCTTTTCTTGAAAGCAGAGGTGGATATGTTGCGGCAGCAAAGACTTGTGTTTTGCTTAGTGTTGCCAGAAATGATGCCCTTGGTTCAGGTGGTTGGTTGTTGCTGCGTGGGCGGAGATGTGAAGCTGAAGCACGTGACCTAGCATATGGCGGTTCTTTACATGAAATGTGCAATCATCATGTCCACGTCCAAGAGAAGGTAGGTAGGGCCTGTCGGGGCAACTTGGCAAGTGTATCAATCTTTGAAGGCAGATATGTGTTTGTGAAGCAGTGGTGTCATACTTTGCATAGGCGAAACTACACAGGTTTTTCGAGCACGTGGCACTATTATCTTTATCTCCGTACAGGTAATGACCCAACCGATATGGGGAGGGCGTGCCGTCACTTTTTTACCCAACTGTGAAGTATTTGGCAGCGATTGCGGGAGACTCGCCTGGCTCGGAAGGAGCTTCCCCCAGAGGTGGAGGCCAACCTGAAGAAGAAGGCGCCGACATCCAGTGGGCTTCATGTTTCGTCGTGCCCGCAAAAATCAGCTTCCTGGGATCGTTTGTTTAGAAGAACACTTGTCTTCCGAGGAAGTCCATCCTTTCTGGGCGCAGGCTTATCCGGTGCACCTTCCAAAGAGGGATTTGATGTACTTGTTCAGGGGAGTCCATTTTCTCCGATGTTCCCTGGTTGTTGGGTCAAAATAACTTTACGACCAAGGTCCCCGTGAAGGTTTGAAAGGCACAATGTCTCGCGCAGCTCGCCCGGAGTTTTGCCCCCAAGGCTGGCTGTTCAGGCTGGACATCCAGGGGGCGTTGTACGGTTTCTTTAATTTTCCTACTTGAATTGTCCATCTAGTTTGCGTGCTCAGCAACCAGTATATATAAGATTATATAAGTGCATCACATTGTCAGCTTGAGATATGGCAATACTCATACTCTTGGGGATGTCCAGGCATTATGTTTGTCAAACCAGCTTGGCTGCAAGCATAGAAACTGTACGTCTCTCGGCTGCTTCAGATCTGAAAGCCCTTTTCTCAAAGCATTGAAGCAAGATCGGCAAATGGCAAGAGGACTGCAGGAGATATCTCTGAGGGTACCTGCACAAATACTCAGCGCATGTTTAAAGGTGTATGGTTGAGGTATCTTTATTTTATCTTTGACTCACTTGCCCAAAATCCGACCTTAAACCTTTCGGTTTGTCTGATCTGGTAAGGTTCCAAAAGGTGAAGCCTTCATAATTGGTTTCGTCCTTTGGTCACCCAAGTTGATCCAGTTGGATCAGCCGCCTTGGCTGGCGAGCCGCGAGTCGTGGCTGCGGAGGTTGCCAGCCGCAGCCACACGCTGCTCTTCGCCCAGCGGTCTGTGGAGTTCGTGAGGGGCCACAAGCTCCACACCTTGGCGGAGCGCGCGCTCATGCGGCTCGACTGCGTTGGTTGGCCAATGGGCGCTTTTTTGTCGCGCGAGCGCGCGCGCGCGCGCGCGTGTGTGTGTGTGTGTGTGTGTGTGTGTATTCAGGGTGGGGGGTGGATTCATTTTGGCTTCCCTTCAACACACAACCAAAAGGGGTGCGTGCTGTCAACAAACAGAGAGAGACACACCCTGATATGGAAATGGAGAGTCGGCAAAGTGACTTTAGAGTTGCATGGCTTTACAAACGGTTTCATCGAGTTACATTGGTTTCCATGGCTCCTTCCCAAGGGTTAACGTATCGAACATCTGCGTTGAAGTCAACTTCCGCCAAGCGAAGCTTGAAGCCTTGTTGGGTGTACCCAGTCCAAAACACACCTGCGAAATGAAACCCAAATTGGTCAACCTTCGACCCCGAGCTTCTTTTTGAAGCGAGGGTGGTTGCTGCCTTTTGTGATTGGTACTTGTGCTTTGGGTAGTTGGTGATTCTTTTCTGGGCCGCACTGCTTTCAGCAGTTTTTTTCATTTTGCCACGTGTCAGGACCATGGGCAGCAGACCAAGTTTCTTGAGATGATACATGGTGGACATGAACCTTTTTCCAATGTTAGACTTTCTGTGTGAGGTTTCTAAGGGAAATATGACGATTGACAGGAGTTTTGTCCATGGGAGGTGTGTTGGCATGTCATGCTCCAGTCTTCCTGGAAGCACGTTGCCACCCTAAAAGTCAAAACCATGTCTAGCAGTCCTTTACTGGTGCAAGTAGGAGCCACAACCATGTTTCTCCAAGGCATAGGTTCAGACAGCGAGCCGCGAGGTTTGTGTCAGCCAGACCAGTTTATTCGTTGAAGCCTATTCAGGTCACCTGGACCAAACATCCCTAACTTTGCTATGAGGCTCGCTAAGGTGCACTCAGCTTTTGCACGTCTAGGTGCAATGGTCGGTCCAGGGCACTGTTGTATCCTGTGTTGGTTTGCGGCAAGCTGCACATCTTTCCAACACTCTGCCCAGGATGATGGATGCCAAGGATGGCGAAGCTCTTATGAGGTCGCGCTCTGTGAACTTCGAGAGACGCTCGGCACAGTCCGGCTTTTTGCAACTTGAACCATCAGGAGTTCGTCGCAGCTGCAACCCAGGATAAAGGGGTCCAGCTCGTGTGGCATCTTTGCGTTAGCAAAAAAGTCCAAACATTTGGTTTTTTTTTGGCTATGATGGATAATTGGGTCATTTCCAAGATGCCATCAATACGAACCCCAATAATTGACACCGGGTGTATCGTTCTTCAGGAACCCTTCAGACCCTTCACTTCTGGGAATGCATCATAGGACCGGTAGTTGATTGATCCAGTATTCCCGTCAAGAAGGATGACCGATGTTTGGGGTGAGCTCCATTTGGACATCCCTTTACTCTTAAGCATTTCTCTGGGTTGCATGCACATGCTTCTGGAGGACATAATCGTGCACCCCAAAAGCATCGATCATACCGCTGTTTTGATCCCCAAGTAGATCCATCATGAATGGACAAACACGAAGGTCGGCACACGCTCGGCGGGCGGATGCAGCACTTCCTGAAACTGCTGAAGTCCAAAGACCGCAGCAATGAGGCGACGAAAGCGAGCTGAGAGCCGGGGATGGAATGAACTTAAACAAGCTACCCATTCAAGGACTGCCAACACCATAGAGCCTGGCATATTTATTCTTTATGGCAAAGCAGAAAGCCTTATATTTTGGTGATAGCAAAGTCATTGGTGGGAGCGGGGGTTTGATATTATCGAAAAAAATGGCGCCTGACTTGGATTTCCCCTTCTTGGGGATTCCGTTCTTTCCATACCCGAGTCTCGTTACCCGTTATCTCATCCCGCTCTCAAGCTCAATTGCTGAGTGGCACTTGCCTTTGTCCATGTGGTAAACCTCTCTCCCCGAGTTCCTAGACTTCACATTTTTGAGGAAGGCCATTTTAGTCGACCAAAAGTGTCTTTTGCGGCCAATCCACTCAGGATGTAAGAAGCAGGAACCATTCAAAGTCAACCGCCTTTCTTTTTCTGCCCACTGTGCGACTGACTTTCGGGTTATCCTAAATTGGTGTGGGTTGGTGGTTTGGAGGTTGGCAAGGGTGGTTTCCCTTTCACCCTCTACAAGACCCAGGGGTTATCCCAAACTAATCAAAACCACCGACCAACATCTCCTTGAGACGGCAGGTCGAGCAAATGGTCTCCTATGCCTGGGACCTCGTGAAGAAAGAGGCGGTCCCGTCTGCCAGAAACGGCGGGGGTTGTTGTACATGTTGTACCTGTGCCTGGTGGGAAAGAGTGCAGCCTTTCTTGGCCGGTGAACTTAGGAGTCGAGCTTCTTGTTAGATATGTATTGGAAGGAATCATTTCCGGTTGATGCCTCCGTCCTCGATGAGGATCATCACTAGCTGGGGGGCTCGGGCTCCACCTTGGCCGTTTGTTTGGTAAACGGGCTAGTCGCCTTTGTTTGGAAAGAAATGGGGTTACAAATGTTTACTGGGTATAAACCAACTGGGGTTTACTGGGTTTAAAAGTTTATAGGGCCCAGAATATGTCGGGGAGTTTTGGTTATGAAGCGAGCTTGTCTTGATAAGCGCCTACGAACGACCGATTAAAACACGACCCTCCAGCTGCCAAAAACACATTCATTTTCTGGTATGTCTGAGCTCCAGAGATTGGCAAGCCTTGCTGTGTTTCAGTGCTGTGTCGGTTGGTGTCCTGTTTGGAGGGTTTGTCTCCTGGTTGCGTGTTTGGGGCAGAAGGCTGATAGCCATTTCTGACAGCTACAGGCTACAGGTGGCACCTCGTGTAAAATCTGAAGTTCCTTGGCCTCAAGCGGTGTGAATGTGTCAAGTTTGCCTCTTCAGTTCCCATATTCCCTGCCTTGATGCTGGTGCATTGCTGGCCTGGACAAGACGACTTGAACATGTGTTCTTCACGCTTGCAGCGCTTGGTAATGGGTTCTGAGCTGCTGATTGTAGTGGATTACCGCTGCTGAGCTCTTGTTGATCTCATCAAAACGGACAGTACCGAAAAGCAAGCGCTAACAAGCACAACAAGGAGCCATTTGCACATGCTGGCCAGAGGCCACATGTCTGCAAGGAGAGCTGGCAATGTTTGTTCAACTTATGTTCTGTTTGTGTTTTCATTTGCACGTGGTGGTGCTTCCTGTTCTCGGCGTTTCCAAACTCCCGCCACAAACGAAAGCACAAGCTAGATGCAGCTAGCGCCAGGTTTGCAAGGGAGAGCGGTCCCCGAGCACTCGACGTTCCAGGATCATTTGGGCAGCGTTTTTCGAGGGTCCGAGACGGCGGGTAGCCTTAGCAGGCGTTTTGTGAAGGGGTATCGCGCAGCATGATTCCTGTCTTAGGAGCCATTTGAATGCATCCAAAAATCACTGGGAGTCGTGGGGCGAGTGTTGATGACATGGCACTTTGGCGCAGTCCCATCTCTGAATTCGGACCTTTATCTGCTTATTGAACGCCGAAGGCAGACGTGAAGAAGCGCGGCAGTGCGCAGAGCCTTCGGTTAAAAAGGCGACTTATACGGCTGTTGGCCAAGACCAATGGTACCATTTTGGGGTAGGTGCACCACCCATGTTAGTCTATGTTAGTGGGGATGGGGGGTACGGGCTTTTGACCCATGGCCATATCGTGCAGGAGGTGTCTAAGGGACCTGTTTATGGACTCCTTCCTTCAAGGTGCGAAGCGCTTTGGCTGCCGCCTGTGAGTATTTGGCACCCGCACTAGCTTTGACGGACTGAGCAACGTCCAATGGGTCGACTCATGTCGAATCCATTTCGGTGTGTGTGTGTGTGTGTGTGTGCGTGTGTTTCGACTCATGTTGTTGTGGTTAAAAAAGGCAAAGGGCACAACACCTCCCCTATTTCGACACACCCATTCATTCATTGGGTTTGTCTTGGTTTGAGCGTACCCTTTTTGCCTTGGTTTGCAGGGGAACCAGGAGGAAACCACATTTGTTGAGAGGTTTGACCCCACATCTTCTG
Source organism: Effrenium voratum (assembly GCA_963377175.1). Classification (NCBI taxonomy): domain Eukaryota; class Dinophyceae; order Suessiales; family Symbiodiniaceae; genus Effrenium; species Effrenium voratum. Next base: position 691,288 of record CAUJNA010001635.1, on the reverse strand, counting down.
ACATTTCTTGAGGAAGCCGCATTGTTGCAGGGTTTGACACCACATTTACAGATGTGGTGGGGTTTGAATCGCCCCTTTTCTTTCCATGCAAAAAAAACTCTGCTCCAGTCACTGGAGTGACAGTCTCTGGTCTTCCATTACAAGGGCTTTCCATGCAGAAAAGCTCTGCTCCAGTCAATGGAGTGGCGGCCTGTGCACCGTTGGGATTCCTCACATTGCTCGCTAGGACTCCCAAGAAGAAACGCAGCCGCAGCCGAAGCCGCAGCCGGCGCAAGCGGCGGCGCAGCCGAAGCCGAAGCCGGCGGCGGAAGAGCTCCAAAAGGCGAAGCGAGTCACAGAGTCGGATGCGTGTCAGGAACCCAACAAGGGGTGGCCCCCAAAAGGGGATTGCAAAGCAACATCATGTTTTTTTGGGGGGGTGCATAATAATCTACAGAGCAGATGGTTTCTTTTTTGCTGTCCTTTATTCAACCAACCCTAGGAAGGGCACCCTAAGAAAACACCCAGAAAAGCTGCTTAGAACCCAAGTGGAAAGGTTCTCAGAGCCTTGGGTAAGGCTCTGATGCCCCTTCCCAAAGCTCAACTGGCAGCTGTTGGATGGAGCTCGCCCACTTATTCCACAGAAAAAGTCACCTTGGCACCTGGGATCTGTGGAGGTATCAGGGAGATGTTCTTTAGCGAGGGAGTCCAGCGGATGTTTTTTACGCAAGGGTAAGCAGAAGGTGGATTGTATTTTCTAGGGCATCCCTTTGTCAGTTTGGGGGATTTCTTTGCATGGCTTGTGCGTTTTTGTTCTCTTGGGGAGGGGTGATGCACACTTACCACTGTTTTGGGAGCCTGAAGGCGCGACAGATCTTTTCTCCCCGGCCTTATGCAGCTTCTCTGTGGTCCTGATCTGACATAATTTGAAGGCGGCACCTTCATAGGCAGCAAATCAGGAGCCGAGTGTACATTCTGATGCAGTCAATTGCAGGCTTTCACTCGGCAAGCTTTCAGGCGCTGTCGCTGAGGACTTGAGCATGTCCTCGATCACTCCGCAACCACCACATAGGTCTTCAGCAAGAGGATGTTACCACGGACGATTAGTTTCTTTGAGCTTCGGTTTCAATCCATCAGCCTTGCACTTGTGAGTCGTAGCCAAATGAGGGTGGCATATTCATGATTCACATCATGCAAGGTTCTTTTGATTGAACAATGACTCAGAAGTTGGGGGGAGTTTGACAGCCAATCCTTCTGCCTTGGTCATCACAAGCTTTCCTGCGAGGCGACGCCGGAGGAAGCGATCGCGCAGCACGGAGGATCGAACCGCAATGTGCATGGGGGGCGCCCGAACCTAAGAAATACGGGGGGCCAACGAAAGTCCTAAGACGTGTTTCTTCTGATTCTGTCTTATGATCATGACTTGTCTGGTTTCCCATTCTACTTTTCTTAGGATCTTAAAGTTAATTGGATGAGAAACAACCGCATCGCAAGCCAATAAGCCCAGAGCCGGGTATGGAATATCCTACTTAGGGCGTACTTGGGATTACCCGCCATGTACTGACTGGGACGGTCGTCCAAGCAGCGGTCCCAAAACCAGCCTATCTTGCGTAAACAAAGCTTGATGCCCCCCAACAGGGCCCAGCAAACCGGTGATTTGTGCCCACAACGGCACACATGCTGATGCCGACTGATTGAACGTGTTTCAGATCAACTCCAGGGTGTGCTCAGTTCGAGGAGTTCCAAATGGTGTTGTGTTGCAAGGCATGACAAGCCTACAGAGTTCATTGCGCACACTAGTGCAACCGGATAGCTGTCCTTTCGGTATATTGCGAGAAATCGGGTTTGGAAGGTATACCAGTGCCGCCAGTTCAACATCTTCTTTGTTTAGCGTTTTTCTGTGGCATTAGCATCATTTACTTTTCCTTGGTCAATCAACCCATCTAGGACTGGTTCTTATTTTCTTATTCATCAACCAAACGGATTGATTGGAGGTTGCAGCGTTTGGCATATTGGATACAGTGCACGTGCATGACAAGGGCGTGTGTGTGACCCAAAGGTAGGCATAAGCGGCCTTTGGGCAGCTTAAGAGCTATACCATGCCGGAGAGATGTGCATGCACATATCAGCTTGATCAGTTGTCGTTCTGACCTGGGGAAGTAGAGTTCATCGTTGACAGCACAGGTGTTGATACTGCCAACGGCTGTGGCAGTGCTGTAAGACTTGCAGATTTGCGGAGAGTTCGCAGTTGCATGTACCATGGTCAAACAACTGGGGCTGTGTCTTGAGGCCAATTCAACTTCTCGCAAGGCGATCTGACATGTTGTCAAGGGTACCATGGCGCGCATACAGTACTATAATATGGCTAATCAAGATCATCAACGAGGTGACAAACAAGACCGT